>CM076577.1:955625985-956092173 GCA_034641835.2 Pinus albicaulis | reverse complement strand
TCCATGATTAAATGTCACATTCTGAAAAATATTGTCTCAATATGAAAATCACCCATGGCCAACCATGGTCATAGTTGGTCCAGCATCGCATTGTGACAAAAATTGTCTCGATGTTTAAATCAATTCCCTTGGGTTCACCAATTCCTTTTGTTTATAATATTAAACCCTTGGGTTCATTAGTTCTTTTGGTTTATAATATGAATAATCGATCAACGTCATCCATGATCATATGTCTCATTCTGATAAATACTGTCTCAATATGAAAATCACCCATGGCCAGGTCCAACGTCACATTGTGACAAAAATTGTCTCAATGTTTAAATCAATTCCCTTGGGTTAACCAATTCCTTTGGTTTATAATATTGAACCCATGGGTTTATTAGTTATTTTTGTTTATAATATGAATAATCGATCAATGTCATCCATGATCAAATGTCACATTCTGACAAATATTGTCTCAATATGAAAATCACCCATGGCCAACCATGGTCATAGTTGGTCCAACATCGCGTTGTGACAAAAATTGTCTCGATGTTTAAATCAATTCCCTTGGGTTCACCAATTCCTTTGATTTATATTTTTTTGGGTAATGGTTTTCCCTTGGGTTCACCAATTCCTTTTGGTTTATAATATTAAACCCTTGGTTTTATTAGTTCTTTTGGTTTATAATATAAATAATAGATCAACGTCATCGATGATCATATGTCACATTCTGACAAATATTGTCTCAATATGAAAATCACCCATGGGCAACCACGGTCATAGTTGGTCCAACGTCGCATTGTGACAACAATCGTCTCAATGTTTAAATCAATTCCCTTGGGTTCACCAATTCCTTTGGTTTATAATATTAAACCCTTGGGTTTATTAGTTCTTTTGTTTTATAATATGAATAATCCCTTGGGTTAATTATTAATGTTTATTAATTTCTTCAACTTGAGTATTTTTTTATTAATTTTATTGATCCTTCGCCTTATTGGTCCCTTAGGTTATTAATATTTTTCCCTTGGGTTCACCAATTCCTTTGGTTTCTAATATTAAACCCTTGGGTTATTAGTTCTTTTGGTTTATAATATGAATAGTACATTGGGTTAATTATTAGTGTTTATTAATTTATTTAGCCATAGTCGATCAATGTCATCCATGATCATATGTCACATTCTGACAAATATTGTCTCAATATGAAAATCACCCATGGCCAAGTCCAACGTCGCATTGTGACAACAATTGTCTCAATGTTTAAAACAATTCCCTTGGGTTCACCAATTCCTTTGGTTTATAATATTAAACCCTTGGGTTTATTAGTTCTTTTGGTTTATAATATGAATAATCGATCAATGTCATCTATGATCAAATGTCACATTCTGAAAAATATTGTCTCAATATGAAAATCACCCATGGCCAACCATGTAGATAGTTGGTCCAACATAGCATTGTCACAACAATTATCTCAATGTTTAAATCAATTCCCTTGGGTTCACCAATTCCTTTGGTTTACAATATTAAACCCTTGGGTTTATTAGTTCTTTTGGTTTATAATATGAATTATCGATCAATGTCATCCATGATCAGTTGCCACATTCTGACAAATATTGTCTCAATATCGTTGTGACAACAATTATCTCAATGTTTAAATCAATTCCCTTGGGTTCACCAATTCCTTTGGTTTATAATATTAAACCCTTGGGTTTATTAGTTCTTTTGGTTTATAATATTAAACCCTTCGGTTTATTAGTTCTTTTGGTTTATAATATTAAACCCTTGGGTTTATTAGTTCTTTTAGTTTATAATATGAATAATCGATCAAGGTCATCTACGATCATTTGTAACATTTTGACAAATATTATCTCTATATGAAAATCACCCATGGCCATCCATGGTCATAGTTTGTCCAGCGTCGCATTGTGACAACAATTGTCTCAATGTTTAAATCAATTCCCTTGGGTTCACCAATTCCTTTGGTTTATAATATGACTAATCGATCAATGTCATCCATGATCAAATGTCACATTCTGACAAATATTGTCTCAATATGAAAGTCAACCATGGCCAACCATGGTCATAGTTGGTCCAACGTCGCATTGTGACAAAAATTATCTCGATGTTTAAATCAATTCCCTTGGGTTCACCAATTCCTTTGGTTTATAATATTAAACCCTTGGGTTTATTAGTTCTTTTGGTTTATAATATGAATAATCGATCAACTTCATCCATGATCGTATGTCACATTCTGACAAATATTGTCTCAATATGAAAATCACCCATCCCCAGGTCCAATGTCGCATTGTGACAACAATTGTCTCAATGTTTAAATCAATTCCCTTGGGTTCACCAATTCCTTCGGTTTATCATATTAAAACCTTGGGTTTATTAGTTCTTTTGGTTTATAATATGAATAATCGATCAATGTCATCTATGGTCAAATGTCACATTCTGACAAATATTGTCTCAATATGAAAATCACCCATGTCCAACCATGGTGATAGTTGGTCCAACATAGCATTGTCACAACAATTGTATCAATGTTTAAATCAATTCCCTTGGGTTCACCAATTCTATTGGTTTATAATATTAAACCCTTGGGTTTATTAATTCTTTTGGTTTATAATATGAATAATCGATCAATGTCATCCATGATCAATTACCACATTCTCACAAATATTGTCTCAATATCATTGTGACAACAATTCTCTCAATGTTGAAATCAATTCCCTTGGGTTCACCAATTCCTTTGGTCTATAATTTGTTGGGTAATGGTTTCCCCTTGGCTTCACCAATTCTTTTGGTTTATAATATTAAACCCTTGGGATTATTAGTTCTTTTGGTTTATAATATTAAACCCTTGGGTTTATTAGTTCTTTTGGTTTATAATATGAATAATCGATCAACGTCATCTATGACCATTTGTCACATTTTGACAAATATTATCTCAATATGAAAATCACCCATGGCCAACCATGGTCATAGTTTGTCCAACGTCGCATTGTGACAACAATTGTCTCAATGTTTAAATCAATTCCCTTGGGTTCACCAATTCGTTTGGTTTATAATATTAAACCCTTGGGTTTATTAGTTCTGTTAGATTATAATATGAATAATAGATCAATTTCATCCATGATCAAATGTCACATTCTGACAAATATTGTCTCAATATGAAAATCACCCATGGCCAACCATGGTCATAGTTGCTCCAATGTCGCATTGTGACAAAAAATGTCTCGATGTTTAAATCAATTCCCTTGGGTTCACCAATTCCTTTGGTTTATAATTTGTTGGGTAATGTTTTTCCCTTGGGTTCACCAATTCCTTTGGTTTATAATATTAAACCCTTGGGTTTATTACTTCTTTTGGTTTATAATATGAATAATCGATCAACGTCATCCATGATCATATGTCTCATTCTGATAAATACTGTCTCAATATGAAAATCACCCATGGCTAGGTCCAACATCGCATTGTGACAAAAATTGTCTCAATGTTTAAATCAATTCCCTTGGGTTCACCAATTCCTTTGGTTTATAATTTTGAACCCTTGGGTTTATTAGTTCTTTTGGTTTATAATATGAATAATCGATCAATTTCATCCATGATCAAATGTCACATTCTGACAAATATTGTCTCAATATGAAAATCACCCATCTCCAACAATGGTCATAGTTGGTCCAACGTCGCGTTGTGACAAAAATTGTCTCGATTTTTAAATAAATTCCCTTGGGTTCACCAATTCCTTTGATTTATAATTTGTTGGGTAATGGTTTTCCCTTGGGTTCACCAATTCCTTTTGGTTTATAATATTAAACCCTTGGTTTTATTAGTTCTTTTGGTTTATAATATGAATAATCGATTAACGTCATCTATGATCAAATGTCACATTATGAAAAATATTATCTCAATTTGAAAATCACCCATGGCCAACCATGTAGATAGTTGGTCAACCATATCATTGTCACAACAATTGTCTCAATGTTTAAATCAATTCCCTTGGGTTCACCATTTCCTTTGGTTTACAATATTAAACCCTTGGGTTTATTAGTTCTTTTGGTTTATAATATGAATTATCGATCAATGTCATCCATGATCAGTTGCCACATTCTGACAAATATTGTCTCAATATCATTGTGACAACAATTATCTCATTGTTTAAATCAATTCCCTTGGGTTCACCAATTCCTTTGGTCTATAATTTGTTGGGTAATGGTTTCCCCTTGGGTTCACCAATTCCTTTGGTTTATAATATTAAACCCTTGGGTTTATTAGTTCTTTTAGTTTATAATATGAATAATCGATCAACGTCATATATGATCATTTGTAACATTCTGACAAATATTATCTCTATATGAAAATCACCCATGGCCAGCCATGGTCATAGTTTGTCCAACGTCGCATTGTGACAACAATTGTCTCAATGTTTAAATCAATTCCCTTGGGTTCACCAATTCCTTTGTTTTATAATATTAAACCCTTGGGTTTATTAGTTCTTTTGGTTTATAATATGACTAATCGATCAATGTCATCCATGATCAAATGTCACATTCTGAAAAATATTGTCTCAATATGAAAATCACCCATGGCCAACCATCGTCATAGTTGGTCCAACGTCGCATTGTGACAAAAATTGTCTTGATGTTTAAATCAATTCCTTTGGGTTAACCAATTCCTTTGGTTTATAATATCAAACCCTTGGGTTTATTAGTTCTTTTGGTTTATAATCTGAATAATCGATCAACGCCATCCATGATCATATGTCACATTCTGACAAATATTGTCTCAATATGAAAATCACCCATCGCCAGGTCCAACATTGCATTGTGACAACAATTGTCTCAATGTTTAAATCAATTCCCTTGGGTTCACCAATTCCTTTGGTTTATAATATAAAACCCTTGGGTTTATTAGTTCTTTTGGTTTATAATATGAATAATCGATCAATGTCGTCTATGATCAAATGTCACATTCTGACAAATATTGTCTCAATATGAAAATCACCCATGGCCAACCATGGTGATACTTGGTCCAACATAGCATTGTCACAACAATTGTCTGAATGTTTAAATCAATTCCCTTAGGTTCACGAATTATTTTGCTTTATAATATTAAACCCTTGGGTTTATTAGTTCTTTTGGTTTATAATATGAATAATCGATCAATGTCATCCATCATCAATTACCACATTCTCACAAATATTGTATCAATATCATTGTGACAACAATTCTCTCAATGTTTAAATCAATTCCCTTGGGTTCACCAATTCCTTTGGTCTATAATTTGTTGGGTAATGGTTTCCCCTTGGGTTCACCAATTCCTTTGGTTTATAATATTAAACCCTTGGGATTATAAGTTCTTTTGGTTTATAATATTAAACCCTTGGGTTTATTAGTTCTTTTGGTTTATAATATGAATAATCGATCAACATCATCTATGACCGTTTGTCACATTTTGAAAAATATTATCTCAATATGAAAATCACCCATGGCCAACCATGGTCATAGTTTGTCCAACGTCGCATTGTGACAACAATTGTCTCAATGTTTAAATCAATTCCCTTGGGTTCACCAATTTCTTTGGTTTATAATATTAAACCCTTGGGTTTATTAGTTCTTTTGGATTATAATATGAATAATCGATCAATGTCATCCATGATCAAATGTCACATTCTGAGAAATATTGTCTCAATATGAAAATCACCCATGGCCAACCATGGTCATAGTTTCTCCAACGTCGCATTGTGACAAAAATTGTCTAGATGTTTAAATCAATTCCCTTGGGTTCACCAATTCCTTTGGTTTATAATTTGTTGGGTAATGTTTTTCCCTTGGGTTCACCAATTCCTTTGGTTTATAATATTAAACCCTTGGGTTTATTACTTCTTTTGGTTTATAATATGAATAATCGATCAACGTCATCCATGATCATATGTCTCATTTTGATAAATACTGTCTCAATATGAAAATCACCCATGGCTAGGTCCAACATCGCATTGTAACAAAAATTGTCTCAATGTTTAAATCAATTCCCTTGGGTTCACCAATTCCTTTGGTTTATAATATTGAACCTTTGGGTTTATTAGTTCTTTTGGTTTATAATATGAATAATCGATCAATGTCATCGATGATCAAATGTCACATTCTGACAAATATTGTCTCAATATGAAAATCACCCATGGCCAACCATGGTCATAGTTGGTCCAACGTCGCGTTGTGACAAAAATTGTCTAGATTTTTAAATCAATTCCCTTGGGTTCACCAATTTCCTTTGATTTATAATTTGTTGGGTAATGGTTTTCCCTTGGGTTCACCAATTCCTTTTGGTTTATAATATTAAACCCTTGGTTTTATTAGTTCTTTTGGTTTATAATATGAATAATTGATTAACGTCATCGATGGTCATATGTTACATTCTGACAAAGATTGTCTCAATATGAAAATCACCCATGGGAAACCATGGTCATAGTTGGTCCAACGTCGCTTTGTGACAACAATTGTCTCAATGTTTAAATCAATTCCCTTGGGTTCACTAATTCCTTTGGTTTATAATATTAAACCCTTGGGTTTATTAGTTCTTTTGTTTTATAATATGAATAATCCCTTGGGTTAATTATTAGTGTTTATTAATTTCTTCAATTGAGTATTTTTTTATTAGTTTTATTGATCCTTTGCCTTATTGGTCCCTTAGGTTATTAATATTTTTCCCTTGGGTTCACCAATTCCTTTGGTTTCTAATACTAAACCCCTGGGTTATTAGTTCTTTTGGTTTATAATATGAATAGTATGTTGGTTTAATTGTCTTTGTTTATTAATTTCTTTAGCCATAGTCGATCAATGTCATCCATGATCAAATGTCAGATTCTAACAAATATTGTCTCAATATGAAAATCACCCATGGCCAACCATGGCCGTAGTTGGTCCAATGTCGCATTGTGACAAAAATTGTCTCGATGTTTAAATCAATTCCCTTGGGTTCACCAATTCATTTGGTTTATAATATTAAACCCTTGGGTTTATTAGTTATTTTGGTTTATAATATGAATAATCGATCAACATCATCCATGATAATATGTCACATTCTAACAAATATTGTCTCAATATGAAAATCACCCGTGGCCAGGTCCAACGTCGCATTGTGACAAAATTTGTCTCAATGTTTAAATCAATCCTCTTGGGTTCACCAATTCCTTTGGTTTATAATATTGAACCCTTGGGTTTATTAGTTATTTTGGTTTATAATATGAATAATCGATTAATGTCATCCATGATCAAATGTCACATTTTGACAAATATTGTCTCAATATGAAAATGACCCATGGCCAACCATGGTCATATTTGGTCCAACGTCGCATTGTGACAAAAATTGTCTTGATGTTTAAATTAATTCCCTTGGGTTCACCAATTCCTTTGGTTTATAATTTGTTGGGTAATGATTTTCCCTTGGGTTCACCAATTCCTTTTGGTTTATAATATTAAACCCTTGGTTTTATTAGTTATTTTGGTTTATAATATGAATAATCGATCAACGTCATCGATGATCATATGTCACATTCTGACAAAGATTGTCTCAATATGAAAATCACCCATGGCCAACCATGGTCGTAGTTGGTCTAACGTCGCATTGTGACAAAAATTGTCTCGATGTTTAAATCAATTGCCTTGGGTTCACCAATTCCTTTGGTTTATAATTTGTTGGGTAATGGTTCTCCCTTGGGTTCACCAATTCCTTTGGTTTATAATATTAAACCCTTGGGTTTATTAGTTCTTTTGGTTTATAATATGAATAATTGATCAACATCATCGATGATCATATGTCACATTCTGACAAAGATTGTCTCAATATGAAAATCACCCATGGGAAACCATGGTCATAGTTGGTCCAACGTCGCATTGGGACAACAATTGTCTCAATGTTTCAATCAATTCCCTTGGGTTCACCAATTCCTTTGGTTTGTAATATTAAACCCTTGATTTTATTAGTTCTTTTGGTTTATAATATGAATAATCCCTTGGGTTAATTATTAGTGTTTATTAATTTCTTCAACTTGAGTATTTTTTTATTAATTTTATTGATCCTTCACCTTATTGGTCCCTTAGCTTATTAATATTTTTCCCTTGGGTTCACCAATTCCTTTGGTTTCTAATATTAAGCCCTTGGGTTATTAGTTCTTTTAGTTTATAATATGAATAGTACGTTGGGTTAATTATTAGTGTTTATTAATTTCTTTAGCCATAGTCGATCAATGTCATCCATGATCAAATGTCAGATTTTAACAAATATTGTCTCAATATGAAAATCAACCATGGCCAACCATTGTCGTAGTTGGTCCAATGTTGCATTGTGACAAAAATTGTCTCAATGTTTAAATCGATTCCCTTGGGTTCACCAATTCCTTTGATTTATAATATGAAACCCTTGGGTTTATTAGTTATTTTCGTTTATAATATGAATAATCGATCAATGTCATCCATGATCAAATGTCACATTCTGACAAATATTGTCTCAATATGAAAATGACCCATGGCCAACCATGGTCATAGTTGGTCCAACGTCGCATTCTAACAACAATTGTCTCCATGTTTAAATCAATTCCCGTGGGTTCACCAATTCCTTTAGTTTATAATATTAAACCCTTGGGTTTATTAGTTCTTTTGGTTTATAATATGAATAATCAATCAATGTCATCCATGATCAAATGTTACATTCTGAAAAATATTGTCTCAATAAGAAAATCACCCATGGCCAACCATGGTCATAGTTGGTCCAATGTCGCATTGTGACAACAATTGTCTCAATGTTTAAATCAATTCTCTTGGGTTCACCAATTCCTTTGGTTTACAATTTGTTGGGTAATGATTTTCCCTTGGGTTCACCAATTCCTTTCATTCATAATATTAAACCCTTGGGTTTTATTAATCTCTATTGTTTTTAATATTGCCCTTAGCCTTATTGATCCCTTAGGTTTTTAATATTTATCCCTTGGGTTCATCGATTCCTTTGGTTTATAATATTAAACCCTTTGGTTTATTAGTTCTTTTGGTTTATAATGTTAATCACACATTGGGTTTATTACTCTCTTGAGTTTAAAATATTAATTCTTAGGCTTTATTAATTTCTTAGATTTTTCAGTTTAAAATATTAATTCTTTGGGTTTATTAATCTTTATTTTTTTTAATATTCTTCCGTTAGGTTTATAATATTTATCCCTTGGGTTTGTCGATTCCTTTGGTTTATAATATTAAACCCTTGGGTCTATTAGTTCTTTTGGTTTATAATGTTAATAATCACATTGGTTTATTAATATCTTATGTTTAGAATACGGATTCTTATGGTTTATTGATTTATTAGGTTTTTTTAGTTTAAAATATCAATTCTTGGGGTTTATTAATCTCTTGTGTTTTTAATATTGATCCCTTATGTTTATAATATTTATCCCTTGGGTTCATTAATATCTTCAGTTTAAAATATCAATTGTTAGGGTTTATTAATCTCTTAGGTTTTTTGTTTTTAAATATTGTCTTATATGCTTTATTAATATCTTCAGTTTAATATATTAATTCTTAGAGTTTATTACTTTTTTATGTTTTGGGGTTTAATATTATTAGTATATTAATAAATGTTATAATATTATTAATATATCAATAAATATTATTAATATATATAAAATATTTTGGTGATTTTAATCATAAATATATAATATTTATTGATATATAGATTAATGTGCTGTATAGTGGATATAGGCCTATCGGCATATATCAAGCACATTAGTAAATATAATGTGGTTGTGCTAGTATATATATATATGAGAGAGAGAATGAGATTGATTTGACCCATAATTTCCAAATATGTCCAAAAAAATACAGAAATTCAAGAATTCGATTGGTATGTCGAATAATTACTTAAAAATTCGATCCGTTTTGTGGTAGTGTGGCTTCGATCTATTAATTTTTATTTTTGCGGTGACTTTTAATATAGATGGCGGCTGGATAACAGGTTTAATGAAAACTAATGTTGAGGTGATAAATTTTCCCGAAAGAAAGTTACATAATGTAACTATTTTTATATATATTTATGTGAAGAATTCATATATATATATATATATATATATATATATTTTTATTTATGTTAAGAAGAATTTTATAAAAACAAGCTTCCAATATTTAATTTTTAAATATTTTTTAATTATAAGATAATTTTAAATAAAATATGAAAGTAAAAAGGGATATAGTTTTGAGTTTTGAATATTAATTATTAAAAAAATTTAGATTGAATTTAGATTGAATTATGTATTTTTTTAATAATTAAATTGTAAAGACTAAGCATGTGATCAAATGTAATTAAAAAGTATAGGATTTCTCTTGAAACAATTTTAATATGGATTACAAAAAAATATTGACTATTTCTAGTTAAAAATGTTTGGCTTTAAGTTAAAATTATTTCTCAATAGCTAAGTGATTATTATTTTTGGGGATTTAAGAGATTTTTTGGGGATATGAAGAAATAATTAAAGAGTATATTTTTTCAATGGTAAAAATATTATTTTTAGAAATAGTTTAAATTTTTTAAATGATAATGATGAATCAATGATGTCAAGTCTTTTTAGCATAATTTGTTGAGGATGGGCCTAGTCAATGAGGCTAAAGAGTATCAAACCTCACAGGGAGTTCTTATGCCCTGTGCTAGGGGTAAAAGACATGCTAAAAAATCTAGTCAGCTAAAGGGTTGGTGTGGCTCACGCCTCGTGCTATAGTGACTTTTACGTCACAAGTCAAGCTTAGAGAATTACAAAAAACGTCACAAACAAAATAAATATGAATCAATGTATACTTTTATTGAAAATTAATAATATTAATTATTTTTACTAACAATTAATTTATAATTCTTATAATTTTTAAATAAAAATAATTATTAACATGTATGATTTGAATAGGTTTAATTATTAAAAATATATATTTTGTTAAAAAAATCATAGATTTAAAATTAGAAAAAAAAAAAAAAACATACTCTTATACACCATATAATTTTTAAACCATATATATATATATTATTAAAATTATTATTTCTTATAAATTTGAGGCTTCTACGATGAGTATTTTGTGTAGAGAAGTTTTCTGGTTTAATCACATCCATTCTTGTTGATTTCAACGTTTCGAACCCAGCCAATGAGGTTCATCATCAAGGAAAGATCTATGGGTAAGAACTGATCTCACATATGAGGTATAAATAGTAATGGAAAATGAGTAGATAAGCAAGGGAAGCCAACATAAATTGTTTTTAATTTTTTTTTTTTAAATACAAAAAAATTAAATATAATTAAAATTAAAAAATAAAACTTTGCACATAGTGTGGACAAAAGGCAGAAAAGAGGGTGAATATCGGAGAGTAAAGAACCATAGAAATTGAGAGGACATGGCCTATTTGGATTTCACTTTAAAGAAGCCAAACGCCATTTTAATTGGGTTTCGGCTAATGTTGAAAATGGTTGCGTGTGTATTGCAACAGCTTGACAGCTTGCTTTCCAATGTATTAGGTATATTATATGTATAATTATATTTATTTTGGAATAGGAATTAAATTTTTAATTAAATTATTAATAATTATTAATTAAATGATAGAGATTGAGTATTCATAAAATATTTTTAATATAATATATAAATAAAAAATAAAAAAATTATTTTTAAAATAGCTATTTATTTATATTTTTTAATTAAATTAATTAATTAAAAATATATATAAACATGTGTATATAGAATCTAATATTGAACTTAACCCTACCTTAAATATTTGATTTGTAAAAAGTATATAATTTGAACCGTATATATAAAATATGTGTATAAATTCACTTAAAATTTATCAATTCTTTTAGATACTAAAAAAATAAAGCTTTGTAAACAGTAGGAAAAAGGAAGAAAAAAAAGGTGGATATCCGAGAGTAAAGGACCATAGACAACGAGAGGGCATGGCATATTTGGCTTTCACTCTAAAGAAACTCAATGAAATTTTAATAGGCTAGAGACTCGGGGCTGCCATTATTTTGTGTGTATTCCGACCGTTTAACCGCCTGCGAATGCATCAGGGTATATTGTCGATATTGGTATCATTTGATGTACATGAAATATGTTAAAATATTTTTGTAGAATATATAAATTATAAGTTGAAAATTTTTGTAGAATATATAAATTATAAGTTGAAAATTATCTTAAAAGTAGATGTATTTTTTTTTTATCAATTAAATAAAAATGTTATATGAATATGTATTATATGAAATAATTTTTGAATTTTTGAATATGTGGTATTGATTAGTCATGATATTTGCTTTGGTATTATAGCAAAATATATTTAAACATTAACAATTTCCATGGTAAAATAATAGTAAATATATATAGATAATAATCTTGTTCTATATTTTTTCAAATATATATATATGTTTAATTTATATAATAATAATAATAATTTAATTAATTTAATGATTTTTTTAATTTTAATAATGTGAGATGTATTATGAAATGATTTCATGATTATTATGGATTGATGTCTATGGACATTTTCCAGCCATTTAGTTTATATGGCTACAACATTTTTAGTTGTATTGGTTATTTGTGTCGTTTCATGCTTATTATGGATTGAGTCTATCAACATTTTCCAGCCATTTATTTTATATGGCTGCACCAGTTTTAGTTGTATTAGTTATTTGCGTCAGATAGCAAAAGAAGTCCAACTACTTTAGTTGCATTGGTTATTAAGAAGTCCAACTACTTTAGTTGCATTGGTTATTTGTGTCAAATAGCAAAGAAGTCCAACTACTTTAGTTGCATTGGTTATTAAGAAGTCCAACTACTTTAGTTGCATTGGTTATTTGTGTCAAATAGCAAAGGAAGTCCAACTACTTGAGATTTTGCTACAGTTTAATTACATACCTGGTATATTTCGAATTTTTTTCTCATTCCAAAGTTGGTTTAATATCATACATGGTATAGTTGGAAATTTTTCCTATTCCAAAGTACACAGAGTACAGTGTAAATATGAAGGTGAATGTAAAATTTCCCTATATTTTTGTATCTTTTAAATAATTTAATTATGTTTTTGAAGAATTATAATTTTTTTAAAGGGATTAAATCTTGTTTTTTTAATTACAAATATTTGGAGCGTGTAATTATGGATTTAATCTAGATTGTTAAAATGTGACTATGGAATATTGAATGTTACATTAAAAGAGTACAAGTTTCTTATAGTCCTTTATGGTTCTATGTATCTCCCTCCTCTCTTATTATCTATATCTTTCGTATCCCCTTACTATCTCTTTCTCTCCATATCCATTTATCTCTCTCTCCCCCTGACTACCACCACCCTCTCTCTCCCTATTCCTATCTTCCTCTATCCTTCCCTTGCTCCCTCAACCTCTCCTTCACAACAACCACATTTTAACACACTCTCTCTCTATTTTGTAGATGGTATATTAAAAATGGATGGTTAATGGTTGGTAATGAGTGGTGAAGTGTATGAAGTGCATAGTAGGTGAATTATTCTTAAAATTTTAATGATTCAAAGAATATTATACAAGTTTAACCACAGGTTTACCTTTACATGAACTTGAATGTGCTATATGATAAAGTAGAAGATGCGTGGAACATGATATAGTTTGGTTGAAGGTTGAAGATGACGCATATCAAAGTTGAGAGTTGCTAAAAGTAAGAGAGAACTAAAAATTATCAATGTTGATCTACTAAAAGATACTAAATTAGATTATGCTTAAATAAGCTAAACTTAAGGAACTTAAAAGAATTTGGAGATGTTTACATTCTTTATTTGAAAGGAAACGAATAATGGTTACTAACTAGATGTGAAAATTGAGCCTCAAAATGATACAGGGTGTTAGGTCCCTATATTACTAGTATAGTTCCTTATTGTTGTTAGCGTAACCCCCTTATTGTTATTGTTGTACCCCTATAACCCCCATATTGTTATTATTGTGCCCTTAAATTATTATTGTTAGGTCGGTTAGGATTACATTGTGGCCCCAATAGGATTACATTGTGTCCCCATGGATTCCTATATATAGAAAGGAGGTTTTTTCATTTGTATCATCCAAGAATTGTTCTTTCATGTAATGTATTGGAGGTTTTCCCCTCAAAGTAGCTTATTTATAAGGCATTGATATCTCTTTTCTTCTATTTTTGGAGCTGGTTTCACACCATTTGATATCAAAGCTTTGGATTCTAGGGTTTCGCTACTCCAAACTAGTCATCGTGGAATTTTCACTATAAAAAACTTTTCTACGAAGGTTCAAAAGCTGAAATATTTAGAGCGCAAAGCCGAAATCTTGAGGAACATCGTCGCAAAATTTCAGATCGTGGTTTGCAATATTTTCAGAGATATGGTCTATGGAAGTTAGGGATTTTTCAGGCTCCCAAATTTCATCTCAAAGAGGTGATCGTTTGAAAATATTCATAACTCTCTCTCTGAGCATCGAATTGGAATTCTGTAAAAATTGACCGCAAGTACACATACTGTAGTTTCCTTTCTATCAATTTCAGAGCCGAAGGAGGAAACAGTGACATGTGGAAAGTCGTACCAGTTTCGTCTACTAAACCAGTCCATAATTAGGTCATTGTCGGAGATTGGACATAAATTTGCATTGAAGAATCCAAATCAGGTCAAACCTGTGGCATTCGAAAGAGGATTCAGAGGGCTACCTCACGGCTGGATTTCAAATATTGAAGATCTGAAATCACAAATATAATTTAGTTTCAATATCAAGCTCCTCAAAAGCAAGAAAAATGTGTGTCTTTTTTTCCGAATTGCATAAGTCTTGTGTAAAAAAAATCAGTTTGAAGTGATTCCAAGGGCTTATTGATTATATATTTCAATATTAGGTTTTGAAATGGCTCCTAAAAAGAATTCAACACCCATTAAACAATCGAAATACTCTACTATGACTCATGAAGATGAAGAATTGCAACATGATCTATCAAAATTACAAGAGCAAGTGCACCAAATTTCGCTCTCACAAAGAGCAGAAAAAAATGAAATGGAAGTTTTGAAGAAAGGCGTGGAAGTGAAGATGAATGGTTTGAAGAATAATATGGATGTTTTGAAGAAAGGCGTGGAAGTGAAGATGAATGGTTTGAAGAATAATATGGATGTTTTGAAGAAAGGCGTGGAAGCTAAGATGGATGGCATGGAAGCTAAGATGGATGACATGAGAGCTAAGATCAATGAAAAAATGAAAGACAACATGGAAAACATGAAGAATGATCTAAAAGAAGACATGGAAGGTTTGAAAAAGTTGATACAAGAAATGATTCCTAACGGCGAAAAGATAGTAGAGAAAACTCATGATGAGAACAAAATAAATGTTAATCGTGATTTCATAAACTCTAATGTTGGATTGAATAACCACCATATTCCAAACATGGATATAAGGAAGTTTGATGGCAAGGATCTCGTAACATGGATACTACAGATGGAGCAATATTTTGATCTCAATAATGTGAAAAACACACAAAAGGTACGCATTGCAGCTTTACATTTAGAACAAAATACATTTCTGTGGTATCGATGGCTTTTCTCCCGTAAAAAAAATTGTCACTTGGTCAATTTTTACGGAGGAAATGATAACACATTATGAGGATACAAAGAGCAACACCTTCTCTAGCCAATTGATAAATCTCAAACAAAAGGGTTCAGTGCCGAAGCACATTGAGGACTTCCAAAAATTGAATATAAGGGTAACTGATATTCCAGAGGAACACATGATTGATGTCTTCATAGGGACTTTAAAGGATAACATCCAACATGAATTTCTCATTTGGAAACCTGATTCATTGGAGAAGGAATTCAGGTTGGCAAGAAAAATTGAATGTAAAATTATGGTGAGAAGGAAGTCTACCACTCACATCTATAAAGATGGAAGTGTTGCTACTCCTAGACTTCCACAACCTACAAGTTTGACACCACAACTATTGGAAGAAAAAAGAGGATAAGGGCTTTGCTACAGTTGTGATAGAAAATACACTAAAGGTCATAAGTGCGCTGAGAATAAATTATTTTACATAGATTGTGAAGAGGAGGAGGGAAATGAAGAAGAAAATTCAAAAGTAGAGGATATACACCAGGAAGAAACCCTAGAAGAAGAAGAAATGAGTCCGACCATATCATGTAATGCATTAGCAGGAATTACCACTCCTCAAACTCTCAAGATAGAAGGACATATCAAGAAGAAAAAGGTAATAGTGTTGATTGATTTGGGTAGTACCCATAATTTTATTCATTGAAAGGTGGCCAAGGAATTGAATTGTTTCCTATACCCAGCACCAGAATGTCAAGTGATGGTTGCAAATGGAGGAACTATAAATTGCTCCGGAAAATTCCATATGAATATCAAGCTAGCCATGGGGGAATATGTATTGAATAGTCCAATGCTTTCCATCCCAATGGAAGGTGTTGATGTTGTACTAGAAGTACAAAGGTTACAATCTTTGGGGGCAGTAGCTTTTAATTTTCAAGAACTTTTCTTGAAATTTTTTTTGGAAGGAAAGGAAATCGAATTACGGGGTATCGCAGGGAAGCCAAGAAAGATAATAATCTCTAATTTCATGACAAATCTTCTGAATAAATAACAACGGGGTGTAATTGCACAATTATGCTCACTAGAAGTTCCAACATCAAAATCATCTATTTCTGCAGATCTCCAAAAAGTCTTGGACAATCATTCCAAGGTGTTTTATACTCCCAAAGGACTCCCACCTATTCGTGATTATGATCATGCTATTCGTTTGATTCCAAGAAGTGTTCCTCCAAACATCAGGCCTTATAGATATCCTTATGTCCAAAAGAGCGAAATTGAACGTATGATTGCAGAAATGTTAGAGGCTGGTATAATTCAACCTAGTCAAAGTTCTTTCTCTGCTCTAGTAGTATTGGTGCACAAGAAAGATGGATCATGGCGCATGTGTCCAGATTATAGGGAGCTCAATAAGATCACTATTAAAGATAAATTTCCCATTCCTGTGATTGATGAATTATTGGATGAATTACATAGAGCAATTTATTTTACCAAGTTGGATCTTCGTTCAGGATATCATCAAATTAGAATGAAAACTGAATATATTCCGAAACAACATTTCAAACTCATGAGGGGCATTATGAATTTTTGGTCATGCCTTTTGGCCTTACTAATGCACCTTCTACATTTCAAGGGCTGATGAATTCCGTTTTCAAACCCTTCCTTAGAAAATTTTTGCTAGTATTTTTTGATGATATACTAATCTACAATAGGTCTTGGAAGGATCATGTTCAAAATGTTGAAAGGGTTCTCAAACTATTGGAGGAGAAACAATTATATGAAAAAACATCCAAATTTTTCTTTGAAGTACAAGAGGTGGAATATCTAGGTCATATTGTATGTCACGAGGGTGTTAAGGTATACCCTAGCAAAATTAAAGCCATTAAGGAATGGAAAGTACCCACAACCATAAAGCAATTGCACGGATTTCTTGGGTTAACAGGGTATTATCGAAATTTTGTTAAGAATTATGGGATAATAGCAACACCTCTAACAAAATTATTGAAGAAAGATGCATTTTCATGGACTCCTATTGCAACTAAGGCCTTTGAACATCTTAAAGAGGTGATATGCCTAGCACTAGTCTTAGCTACACCAAACTTCACAAAAACCTTTATTGTGGAATGTGATGCCTCATGAAATGGAATTGGTGTTGTTTTAATGAAATAAGGAAGATCCATTTCTTTTGAAAGTCATTCAATCAAAGGAAATTATTTACAAAAGGATATTTATGAGAAGGAAATGTTGGTAATACTACATGCACTAAATAAATGGAGAACTTACCTAATGGGAAGACACTTCAAGGTAAAAACAAATTATGATAGTCTTAAAAATTTTTTGGAACAAATACGATCTTCAGACGAGCAGCAAAAATGGGTCACAAAGATGTTTGGTTATGACTTTGAAATCGTCTACAAAAAAGGGAAGCTAAATGTTGTTGCAGATGCACTTTCAAGAAAGGATGAAGAGGTGGAAGCATTACTTTGTGCCATTTCAATTATCCAACCAGATTGGATAACCGAAGCAAGGGATGAATGGAAGAAGGACGAAGAAGTGTGGACCCTCATTCAAAAGTTGCAGCAAGATCCTAGTATATTTGATACATTTAGTTGGAAAAATGATTCTTTATGGTACAAAGATCGCTTATATATTTGCAATAATTCCCAACTAAAACAAAATATTCTTTTGGAATTGCACACTTCTCCTTTAGGAGGACACTCGGGATTTTTAAAAACTTACCACAGGGTGAAGAAAGAATTTTTTTGGGATGGCCTTAAATTTGATATTCAAAAGTTTGTGGCAGAATGTTTGGTTTTCCAGCAAAATAAAGTTGAGACAATTAAGACCTTGGGTCCTCTACAACCTTTATCCATTCCAAGTCAACGTTGGGAGGAGATTTCAATGGATTTTATCATAGGTTTACCTAAGTCCGAAGAAAGGAGTTTCATCATGGTGGTCGTTGATAGAATTACCAAGTATGCACACTTTTGTGCATTATCTCATCCATTTAAAGCGAGTACAGTTGCTACTTCATTTATGGAAACAATTCTAAAGCTACATGGAAACCTGAAGATTATTGTAAGTGACAGAGATCCCATTTTTATAGGAAATTTTTGGAAAGAATTATTTTCTTGTTTGGTTACTCAACTAGCTCATAGCTCATCTTATCATCTTCATTCCGATGGTCAAACAAATATAGTGAATAAATTTTTGGAAGGATATCTTCGTTGTTTTGTATCTAATAAGCAAACACAATGGGTCAAGTGGTTACCTATCACTGAATGGTGGTATAACACTTCCTTCCATACTGCAATAAAAATGACCCCATTTATGGCACTTTATGGATATCATCCACCATCCATCACATCTTCTTTAAGGGAAAATGCTAGGGTTCAAGCAGTTGAGGATCACATCCAACATCAACAAGAAGTTCTCCAACTCTTAAAGGATAACCTAAATTTGGCACAAAATCGAATGAAACAATAGGCAGATCAATATCGCAGTGAGAGAATTTTTGATGTGGGAGACTGGGTATATTTAAAGCTACAACCATACAAACAAATTTCCCTCAAGTAAGCTAAGAAGGATAATAAATTATCGCCAAAGTACTATGGTCCTTACAAGGTTTTTCAAAATATTGGTACTATGGCATACAAATTGGAGCTTCCTGCTTCTTCGCGAGTGCATCCAGTTTTCCATGTTTCATGCTTAAAAAAGGTTATAGGGGACAGACTTCTAGTTCAAACAATATTTCCAGAACTTGATGAGGAATGAAAAACCATATTGGAACCTGAAGCACTCACGGAAACAAGAACTCGAGAACTACGAAATCGATCAATTTCAGAGTATTTCATCAAATGGAAGAACTTACCCACTGAATATTCTACATGGGAGGATGATAATTTGATACGAAAACACCCGGAGCTACTCAAGCATTGAGGACAACACTTTTTTGAAGGAGAGGAGCATGTTAGGTCCCTATATTACTAGTATAGTCCCTTATTGTTGTTAGTGTAACCTCCTTATTGTTATTGTTGTACCCCTGTAACCCCCATATTGTTATTATTGTGCCCTTAAATTATTATTGTTAGGTCGGCTAGGATTACATTGTGGCCCCACTACGATTACAATGTGGCCCCATGGAATCCTATATAGAAAGGAGGTTTTGTCATTTGTATCATCCAAGAATTGTTCATTCATGTAATGTATTGGAGGTTTCCCCCTGAAAGTGACTTATTTCTAAGGCTTTGATATCTCTTTTCTTCTATTTTTGGAGTTGGTTTCACAACACATGGTACAATTAGTACATCTCATGTCCTAGGAGGCTTTTGGAATTACAAAAGGATGAGAACTTGTAGTTTACTTCCACCTAAATCTATCCCAAGGTTCAAGTTTACCAAAAATGGACCTACATGTTATTATATACCTCTGGTAATTGACCTACTACAAGAAAGTGAACTACTCTTATATAATACTAAAAAGGCTACAAATTTTTCTTAATTCCATTAAAATTTATACTCTTTTTCGATATCCCTTATTGATGAAATTAAATATATGTGAATGTATTTACTTAAACTGGAACACAAAATGAAATCATGAGATGACTAACCACTAATGAAAATCATTAACCAATGTGAGACAAATTACAGATAATGTAAATAAATGTCAAGGTATAAGATTGCATTCTATTAGGTGCGAATAAATGTGTTGCAGTCGAGTCATGCGAATGATATTAAAATCAAAAGACATTGAGGTATCCCCTTGTTGTAAAAGAGGAAATATTCCATTGATGTATGCAAAATTCAAGACACTCAAAAGAATATCTAATTTTGGTCCCATATAAGGTGTTGAAGTTGATGGGAGAAGATATGTTTGAAGGAGGTCCTTAATAAAGCTAGCACCAACCAGCTCGAGCATAAAATAAAAAATATTTTGATTAACTATAATACAAGATTGGAACCAACATGAAATTATAGAACTTATTATAATTCTTTCCCATAAGTAATCTTGGTTTTCAAGCAAGACTCATGCCTAGTTGTGTTAGTTACCTAGTTTTGAAAACTAAACTTATTTCTATCTTTAATGTTTTATTTATTTCCTTATTATATCCTAATCTACTTGAAAAAGAGGATCCATTTCAAACATAATATGGTTACAAACATGCTCATGTTCAAGTTTGAAAAATATGCTTTAATATATACTAGAAGATTATGAACCTACTGCATTAATTGTTGTGGTGTTAGGAATTTTTGAATAATGAAGTGATGCTTTAATTTAATATTAGTTTGGAACCAAATTTCAATGTAGTCATGATGCCTTTGGTTTGTATGTTCATCACTTTGCATGTTCTCCTTTTCCATGCCATGCAAATCTCCTGATATATGTTGATTACTACCTTGAATGCATAAAGGATCTAAAGGTAGGCATGAAATAAATTCCTTGATATCAAGCTCCATTATTTTCTCTTCATCAAATTCTTTTGATGGTTATTTGGTTTCTTTTGGATGTTTCTCATGGAGTACAGGTATGTTCACGATTTTTCTCAGGATTTTATCCTCCCCAGATGCATATATGTTTTTGGCTACTACTAGGACTTCATAAATTTCTTGGAGTAATATTCTTCTAACTATTGATTAGTCTTGAATCCATATTTTTGGTTTCTAATCTCATATGGATTAATTTACGGGGGGTTTCTTACAACACCTTAAAACAAAAACTTTGAAATGAATGAAAATCAATAGAAATAAAAACACACCTTAAAAAGGAAATTGAAGCAATTTGAAAATTATCATGTACCTAAAATCCTCACGTTAGCAATACCTTGTTTTCAAAAAAATTTACTTTCAGAGGAGTTAGATATTCATAAATAAAACTTACTTTCATATAAGGAAATACATTTTTCAAAAAAGGCACAAAAAGTCTTCGAAGTAACCCCAATATAGTGGATGCACAAGTTATTTCCTACCATATTATCTTTTCCTCCTCCTCGAAGACATCTAATTTAAACTAAATACATAGGAATTTAACTCTTTAGCATATCCCTAAAAATAAAACAAAAATTTTGGGAAATTTTTATAAGATAGATTATGTTTCATTTAAATGTTAACCGAGGGCTCGTATTCTTGTGAGATGCATGGATAACATGTGTAGGATCAAAGCTCATGAATCATTGAACTTGTAAAGAAAAGGAATCATCCTCTAATCTAATCAAACATCAAGAAAATTATTCAAGAAATAAATACTAGAACATCTCATTTCGTTCAGTGAATTGAAACTAAGTATGACTAGAATTCAAAGGCTCTACATATCATGTCCAAATTACTTATCTCTGCATGAATATGACTATAGTATGATATTTTCTTATATCGTATTTAGTGAACATATAAACTATTTTTGTATAAAGGAATCTAAAATGTTGATGAAAAAACCATATTCAAGGGCTAGTGAATAGTTCTATGTTTTAAATCTCCTTATGAGGGTTAGGATTTGAGAATTAGATAATTATAGCCATTCTTCACAATCAATTGAAATATATCACTAAAATGATAAATAGGCTGTAGTTTAGGAAAATTTAAAGGCCACAATAAAATTGATTACCAGTCTCTTTGTACTTGACTTTAGAAATGGATTCAAATTACAATCTTTCACCTTGAGTGTTCTTGTAATTGAAAAAAGTGATTCAATGAGTTCTAAAATTGTTACAATAATTCCAAATTTCATTAAATTATAGTAGCATTTAAAAGAAATATAAGATACATCATATCAAACTAATATGAAGAATATAAATAAATGACTAAATATATACCCAAAAAAAAAAAAATGTTTTAATCTACATAAATGTATAACTACATTATAAAATCAAATGCTATAGTATAAAACTGAAATTGAAATCACAAACTAATCTAATTAAAATAAAATACAAAACAATAAAACATTACCTGGATCATGGATCCTTCCCTACGTGGACAACATGCTTGGAGAACAATCAAATCAAGTCACAACCAATGCACAATGTCTTCAAAAATAAACTAGCTTCATATATTAAATATCATACCTCTGGTTATAGAATACTAGTGCTCAATTCTTTCAATCTATGATACAATATCATAATATAGCTACATCCATCCATCCATTATTAATTGTCCTTGCTTCATTTATGCAAAGAGGAGGTTGAACTAATTTCTGCAATCTTGGAATTAGGAAAAAATTTACAAAACAACCATTTTATCAATCTGAAAGAATACGAATCAAGTAGATATCCTAAAAATCAATTACAAACTAATTTCTAACCATAAGGGAACTTAATTTGTCTATTTTTATTTGCCATTTTTTTTCAAATTTGGGTGCAACATGAAGTATGGGAAAACCTTGATTAAAGAACCAGCCATAACTCTGAAACTATGATTGATTTTGGAAAACGACTCACATATTACTCAACTTGTGGAATCCTACAAAAAAAACCATGTTCCTAATTTTCAAGACTTGCCTTCACCTGCCCATAAATTTCATTCAAATATTACTAGCCATAATTTTCTGCAAATTTCGAGCATAATCTTTAACCACAAGTTAGAGGCTCACACACGTGTCCTTGGTGCACTTTGAGGAATACAAAACCATATTGAGGGCCCTAGAAAGAAAACCCATGTTCGTAATTTTATCCCAAAGGTGTACCAATATGGTAATCTATTGTGTTGGTTACAAGAATTGTATTGTGGTATAGGAAATATGGAAATTACCATCATCAACAAAACTTGATAAAATCATCTTTAATAATTAAAAAAATGTAAGAATATTGAGGTAATTAATGACAAGGGCACAATAAGGCTATTTAATGAAGTTTTATGGCATAACAATTATGGATTATGAATGAATTGTAGAAAATGATTTAGGGATAATGGTTTTATTTCAGTGAAAGATATGACAAATTTGGAACCCAACAATGTGATGAATAAGAGATTTTGTCACAATATGAAAAACAACAAACATTTTTGGAACATGATAACAATTAATGTCATCCCAATGTGATGAAAAATAAACTTCATTGCAATATGGAAAAAAAACACCATTGCATTGTGCCAAGAAATAAGTAACGTCACAATGTGATGAAAAATAAACATCATCACATTGTGATGAATAAGAAAAAACATCAAAATGTTATGAATAATAAATGTCCTCACAATGTGATGCATAAAAAATGACATGAAAATTTCATGAACATCATATGTCATTGTGATTGGAAAAAAGAACAATGTCACAATGCAACAAGCAAAACCATTGGAAACCATGTTCAACCGTGTTTGACTAAGTCAATGATGCTCTTCCCTTAGTTCATTGAGGTCAAACAAGGTCTACCAAGTTCATATGTGGTCGACCATATTCAATTGTAGATGACAAGGTCAACTGTGGCCAACATGGTCAAGATGGCCAACCATGTACAACTAAGGTCAAACATGGCCAAATCATGGTCAACAGTGGTATTGGTTGTCAACATGGGAATAATGGTTAACCATAATCATCTATAGGTAAATTCTAGAAACCATAGTCAACCATATGTTTACCATAGACAACCATTACCAAATAAACTCAACTAAGGTCAAACATGGTCATGTAAGCTCAACTAAGGTCAAACATGGCCATGTAAGCTCAACCATGGTCACCAAGTTTAACTTAGAAAACCTTCTTAAACCGTGCTAAAACACACTCAAGCATGGTCAACCATGTTTTTCATACTCAACCACAATTAACCATGGTTGATCGATAAACTATGGTCAACACAGTCAAATGATAGACAACCATGGTGAACATGGAAAACCTTGGACAACATGGACTACCAAGTTCATGGTCAACGATAAGTTGATCATATTTAACCATACTTGACCATGTTCAAACATGGTGAAATAAGCTTAACCATGGTCAACAGATATCACCAAGTTTAGCCATAGTCAACCTTGTTCAAAAATGTAACAATGATGTAGCAAAAATACAATATTACATTAGTGGTTGACCATGGCCAATGATGGTTAACCTCATCAACCCTCTTCAACCACTAACGTAATATTTATTTTTGTAGGCTCACATAACTGAGATTTTAACTAGTGACGTATGGCCACCAACTACAATGAGTTCCTTAACAATGCACCCATTTACTATCAATCCAAAGCCCCATGCGAAACTATTAATGTAACATTAAGATTAACATTAATGTAACATCAACCCTCGTTAACATCAATCAACCATGGTGAACTCTATCAACCCTCATCAACAATTTTTAACCATAGTCAACCATGATGTATTAATCTGCCCCATGCACACCAAACAACAACTAACACAACCACATTAATAAAATTATTATTATACATAAATTTGTATTATTTTTTATATTTCATATGGCAATTAATATTATTATAAATGAAAATTCACATTAATATATATTAACCATTTTATTAATATGATTATGCTAATATATATATATATATATATATATATATATATATAATTTAATATTGCCGTGTCTGTTTGTTTTGCATGGTTATTTCTTTTGTGGACATGTCTTCTATGGTGAAGTAGTACTGAGTGAAGCAGCTAAGGAATAAGATAGCTCATCAATTAAAATATGGATGGGACTTCAAATTTTGTACATTGGATGATGCATGCTCTCTTTTCTATATTTCTATCTTCCCTTCATTTACAGTTAAAACCGAATCTTTCCAGTTCTGCTATATGGTAAAATAATGTTTTATTTTTTAAATCTCAAATCGAACCTTCCCATTCTAATATATGGTAAATAATGGTTTTTTTCTAAATCTCAATTTTCTATTGACAAGAATCTTTTAAATCTAAGTTTTAGTGGAGAATGAAAGGGACAAGTTAGGGCGGGTAGTTGTGTGCTAGGGCAGGGATAATTTCTATTGCGGTTGCAATTTATTTTAGAATACAAAAAACAATGTGTATTTTTTTACTCTTTAAATTGCACTTTTGAATGTTATATAGATTACATAACATGTCTATTGAGTTATTTTATATTAATTCATATTAACTTATTTTATTTATGACTCATATTGGATGTTTGATTCTATCATACATCAAAATATTTTATTTTAACATTTTTTTCTATATATATATTTATATAAAGTTGATATCACGTATTAAAATATTTTATACTTCTAATTACTCTACATGATATTAGGTCATATGGACAACTAGTTAAAAATGCATACACACTTTACTACATATCTACCAAAATTCTAGAGGGATTAAATCTCAAATTTGAAAAAAAAAAATTACACTTAAATTAATACATTTTACTGCTTCGTAAATATGTGATTAATATAGATCTATGTAGTAATTTTTCATTGTTTAAATTGTATAATTTGATAGTTTATCATTATTAATATTTTATATTAAAAATTGAATTAGTCTCACATTTTCCTCTTATTAAAAAGTAACTACTCTACCCTACCTTCAATTACTTTTTCCTTTCTAGCTAAGGTTAACACACACACATATATATAAATACACACTTTCTGTAAAGAGAGAAAGTTCATACTGAAATATCTTAGTTAATATGGATATTGAAACAATTTCTTTAAGTTCTATATTAAGATATTTATAAGAGAAATATATATATATATATATATATATATATATATATATATATATATATATATATATATATATATATATATAATTTCTCTAAAGCTGTATAAAAACTATAATATCAATAGTTAATTTTTGTGTGAATAGATTTTAAATTGTTTAAATTATTTTTGTTATTTTTTAAGGACTTGACATACTTATACATCTCCCTCATATTAGATTGTAGAATAAGCCTTTCTACTCCATAAGATTTCAATTTTTTTAATAGTGAATATATATATATCTATATATATATATATATATATATATATATATATATATATATATAGATATAAGTTTAATTTTACCAATATAAAAATCAGGTGTTTAATTTTACCAATAAGTTTAATTGTACCAAGATTTAAGTTGATGTTTTTTCTAGAAAGTTTTGGATCTTCTTTCTGCAGAAGAAAGATTGGGTGTTCTCCAAGTTTTGTGAGTTTAAAGAACTGGAAGAGAAAGATACAGGGAAGAAGGTGAAGGCTCTAAGGAGCGAAAATGGTGGTGAGTATATCTCTAATGAATTCAAGAACTTTTGTGCCAAGAAGGAATTCACAGAGAATTGATTGTAGCTCATAACCCACAAAATAATTGGGTTGTAGAAAGAAATAACAGATCAATTGTGGGAGTAGCATGAGCTATGTTACATGATCAGGGCCTACCGTTGCATCCGTGGATAGAGGCATGCAACACAACGGTATTTGTGCAGAACCGAAGTCCTCATCGAATACTTGGCATGAGTACACCAGAGGAGGCTTTTTCAGGTAAGAAACCGAATGTTTCATATTTTAAAATTTTGGCTCATATGTCTATTTCCATGTGACCAAAGATGCCAGGAAGAAGCTAGAACCAACAACAGAGATTGGGATATTTTTGGGGTACACTGATACTCCCCACAACTATCGGTTGTATTTTTCGGCTAACATGATGATAATTGTCAGGAGAGATGTTATATTTGATGGGGAGAAAGCCATGCGATTGTCCCTTATAAGGGATTTTGACTTGCATGCAAATGAGGAACTCTTCGTTCCAGAGGATGAACCTGAGGATGTGGACCAACCACAAGATGAGGATCATGGAGTGGCAGAAACCACTCATGTAGAGCCATCCAACAGAAATGGTAGGAAGCACACTAGAGAGGCTAACAAATTGATGGTAGATGCAATAGAGCATGTAGGAGAACCTACATCACAGCGCAAGCAGAGAAGGTCCCCAGACAGGTACACTGGACACATGGCTCTTATGAGCAAGTGTATTATGATAGAACCATCCTCTTTTGAGGAATCAATGCAACAACCAACATGGGTTGATGCCATGGTTGAGGAGTATGAATTCATTATCAAAAACAATGCATGCAAAGTGGTCCCAAGAACAATGGGGAAGTCAGTGGTTGGATCTAGGTGGATCTACAAGGTGAAGCAAACAGAGACCTCCAGGAGGGGGAAATTTCGAGCCAGATGGGCAGAGGGAGTACATGCAACTATACCTCCAGGTGTGAGGTGGGGTGATGTGCAAATATAATCCCAAGAAGAATTTTAGGCAAGGTCCATTGAGATGGTGTGTCTCATGGATCGAACCTGGATACGAGGAACCCACAGTACAACAGTAGCAGGAAGATTGGTTATATTGATGCAGTCAGATATCAGGAGGACAAAAATCAAAGTGACAAGTGTCAGATACTGGAGTGCAAATCAAAGTTGGCAGCAGTGCAGAGTGCATGGAAACATATGTCAGCAGCGCAGAGAGTCCAGTATACATGTGTAGTAGCTAGCAGCAGTCAGAAGACTCTTATGACAGATGCATTATATTGATTCAATTATTTGGAGGCTATTCAGTTTTAAGAGAGTTGCATGTGCGAACAACACTATAGCATTGTTGCATGCAAAACATTCCAAAGGTATCAGATCAGGACAGATTGATTCATTTCTTGTTGAGAGGGAATGTTGAAATTTGCAATAAGAAACAGTGAAATTGGCATCCAGAAACAACACATAGAGGTTTGGGATCACAGGTCACACATTGAGGGGTCCTAGCGATACCTTAGTGTGCAACCAATTTATTAAATAAATTGGAAAATTAATTGTAATATTATCTCATAACAACTTGTAATAGTTAACTAAGTGTGATAGACTTAGTTAGCTCAAGAATTTTGAGTTGAGGGTCTAAGGATAGGCATGTAGAGTGATTCTATTATTAATAGGGTCCAGTTGTAGTTGTAGCACTAGTTTAGTGTGGGTGGGATCAGTTAACTCACAATAATTATGTTAAAATCAGTTTAACTAGTTCTAAATGTTTGATGAGCTAGTGGAAGATCAAGTGAATTAAAATAGATGTAATTCACCAGTAGTGATATACCAAATAACTAATGATTCATTATTTGATAGCTGCATTCATGCTAATTCTATTGGATACCCAGTTGAGACAAAGGTTCAAGGCTAGTAAACTAGCAGTTGTATTTTAGGAAAACTACCCAGGTGCACTTATAAAACCATGGGAAGTCCATGATGGATTCTGAAATCAAGGAAGGTGAATTTCCTATTTAATAGGGGTTTAATTATCTAGGGATTGCATAAGCAGGGTAGGCTGATAATTGTTTGTCCAAGTTTGCATAGATTAGTGTGAAGCAATTGGTAGAGCGTATGAGGTTGTGGTGAGCAAAAATACATTGTATTTTTTCAGGATTCCTTGGTTGATTATACAATAAATATGGAGGTATTCTAAGCAGTTTCTTTCCCTAATAATATCTGGTGTTGTGTATTGATTTACTTCTTTCTCTTACTTTCATGTGATTGAGCGATCGTGTTTTATATTCCGCAGATTTTGTAGAAGGATTCAGTATCTTGCTTTAGTACATTGCATGATCAGATTGAGTCCATTGATATAATTTCTACATGTTATTATATCCGTGTTAGATATTTTCTACAGATGAGTGTTGAAGTGTATGGTGTGCATAGTAGGTGAATTCTTCTTAAAATTTTAATGATTTAAAGACTCTTATACAAGTTTCACCACAATTTTACCTTTACATGAACCTAAATGTGCTATAAGCTAAAGTAGACGTATTGTGGAACATGTTGTAAGTTGGTTGAAGGCTGAAGATGACACATATCAAAGTTGAGAGTTGCTAAAATTAAGTGAGAACTAAAAATTATCAATGTTGATCTACTAAAAGAGACATAATTAGGTCATGCTTAAATAAGCTAAAATTAAGGAACTCTAAAGAATATGGAGACATTTATGTTCTTTATTTAAAAGGAAATTAATAATGGTTACTAACTAGATGTGAAAATTGAGCCTTAAAATGATCCAGTGTACATTTAGTACATCTCATGTCCTAGCAGGCTTTTGAAATTAAAAAGGTTGAGAACTTGTAGTTTACTTCCACCCAAATCTATCCCAAGGTTAAAGTTTACCAAAAATGGACCTACATGTTATTATATACCTCTGGTAATTGACCTACTACAAGAAAGTGAACTACTCCTACAGGATACTAAAAAGGCTATAATTTTTTCTTGATTCCATTAAAATTTATACTCTTTTTCGTTATACCTTATTGATGAAATTAAATATATGTGAATGGATTTACTTAAAGTGGAACATAGAATGAAATCATGAGATGAATAACCACTAATGACAATCATTAACCAATGTGAGACAACAAAAATATAATGTAAATGAGTGCATTATATTAGGTACAAACAAACGAGTGCATTATAGTAGGTGTCAAGGTATAAGAGTGCATTATATTAGGTACGAATAAATGTGTTGCAGTTGAGTCACGGGCATGATATGAAATCAAAAGACATTGAGGTATCCCCTTGTTTTCAAAGAGGAAATATGCCATTTATGTATGCAAGCTTCAAGACACTCAAAAAGATATCTAATGTTGGTCCCAAATAAGGTGTTGAAGTTAATGGGAGAAGATATGTTGAAGGAGGGTCGTAGGAAATCTTGCACCAACCATATCGAGCATAAAATAAAATTTATTTTAATAACTATAATACAATATTGGAACAAACATGAACTTATATAACTTATTATAAATCTTTCCCACAAGGAATCTTGGTGTTCAAGCAAGATTTGTGCCTAGTTGGGCTAGTTACCTAGTTTTGACAACTAAACTTATTGTTATCTTTATTTATCTATTTATTTTATCCTACTCTACTTGAAAAAGAGGATCCATTTCAAGAGTGAGAGTATTTATAGTGAATCCATGTACATAAAAGTGTTACAAATATGCTCATGTTCAAGTTTGAAAAATATGCTTTAATATATACTAGAACATGAGGAACCTAATGCATTAATTGTTGTGGTGTTAGGAATTGTTGAATAATGAAGTGATTCTTTAGTTTGATAGTTTTTTGGAATCAAATTTTAATGTATTCATGATGCCTTTGCTTTGTATGTCCACCACTTTGCATGTCCTCCTTCGTCGTGCCATGTAGATCTCCTGATATTTGTTTATTACTCCCCTAAATGCATAAAGGATCTAAAGATAGGCATGAAACAAAATCCTTTATCTCAAGCTCCAGTATATTCTCTTCATCAAATGCTTTTGATGGTTATTTGGTTTCTTTTGGATGTTGCTCATGGAGTGTAGGTATGTTCGTGATTTTTGTCAGTATTTTCTCCTCCCGTGATGCATATATGTTTTTGGCTACTACTAGGACTTCATAAATTTCTTGGAGTAACATTATTATAACTCTTGATTAGTCTTGAAACAAAACTGTTGGTTTTTAATCCCATATGGATTAATATACAGGGGGTTTATTACACCACCTTAAAATGAAAACTTCGAAAAGAATTAAAATCAATAGAAATAAAAACACGCCACACAAAGGAAATTGAAGAAATTTGAAAATGATAATGTATCTGAAATCGTCATGTTAGCAATACCCTATTGTCACAAAGTTGTACGAGTTAGATATTCACAAATAAAACTTATTTGCATAGAAGGAAATACACTTTTTCAAAAAAGGCACAAAAAGGCGAAGTAACCCTAATATAGTGGATGCACAAGTTCTTTACTCTCATCTTATCATTTCCTCCTCCCCAAATACATGTAGTCTAAACTACATACATAGGCATTTAACTCCTTAGCATATCCCCAAAAATGCAACAAAAATGTCGGGAAATTTATATGAGATAAATTATGTCTCATTTAAATGTTAACTGAGGACTCGTAAACTTGTGAGATGCATGGATAACATGTGTAGGATCAAATATCATGAATCATTGAACTTGTAAAGAAAATGAATCATCCTCTAATCTAATCAAACATCAAGAAAACGATTCAAGAAAGAAATATTAGAAAATCTCATTTTTTTCACTGTACTGATAGTAAGTGTGACTATAATTCAAAGGATCTACATATGATGTCCAAATTACTTATATATGCATGAATATGACTATATTCTAATTATTTCTTATATGCTAGTTAGTGAATGTATAAAATATTTCTGTATAAAAGAATCTAAAATGCTGATGAACAAACCATATTCAAGGGCTAGTGAATATTTCTATGTTTTAAATCTCCTTATGAGGGTGAGGATTTGAGCATTAAAGAATTCTAGCCATTGTTCACAATCAATTGAAAGATATCACTAAAATGAGAAATATGGTTTCGTTTTGGAAAATTATAAAGACCACAGTAAAATTAATTACCAATCTCTTTGGACATGACTTTAGAAATGGATTTGAAGTACAATCATTCACCTTGAGCATTCTTGTACTTGAAGAAAGTGAATTAGTTAGTTCTAAAAAGGTTACAATAATTCCAAATTTCATTAAACTATAATAGAAATAAATAAATAAAAGAGGCATCATATCAATCTTATATGAAGAATATAAATAAATGACTAAATATATAAAAACAAAAACAAAAATGGAAAGGAAAATGCTTTAATCTACATAAATGTACAACTACATTATATAATCAAATTCTATAGTATAAAACCCAAATTGAAATCGCAAACTAATCTAAGTAAAATAAAATAAAAAACAATAAAACATTGCCACGATCGAGGGTCCTTCCCTACCTGGACAACATGCTTGGAGGACAATCAAATCAAGTCACAACCAATCCACAATGTCTTCAACAATAAACTAGCTTCATATATTAAATATCATACCTGTGGTTATATAAGAAAAATTCTCAATTATTTGAATCTATGATACAATATCATAATAGATCTACATCGATCCATCCATCATTAATTGTCCTTGATTCATTTATGCAAAGAGAAGGTCGAACTAATTTCCCCTATCTTAAAATTAGAAAAAAAATTTTTAAAAAAAAACCATTTTCTCTATTAAAGAATGTGAATCAAGTGGATATCCTAAAAATCAATTACAAACTAATTTCTAACAATAAGGGAACTTATTTTGTCTATTTGTATTTGGAATTTTTTTTCAAATTTGGGTGCAACATGAAATATTGGAAAACCTTGATTAAAGAACCAACAATAACTCTCAAACTATGCTTTATTTTTTAAAATGATTCACATATTACTCAACTTGCGGAATCCTACAAAGAAACCCAAGTTCCTAATTTTCAAGACTTGCCTTCGCCTTCCAAGAAATTGCGTTCAAACATTAGTACCTAGAAATTTCAACATATTTTGAGCATAATATTTAACCACAAGTTGGAGGCTCACACATGTGTCCTCGATGCACTTTGAGGAATACAAAACCATATTGAGAGTCCTAGAAAGAAAACCCATCTTCGTAATTTTCTCCCAAAGGTGTACCAAAATGGTAATCTATTGTGCTGGTTACAAGAATTGCATTGTGGTATAGGAAATATGGAAATTACCATCATCAACAAAAATTAGAAATATCCTCTTTAATCATAAAAAATGTAAGAAGATTGAGGTAATTAATGACAAGGGCACAAGGAGGGTATTTAATGAAGTTTTATGGCATAACGATTATGGATGAACGAATTGCAGAAAATGATTTAGGGATAATGGTTTTATTCAGTGAAAGATATGACAAAATTGGAACCCAATAATGTGATGAATAAGAGATGTTGTCACAAGATGGCGAACAACAAATGTTGTTGGAACATGATGAACAAGTAATTTTATCGCAATGTGACGAAAAATAAACATCATTGCAATATGGCAAGAAAAAAACACCATTGCATTATGCCAAGCAATAAGTAACGTCACAATGTGATGAAAAACAAACATCATCACATTGTGAAGAATAAGAAAAAAATATCACATTGTGATGAACAATAAAGGTCCTCACAATGTGATGCATAACAAATGACATGACAATGTCATGAACATCATATGTCATTGCGATTGAAAAAAATAATAATGTCACAATGCAGCAAGAAAAACCATTAGCAACCATGTTCAACCATGTTTGACTAAGTCAACGACACTCTTCCCTTAGTTCATTGAGGTCAAGCAAGGTCTACCAAGGTCATATGTGGTTTACCATAGTCAATCGTAGATGAGAAGGTCAAATGTGCTCAACATGGTTAAGATGACCAACCATATTCACCTAAGGTCAAACATGGCCAGTCATAGTAAAAAATGGTATTCGTTGTCAACATGGGAACCATGGTTAACCATAATCATCTATCAGTAGATGCTAGAGACCATAGTCAAGCATATGTTTACCATAGATAACAATTATTGAAAAAGCTCAACTAAGGTGAAGCATGGCCATGTAAGCATAACTAAGGTCAAACATGGTCACCAAGTTAAACTTGGAAAACCTTGTTCAACCATGCTCAAACACACTCAAGCATGGTCAACCATGTTTGTCTATACTCAACCATAACTAACCATGGTTAACATAGTCAAATGATGGACAACCATGGTCCACATGGACTACCAAGTTCATGGTCAACCATAAGTTGATCATATTTAACCATAGTCAATTATGTTCAAACATGGTGAAACAAGCATAACCATGGTCAACCTGGTTCAAAAATGTAACATTAATGTAGCAAAAATACAATATTACATTAATGGTTGACCATGGCCAATCATGGTCAGCCTCATCAACCCTCTTCAACCATTAATGTAATATTTTTTTTGTAGGCTCACACAACAGAGATTTCAGTGACTGACCTATGACCACCAACACAAGGAGTGCCTTAACAATGCACCCATTCACTATCTATCCAAAGCCCATGTGAATCTATTAATGTAACATTAGCATTAACAGTAATGTAACATCAACCCTGGTTAACGTCAATCAACCACGGTCAACTCTATCAAACCTAGGTAACCATGGTCAACCCTCATCAACAATTTTTAACCATAGCCAACCATGGTCTACTAATCTACCCCATGCACACATAAACTAGCACAACTGCATTAATAAAATTATTGTTATACACAAATTTATATTATTTTTCACTTTTCATATGCCAATTAATTAATATTAGTATAGGTGAAAAATCTAAAAATCACATTCATATATATTAACCATTTTATTAATATGATTATGCTAATTAATATATATCCGTGTGTGTTTCTTTGGATGGTTTTTGCTTTTGTCAACTTGTCTTCTATGGTGAAGTACTGAGTGAAACCGCTAAGGAATAAGATAGCTCCTCAATTAAAATATGGATGGGACTGATATAGGTTGTTGGGACTTCAAATTTTGTGCATTGTATGATGGATGCTCTCCTTTCTATATTTCTTTCTTGCCTGCATTTTCAGTTAAAACCGAATCTTTCTTTCTTGCCTGAATTTACAGTTAAAACCGAATCTTTCCAGTTCTGCTATATGGTAAAATAATGTTTTCCTTTTTAAATCTCAAATCGAACCTTACCCATTCTGATATATGGTAAAATAATGGTTTTTTTCTAAATCTCAATTTTAATTGACAAGAACCTTTGAAATCTAAGTTTCATTGGAGAATGAAAGGGACAAGTTAGGACGGGTGGTTCGGTGCTAGGACAGGGATAATTCCCATTGCGGGTGCAATTTCAATGCCGTAGGCCAGAACAAGTGCCGGTTATATAGGTAGGTGTCGGGTTTTTTGTAAAACTGTATAACTCTCGATCACAGGAAATTCATAGGTTGCCATCGTGAAGATGTCCATACGTTATTTTTTATTGAAAATATGTGCTATCAGAAAAACAACAATCATTAATGGGAGCTATTAAGAATTTTATTATCATGATCACTGGAATTCGGATATATAAGTTTTCGGTTTTTTTAAACCGTGGATATATATATGTATGAGAATGAGATTGATTTTACCAATGTAAAAAGTCAATTCGATATTTTTAAAAATCCCTTTACGATTGTTTTTTAAATATTTTTAAGTAAATTTAATAATAATAAAAAATCCTAACTCACAGACTCAAAGCATATTTAAAAGGAGGTAATATAGGATCATAGCATCTTGAGAATAAAATCACTGGAGGAGGTAATGTCATAAATCATTTTCAGTTACATACATAAATAAGTTGAGAAAATGTCATCGGACCAATCATTACTTCTGAGTTGTATGACCTTCTGAGACATTGCGAACAAAAATGGAAAGTCGTGAAACGAATTGGCATTCGGTGTACTGATCGCAAAGGGTCAGGTTAGCTCCATGATAGAGGGAATACCGAGAAAAGTATCAAGTGAAGAATGCTGAGCTTGTAAACATGTTTGTTAGATTTTGTATAAACAATTAATTTACAGTCGGGCATGCCATATGATTCTCAACACTAGTCCCGATACCAGCTACGATTTATCCACCAAGACCAACTATAACTGTTTTCTTATATTCTATTTGTCACTGTTAATTCTAAATCAACACGCAACTCCCTGCACAACTGATCATGGTGTTATAAATTGCGTTGCTATCCAGGCTAATATCAGAGAATAACAGAATTCGTTTTTGCAAAGTCACAGAATAACAGAATTCTTTTTTGGATGTACTACTCATTTGGGAACGTCATGAAGATGACTAAAGCATCTAGAATTTTGTTTACTGCAGTTGCAACTTTTTGGTTACTTGCCTGTGTGCCGGCAAATGCAGCTGGAGGACTCGCACTGAATTTCTATGACATTCCCTGCCCCGGAGTTTACAGTGCAGTATGGAACGTAGTTGGGGAGTACATATCCAAAGCTCCAACTCTGGCTGCACCTCTTCTCAGAATGCATTTTCATGACTGCTTTGTCAGAGTGAGTATATTTCAGTTTCCACCCTTACTGCTATAATATACTTACGTACTTATGGCGCATTGGGAGAGATTAGAATTCGCGGCATTTTTAATCAATAAATTAATATGTTTGACAAGAAAGTGATGTTTACTGGTGAAGGGTTGTGATGGATCGGTTCTATTGAATTCAACAAAATCAACAAAGGCAGAGAAAGAGGCATTTCCGAATTTGAGCCTGAGAGGATTCCATGTCATCGACGCAGCTAAAGCTGCAGTGGAGAAAGTGTGCCCGGGAGTTGTGTCATGCGCCGATGTTCTTGCACTTGTCGCACGAGATGCTGTTCACATGGTATAGTACCTTATGACTCGTCACTCTACTCAGTCAGTCACAGATTAGTTTCTTGTTCCATGAGTTTTCCTTTGATGCCCTCTCAGTACAGGATATTTACCTTCTTAATTCATTGATGCAAACAGTTGGGTGGACCATTCTGGAACGTTCCAATGGGACGCAGAGATGGAGTGGTGTCTATCCAGAACGAAGCTCTCACTAAACTTCCGCCGCCCACAGCGAATTTCACACAACTGAGATCCGTATTTGCCAGCAATGGTCTTGATGTGAAGGACCTGGTTGTGTTATCGGGTAAGTAATTCACTACTTTTCGTACTGTACGTTTTCTCTCTTTATCTTAGTCTGTTATATGAGAGTTGACTTATGCTTTGGCATCATAATTACAGGTGCCCACACGATAGGGACGTCCCATTGCACCTCCTTTAGCAACAGGCTGTACAATTTTACAGGAAAAGGAGATATGGATCCGTCGTTGGATAAAAATTATGCAGCTCATCTCAAGATAAAATGCAAGCCTAATGATAATAATACGATAGTAGAGATGGATCCGGGTAGTTTTCGAACATTTGACACGCATTATTACGTTAATGTAAAGAAACGTAGAGGTCTCTTTCAGTCCGATGCTGCGCTGCTAACGGACAACGAGGCAGAGGCATATGTCAACACAGAATTAGAGTTCCTGTCGTTCTTCTCAGACTTTGCAACGTCGATGGAGAAGATGGGCAGAATCGGTGTGCTGACGGGCAGTGCAGGCCAAATCCGAAAACACTGTGCTTTTACAAATTAAGTGGGCTTTAGGGTCTTTGCGTTTAGATTTGAAAATAATAAGCATCCTGCCACACGCTTGCATGCGTTTAACAATCCAGGTTCAAGGTGTCAAATTTGGTGTCCGGCTTGCCAAGGTCTTCAGGTCTTTGTGAGTATTGGATTTATAATAACAGCCCAGAGCATTGTTATATGATTTCTGCATTCCTAGAACTTCCGGGGTCGATGCGTATTCGGTTTATAATAACAGCCCGCAGTATTGTATAATTGAAATAAAAATGCTGTTAAAAGTTAAAACTGATCTTCGAACAGTTCCCGCTCAAAATCATTTCTCCATTGCTTTGGAATTAACAAAGGAGATGTATGAGTTGCAACATCACCATTTTGACTGTCCATGAAAATATAAAGCATCATACATTCCATTTTGACTGTCCATGAAAATATAAAGCATCATACATTCTATCAATATTTATTTTGCTATCACACTTGTTAATATCACATTTTTTAAATTGATTAAAGTAATTTTAGTTGTCAATAAATATTTCAAAATATTTTATAGAAATTAAATTTCTATTACTCACTATATAATTATTAACAATTAAATTAAGATTCTAAGAAAATTATTCAAAATAAACAATAGTCAAATATCTTTAATAATCTCACTAAATATGAGATACCAAAAATTTGGTTTGTAAGCCAGTTCAATATATATATATAATTTTAATTTTTTATATAATTTTAACCAAATTATATATAAAAATATGAAAGGGGTGTGAGTTTAGTGTATGGATGTACCCAATGTAATTTTTAAAAATACATCATATATAAAAGTTGATATTATAAAAAAAATAATGTTTAACTGAAATATGTTATGTCGTATAAAGAAGAAAATGTTTAATTATGATTTTTTATTTATTTATTTAAATTGCAAGTAAGTATGTGATTAAATGTGACTATATGGTACATAATTTTAATAGAAACAAATTTAATATGGATTACAAAAGATACCGGCTATCTCAGGTTAAAGTGTTTGGTCTCTTGCGGATAATGGAAACTTAAAATTATTTTTCAAGAGTCAAGTGATTATTTTTTTTTGCGGGACGCAAGAGAATTTTTTTGGGACGTGAAGAAGTAATTTAAAAATATATTTTTCAACTGAAAAATATTATTTTTATGAATAGTTTATTTATTTTTAAATAATAATGATGAAGTAATGTTATCAAGTTTTATAAGCATAATTAGTTGAGAATAGGTTTAGTAAGTAAAGTGATTTAGGACCAAAATTTTCTAGGAGTTGTCGTGCCTTGTGCTAGAAGAGGAGACATGCCAAAACATCTAAAAGATTGGTGTGATCCAAGCTAGGTGCCATCTCAGGATAACTTTCATCACATAAAGCTTAGAAAATTATAGACAACCAACAAAAAAAATTAATAAATCAATGCATATTTTTATTGAAAATTAATAATAATAATAATTTTTACTAACCATTAATTTATAACTTCTATAATTTTCAAATAAAAATAATTATTAAACATATATAATTTAAATAAATTTAATAATTAAAAACATATATTTTCTTAAAAAAATTATAGAATTAAAATAAAAATAAAAAACATACACTATCTCATACACCATATAATTTTTAAACCATGTATATATAAATTCAATTAAAATTATTACTTTCTTTAAATGAAAAAAACAAATATATAATTAAAATTAAAAAATAAAACAACAAATAAAGCTTTGCACATAGTGTGAACCAGAAAGGACCGAAAAGAAGGTGAATATCGGAGAGTAAAGCACCATAGAAAGCGAGAGGACATGGCCTATTTGGATTTCACTGGTTTTCACTTTAAAGAAGCCAAACGCCATTTTAATTGGGCTTGGGCGAATGTTGAAAATGTTCGCATGGGTATTACAACGGTTTGACCGTTCGCTTTCCAATGTATAAAGCAGGATAATATATTTGGTTTTTATTATGTGCATAATTATGTTGATTTTATAATAAATTTTTAAATTTTTAATTTAATTATCAATAAATATTAGGTGAATAGCAAAGATTTAATATTATATTAAAAATAAAAAATTAACATTTATTTTTAAAATAATTATGTTTTTATTTTATTTTTAAATTAAATTGATTAATTAAAAAATATTATATAAACACGTGACTATAAAATCTAATATCTAACTTGACCCAGACTTAAATACTTGATAAGTATATAGATTAAGTTAAAAATTATCAATTCTTGTAAATACTAAAAATAAACTTTGCAAACACTCTGAAAAACAAAAAAGTGGATATCCAACCGTAAAGAACCATAAACATCTAGAGGACTTGGCTTCTTTGGCTTTCACTCAAAAGAAACTAAATTCCATTTTAATTAGGCTGGAAAATGTTGACTCATTGCTGTCATAATTTTGTGTGTATTGTGAACGTTTGACAGCTTGTGAATGGATTATGGTACATTGTTTATATTGGTAAGAAACTAAATGCCATTTTAATTAGGCTGGAAAATGTTGACTCATGGCTGTCATAATTTTGTGTGTATTGTGACCGTTTGGCAGCTTGTGAATGGATTATGGTACATTGTAATATGTTAAAATATTTTTATTAGAATATATAAATTAAAGGTTGAGATTTATTTTTAAAGTAATTATATTTTTTGGTTTTTTAATTAAGTTTATTAAATAAATAAAAAATTGTTATACGAATTAGTGTTATATGAAATGAGTTACAAATTTTTGAGCATGTAGTATTGATAAGTCATGATATTTTCTCTAGGTATTATAATAAAATATATTTAAACATTAAGAATTTCTATGGTAAAATGGTGGCAAATATATATGGATAATAATCTTGTTTTATATATATATATATATATATATATATATATATCGTGGCTGACATCAACAGGATTATAGCTCGTTTCCTATGGAACGGTTCTGCTAACACTCACAAATTTCACTTAGTCAGACTTGAAATCTTGAGCAGGCCCAAGGAGCACGATGGATGGGGCATCCTAGATACTAGGATTTTTAACATGGCTCTGCTCATCAAGTCTTTCTGGCGAGCTATAAATGGATCAGGAATCTGGTTTGATATAATTAAATTCAAATATCTGGAAGGGATGGAAGTAGAATACCATTGGGGGACATAAAAATGCAAGGTTTCGACAGGCACACTAAATTATTTGCCCGTCTTGTCCACAGGCTGGCACATAAAGGCATCATCTTCCTGTCTCAAACTATATATACTTGTCATTTGGCACCCCCATTTTTAAAAGCACAACACAACTGAATATACATGGCGAGGATGCCTCTGAATGGGAACTAATGGTACAATCCTTGTGGGCTACTGGGCTAAGTCGTGCGGCTGGCGGCGACTACATTGTCTGGGATGGGCCGTCGGTGGGGCATGTGCCTTTATTGCATGATATATACCACAAAATCAACTCCCAGGTATATGCTGAACATGATTCTCGGTGTTTTGCCCCATTCTGGAAGCGGCACCTGCCTACGAAGATTGTCCTTTTTGGATGGCTTGTTTGGAAAGACAGAATTCTATCCTGGAATAATTTGAAGAAGAAAGGCATGATGGGACCTAGTAGATGCGCTCTTTTTGGCTACGCCGAGGAGTCTACCACACATCTATTCATGTCATGTCCAGTGGTAAAACAATTATGGAATATTTTCTCTGTTCATTGCTACAACTCGTCATGGGATCCTCAAGATTTTATATCCGCTGCATGGGAATGGGATTCGCTGAACAACAGATTTCATTCTCTCCCTTTCATTAATATGGGAAGTATGGAAAGCTATAAATCGGCTCATTTTTTATGGGCACACATTTAATTTACCACACATCTATTGTGCCGTTATGCGCTAGATTGATGACCTACCCATCAAACAAAACATTACAATTGATGGTTCCAAAAGAATTCGACCACATGAGGTTGGATTACCAGCTGTATATTTCGATGGTGCTTGCAAAGATGGGATTATGGGTTGTGGAGCCTAGATAAAAATCTCCGGCAGAGAAAGAATTCACTTACACTGGAATGGTGGCCCGGGCACCAACAACAAGGCAGAATTGATGGCGCTATGGGGCGGGCTATATGCAGCTGCTAACATGGAATTATCAAATGTTCATATTTATGGAGACTCGGCTTTGGTCATTGGTTGTATCAGGGGAACTTTGCATATACAATCTCCAGACCTACAGGGATGGATTAGCAGAATTCGACATCTTTGGAATATTCTTGGCTCTCCTTCACTATCCCACATTTATAGAGATCTGAATATGAGGGCAGATGGACTATCAAAAATGGGTTTAAATGCTGAATTTGGAGCCATACAGTTGGTTCTATACAGGGATGGGATACGCACATGGGATTCATCTATCCCTATCCCTTGACTGTCAGTCAATAATTTATCTATGGTTGGTTCTTTGTTTTTACTAATCCTCATATATTTTCTTGACTCTTAATCCTTCGACGTTTTTCCCACACCACTCAAGCGAGCCTGATGGACTGCTTCATACCTCACTGATTACGAGATCTTCTATTATTATCCTTAGTTCTGATGTTCATCGCTCTGGGTTATGATGAAATCGGGTTCGGTTTTTCCTATACCCTGTATCTTTTTTCATGCTACTGATGCCTTTCATTCAACAAATCAAGCTGTCAAGCGAGCCTGGTCATTATATTAGGCGCACAGTTTCCCTCTCAAGCGAGCCTAATATTTCATTGATCCAATCATTTTGGTATTTGGGGGCCGAATTTTTTCATTCAAGCCGATTCTCAGTCACTCAGTTTACATTAACATTCATGTTATATGTTGCCTACATTTCAACTTAAAGCGCGTTCAAGCGAGCTTGAACATTACACAGCATATGTAGATGTCTTCTCAAACGAGTCTGAATTGATTCTTCCTCACTGGTCCAGTCGAAGGAATATAAATGATCCGGATTATTAATTATTTTGCATACAGTTTCATATTAACAATCATTGTCCACAATCTTGCAGTGTTTATCTCGTTCACAGGGCTGTCAAGGTTATTCAAAAGCGAGCCAGAATTATACCTCGTTCCTTTTCCTATACAATATGTTTTGGTAGAGTTCAGCATCAGTCCGTCTCCTTTCCTTTCTTGAAATGAATGGTCATCAGGTGCTTCCTTTGCTGGACTCGAAATTTGTTCTGGGTGATATCTCCCCAGTGATGTATTGGTAAAATCTAGCCATCTGCCTTGACACCTTCTTCCTTAGAAGTAGTTACTCGGGATGGATTGTTTATCGACCAGATTTTTCTCATCAGCCTTGATGGAATGTAAATTTTGATCTATGCACTGTTAATTCAAACAAAGTTTTTTTCTTTCTGAAAAAAAAAAAAAAAAAAAAAAAAAAAAAAAAAAAAAAAACTTATATAATAATAATAATAATTTAGTTAGTTTATGTTTTTTTTTCTTTTTTTAACAATGTGAATCGTATTACAAATTAAGTGATTTGATGCTTATTATGGATTGATTTCTATGGGCATTTTCCTGCCATTTAATTTATATAGATCTAATTTAGCTTTTGCTACGATTTTATTACATACATGATATATTTGAATTTTTTTTCTCATTCCAAAGTCACTTTAATATCATACATGGTATAACTATAAATTTTCCCTATTCCAAAGTACGAGTGTAAATATGAAGGTTATATATGGTTAAGGTGAAGGTATCTTTTAAATAAATTAATTATGTTTTTGAAGAATTATAAAATTTGTAAAGGGATTAAATCTCTATTTTTTTAATTACAAATATTTAGAGAGTGCAGTTATGGATTTAATCTAGATTGTTAAAATGTGACTATATAATATTGAATGTTACATTAAAAGAGTATAAGTTACTCATAGTCCTTTATGGTTCTATTTATCTCCCTCATCTGTCATTCTCTATCTCTTTCTCATCCCATTACTATCACTTTCTCTCCATATCCATTTACCTCTCTCTCCCTATTTCTATCTTCCTCTATCCTTCCTTTGATCCTTCAACCTCTCCTTCACAACAACCAATTTTTAATAGACTCTCTCTCTCTCTATTTTGTAGATGGTGTATTAAAAATGGACGGTTAATTGTTGGTGATGAGTGGTGAAGTGTATGGAGTGCACATGGTGTATTAAAAATGGAGGGTTAATGGTTGGTGATGAGTGGTGATGAGTGGTGACATCTATGGAGTGCACAATAGGTGAATTCTTCTTAAAATTTTAATGAATTAAAGTCTCTTATACAAGTTTCATCGCAAGTTTACCCTTACATGAACATGAATGTGATATAGGCTAAAATAGAAGTTGCGTGGAACATGATCTAGGTTAGTTGAGGGCTCAAGATGATGCATAACAAAGTTGAGAGTTGCTAAAAGTAAGAGAGAACTAAAAATTATCAATGTTGATTTGTTGAAAGAGACTAAATTAGATCATGCTTAAATAAGTTAAATTTAAGGAACTTTAAAGAATCTGGAGATGTTTACATTCTTTATTTGAAAGGAAATGAATAATGACTACTAACAAGATGTGAAAATTGAGCCTTAAAATGATCCAAGGTACATTTAGTACATTTGATGTCCTATGAGGCTTTTGGAATTACAAAAGGCTGAGAACTTGCAGTTTATTTCCACCCAAAGCTATCCCAAGGTTAAATTTTACCCAAAATGGACCCACGTGTTATTATATACCTCTATTAATTGACCTACTATAAGAAAGTGAACTGGTCGTATAGAATACTAAAAAGGCTACAATTTTTTCTTAATTCCATTAAAATTTATACTCTTTTTTGATATCCCTTATTGATACAATTTAATATTTGTGAATGTATATACTTAAAGTGGAACATAGAATGAAATCATGAGATAACTAACGACTAATGACAATCATTAACCAATGTGAGACAACTGGCAGATAATGTAAATAAGTGTCAAGTTATAAGAGTGCATTCTATTAGGTATGAATAAATGTGTTGCAGTCGAGTCACATGCAGGATACGAAAATCAAAATACATTTAGGTATCATCTTGTTGTCGAAGAGTAAATATGCCATTGATGTATGCAAACTTCAAGACGCTCAAAATAATATCTAATTTTGGTCCCATATAAGGTGTTGAAGTTCATGGGAGAAGATATGTTAGAAGGCGAACCTTAAGAAATCTTGCACCAACCAATTGGGGCATAAGATAAAAAATATTTTGAAGAACTATAATACAATAATGAAATCAACATGAGCGCATAGAACTTATTATAAATATTTCCCATAAATAATCCTAGTTTTCAAGCAAGACTCACGCCTAGTTGGGCTAGTTATCTAGTTTTGACAACTAAACTTATTGTTATCTTTAATGTTTTATTTGTTTCTTTATTCTAGCCTACTCTACTTGAAAAACATCATCCATTTAAAGAGTAAGATTATTTCCAATGAATCCATGTACGTAATAGGGTTACAAATATGCTCATGTTCAAGTTTGAAAAGCATGGTTTAATATATACTAAAACATGAGGAACCAACTGCATTAATTGATGTGGTGTAGGGAATTGTTCAATAATGAAGTGATGCTTTAATTTGATAGTTATTTGGAACCAAATTAAAATGTAGTCATGATGTCTTTGGTTTGTATGTTCACCACTTTGCATGTCCTCCTTTGCCATTCCATGTAGATCTCTTAATATTTGTTGATTACTCCCCTAAATGCATAAAGGATCTAAAGATAGGCATGAAATAAATTCCTTGATCTCAGGCTCTAGTATTCGGTTTCTTTTGGATGTTTCTCATGGAGTGCAAGTATGTTCCTGATTGTTGTCACAATTTTCTCCTCCTAAGATACATATATTTTTTTCGTTACTACTAGGAATTCATAAATTTATTGGAGTAGCATTCTTATAGCTCTTTATTAGTCTTTAATCCATATTTTTGGTTGTTAATCCCATATGTATCAATATAGGGGGGTTTCTTACAGCACCTTAAATAAAAAACTTTGAAATGAATGAAAATCAATAGAAATAATAACACGCCATACAAAGAAAATTCAAGAAATCTAAAAATAATAATGTACCTGAAATCCTCATGTTAGCAATACCTTGTTGTCACAAAGTTGTATTTTTAGAGGAGTTAGATATTCATAAATAAAAATTACTCACATAGAATGGAATACACCTTTTTAAAAAGGCACAAAAAGGTGTTAGGTCCCTACATTACTAGTATAGTCCCTTATTGTTGTTAGTGTAACCCCCTTATTGTTATTATTATACCCCTGTAACCCAAATATTGTTATTATTGTGCCCTTACATTATTATTTTTAGGTCGGTTAGGATTATACTGTGGCCCCATGAACTCCTATATATAGAAATGAGGTTTTTCCATTTGTATCATCTAAGAATTGTTCATTTATGTAATGTATTGGAGGTTTCCCCCTCGAAGTGGCTAATTTCTAAGGCATTGATCTCTCTTTTCTTCTATTTTTGGAGTTGGTTTCATAACATTTGGTATCAAAACTTTGGATTCTAGGGTTTGCTGCTCCAAACAAGTCATCATGGAATTTTTGCTATAACATTTTTTCTATGAAGGTTCAGAAGTTGAAATTTTTACCACGCGAAGTAGAAATACTAAGGAACGTCTTGTAAAAATTTCAGATCTTGGCTCGGAATATTTTTGGAGATATGATCTGTGGAAGTTAGGGTTTTTTTAGGCTCCCGAATTTCACCTAAACAAGGCATCATGGAATTTTCTCTATAACATTTTTTCTACGAAGGATCAAAAGCTTAATTTTTTACAGAGCGAATCCAAAATCCTAAGGAACCTCTTGTAAAAATTTAAAATCTTGGTTCGCAACATTTTTGGAGATATGATCTACTGAAGTTAAGGTTTTTTCATGCTCCCGAATTTCATCTCAAAGAGGTGACCATGGGAAAATCGTCATAACTCTCTCTCTCTCCGAGCATCGTATTGGAATTTTGTAAAAAGTGGCCGCAAGTACACAGATTGTAGTTTCCTGTGTAGCAATTTTTGAGCCGAAGGAGGAAACATTGACATGTGGCACGGAATACAAGTTCGTTCTACTGAACTAGTCCATAATTAGGTCATTGTGGAAGATTGAGCATAACTTTTCCTTGAAGAATCCAAATCAGGTCAGACCTATGGCATTCAAATGAAGCTTCAGAGTGCTTAGTTACAGGGCTGAATTTCAGATATTGGAGATATGAAATCACAAAAATAATTTAGTTTCAATATTGAGCTACTCAAAACAAGAAAAATGTGTGTACTTTTTTTTTCAAATTTCATAAGTTTTGTGTGAAAAATCAGTTTGAAGTGATTCCAAGGGCATATTGAAGCATAGATATCAGTATTGGGTTCTAAAATTCCACCTAAAAATAATTCAATACCCATTAAGCCTTCAGAAGGCTCTAATATGACTCATGAAGAGGAAGAAGTACAACAGTACATATCAAAATTCCAAGAGCAAGTGCACCAAATTTCGCTCTCGCAAAGAGAAAAAAAAAATGAAATAGAAGTTTTGAAGGAAGGTGTGGAAGCTAAGATGGATGGTTTGAAGAAAGGCATGGAAGCTAAGAAGGATGGTTTGCAGAATGACATGGAAGCTAAGATGGATGGCATGGAAGTTGGCATGGAAGCTAAGATGGATGACATGGAAGCTAAGATGAAAGACAACATGGAAGACATGAAGAATTATCTAAAAGAAGACATGGAAGGTTTGATGACAAGGTTAATACAAGAAATGATTCCTAATTGCGAAAATATAGTAGACGAAACTCATGATGAGAACACAATAAAAGTTAATCGTGATTTCATAAACTCTAATGTTGGATTGAAGAACCACCATATTCCAAATATGGATATGAGGAAGTTTGATGGAAAGGATCTCGTAACATGGATACTACAGATGGAGCAATATTTTGATCTCAATAATGTGAAAAACACACAAAAGGTACGCATTGCAACTTTACATTTATTAAAAAATACATTTGTACGGTATCGATGGCTTTGCTCCCGTAAAAAAATTGTCACTTGGTCAATTTTTACGGAGGAAATGATAGCACATTATGAGGATACAAAGAGCAACATCTTCTTTAGCCAATTGATAAATCTCAAACAAAAGGGTTTAGTGGGGCAGCACATTGAGGACTTCCAAAAATTGAATATAAGGGTAACTGATATTCCAGAGGAACACAGGATTGATCTCTTCATAGGCACTTTAAAGGATAACATCCAACATGAAGTTCGCGTTTTGGAACCTGATTCATTGGAGAAGGCATTCGGGTTGGCAAGAAAAGTTGAATGTAAAATTATGGCGACAAGGAAGCCTACCACTCAATTCTATAAAGAAGGAAGTGTTGCTACGCCTAGATTTCCACAACCTACAAGGTTGACACCACAACAATTGGAAGAAAAAAGAGCAAAAGGGCTTTGCTACAGTTGTGATAGCAAATACACTAAAGGTCATAAGTGTGCTGAGAAGAAATTATTTGACATAGATTGTGAAGAGGAAGAAGAAAATGAACAAGAAGAGGATATACACCAGGAACCAGCCCTAGAAGAGGAAGAAATGAATCCGACCATATCGTGTAATGCACTGGCAGGAATTACCACTCCTCAAACTCTCAAGATAGAAGGAGATATCAAGAAGAAAAAGGTAATAGTGTTGATTGATTCAGGTAGCACCCATAATTTTATTCATTGTAAGGTAGCCAAGGAATTGAATTGTTTCCTATACCCAGCACCAGAATGTCAAGTGATGGTTGCAAATGGAGGAACTATAAATTTCTTTGGAAAATTCCATAATATCAAGCTAACCATGGGGGAATATGTATTGAATAGTCCAATGCTTTCCATTCCAATGGGAGGTGTTGATGTTGTACTAGGAGTACAATGGTTACAATCTTTGGGGACGGTCGCTTTTAATTTTCAAGAACTTTTCTTGAACTTTTTTTTGAAGGAAAGGAAATCGAATTACGGGGTATCGCAGGGAAGCCAGGAAAGATAATAAGCTCTAATTTCATGACAAAGATTTTGAATAAATAACAATGAGGCATAATTTCATAATTATTCTCACCAGAGGTTCCAACATCAAAATCATCTATTTCTCCATATCTCCAAAAAGTCTTGGACAATCATTCCAAGGTGTTTGAAACTCCCAAAGGACGCCCACCTATTCGTGATCATGATCATGCTATTCATTTGATTCCAGGAAGTGTTCCTCCAAACATCAGGCCTTACAGATATCCTCATGTCCAAAAGAGTGAAATTGAACGTATGATTGTAGAAATGTTAGAGTCTGGTATAATTCAACCTAGTCAAAGTTCTTTCTCTTCTCTAGTAGTATTGGTGCACAAGAAGGATGGATCATGGCACATGTGTCCGGATTATAGGGAGCTCAATAAGCTCACTATTCAAGATAGATTTCCCATTCCTATGATTGATGAATTATTGGATGAATTACATGGAGCAATTTATTTTACCAAGTTGGATCTTCATTCAGGATATCATCAAATTAGAATGAAGACTGAAGAAATTTTTAAAACAACATTTCGAACTCATGAAGCTCAATATTAATTTTTTTAACGCCTTTTTTCCTTACCAATGCACCTTCTACATTTCAAGGGTTGATGAATTCCATTTTCAAACCCTTCCTTAGAAAAATTGTGCTAGTATTTTTTGATGAAGTAATAATCTACAACAAGTCTTGGAAGGATCATGTTCAACATGTTGACAAGGTGCTCAAACTATTGGAGGAGAAAAATTATATGCAATAACATCCAAATGTTTCTTTGGAGTACAAGAGGTGGAATACCTAGGTCATATTGTATCTCACGAGGGTGTTAAGGTAGACCCTAACAATATTAAAGCCATTAAGGAATGGAAAGTCCCCACAACCATAAAGCAGTTGCGAGGATTTCTTGGGTTAACAAGGTATTATTGCAAGTTTGTTAAGAATTATGGGAGAATAGCAGCACCTCTAACAACATTATTGAAGAGAGATGCATTTTCATGGACTCTTGAAGAAACTAAGGCCTTTGAACATCTTAAAGAGGAAATGTGCCTAGTACCAGTCTTAGCTACACCATAATTCACAAAAACATTTATTGTGGAATGTGATGCCTCGAGAAATGGAATTGGTAATGTTTTAATGAAAGAAGGAAGACCCATTGCTTTTTAAAGTCGTCCAATGAAAAGAAAGTATTTACAAAAATCTATTTATGAGAATGAAATGTTGGAAATACTGCATGCACTAAAGAAATGGTGAACTTACCTAATGGGAAGACACTTCAAGGTAAAACCGATCATGATAGTCTTAAGCACATTTTGGTACAAATAATATCTTCAGAAGAGCAGCAAAAATGGGTCACAAAGATGTTGGGTTATGACTTTGAAATCCTTTATAGAAAAGGAAAGCTAAATGTTGTTGCAGATGCACTCTCAAGAAAGGATGAAGAGGTGGAAGCATTTCTTTGTGTCATTTCTATTATCTAACCAGATTGGATAATCGAAGCAAGGGATGAATGGAAGAAGGATGAAGAAGTGTGGACACTAATTGAAAATTTGCAGCAAGATCCTAGTACATCTGATACATTTAGTTGGAAAATGATTCCTTATGGTACAAAGATCGCTTATATATTTGCAAGAATTCCCAACTAAAACAAAATATTATTTTGGAATTGCACAATTCTCCTTTAGGAGGACACTCAAGGTTTTAAAAAACTTATCACAAGGTGAAGAAAGAATTTTTTTTGGGATGGCCTTAAATTTGATATTCAAAATTTTGTGGCGGAATGTTTGGTTTTCCAGCAAAATAAATTTGAGACAATTAAGACCCCAAGTCTTCCACAACTGTTATCCATTCCAAGTAAACGTTGGGAGGAGATTTCAATGGATTTTATCATAGGTTTACCTTAGTACGAAGGAAAGAGTGTCATCATGGTGGTGGTTGATAGACTTACCAATTATGCACACTTTTGTGCATTATCTCATCCATTCAAAGAAAGTACAGTTGCTATTGAATTTATGGAAAAAATTCAAAAGCTACATGGAAACCCAAAGATTATTGTAAGTGACAGAGATCCCATTTTTACTCAAAATTTTTCTACGGAATTATTTTCTTGTTTGGGTACTCAACTAGCTCATAGATCATCTTATCATCCTCCATCACATGGTCAAACTGAGATAGTGAATAAATATTTGGAAGGATATCTTCGTTGTTTTGTATCTGATAAGCAAGCATAATGGGTCAAGTGGTTACCTCTTGCTGAATGGTGGTATAACACTTCCTTCCATATGCAACAAAAAGTACCCCATTTATGGCACTTTATGGATATCATCCACTGTCCATCACATATTCTTTAAGAAAAAAATTTAAGGTTCAAGCAGTGGAAGATCACATTAAGCATCAACAAGAAGTTCTCCAACTCTTAAAGGATAACCTAAATTTGGCACAAAATCAAATGAAACAACAAGGAGAACAACATCGCAGTGAGAGAAGTTTTGATGTAGGATACTGGGTGTTTTTATGGCAACAACCATTCAAACAAATTTCCCTCAAGCAAGCTAAAAAGGATAATAAATTATCACCAAAGTACTATGGTCCTTACAAGGTGTTGCAAAATATTGGTACTATGGCATACAAATTTGATCTTCTTTCTTCTTCACGAGTGCATCCAGTTTTCCATGCTTCATGCTTAAAGAAGGTTATAGGGGACAAACTTCCAATTCAAACAATATTGCCAGAACTTGATGAGGAAGGAAAAGTAATATTGGAACCTGAAGCAGTCATGGAAACAAGAACTTGACAGCTACAAAATCGATCAATTTCTGAGTATCTCATCAAATGGAAGAACTTACCCACTAAAGATGCGACATGGGAGGATGATAATTTTATACAGAAGCATCCATAGCTACTCAAGCGTTGAGGACCATTAGGGGAATTTTGAGGTCTAAAATGGGCCTCCTAAGGAAATAATAAAATAATGGCTAAACCAATAAAATAATATTTATGAATTTGAAATTCACTTTTTGTACCAAAATCCATGTAACCATGGTTAAATTCAATTCAAATTTGTACCAAAATAAAAATAATAAAAAAATTGTATTGATGTGACTATAAATAAGAATGAGATTTTAAAAAAAAATTCATTATCATTGCATAAATAATGCATTTTTCCTTTGTACTTAAATAAATTAAAATAAAATATAAATATAAATTCATGAATTCTTAATTATAGAATATATTATTAATTAAAATTTATATTGTTTAAATTATATAATAACATGTAATTAATATACTATATAAAAATAATAATATAATATATTGTTTTATGTATGAATTTTATATTACATATTGAATTGATTTGATTTATAAGTAAATATTTGAAAATATTCAAATATAATATTTATTGAAAAGTGTGTAAATAAATGAAGATTGTGTAGGGAGATGCATTGTTTCTTTCAAAAAATATGAAATGACAATAATAATATTTTATTCAAAAAGTGTCAAATGATATTTATTATGAGAACTTTACTTTATGACTTTAAAAGTACTTAGAGAACTACTATGGTTAACCATGAGTTTTTATCCACCATTGAGAATATGACAAGTAAGTACATTTAACTCAAGCAATGCCACCTTAACCATTAGGGATGATGTCATTCCCTAAAATGTGATTGGTTCTCATAAAGTGAATTTTGATTGTACATTTTCCCTAGGAGGCCCATTTTAGACTTCAAAATTTCCCTAATGAACATTTTTTTGAAGGAGAGGGGCATGTTAGGTCCCTATATTACTAGTATAGTCCCTTATTGTTGTTGGTGTAACTCCCTTATTGTTATTGTTGCACACCTATAACCCAAATATTGTTATTATTGTACCCTTACATTATTATTGTTAGGTCGGCTAGGATTATATTGTGGCCCCATGGACTCCTATGTATAGAAAAGAGGTTTTTTCCATTTGTATCATCCAAGGATTTTTCATTTATTTAATGTATTGGAGGTTTCCCCCTTGAAGTGGCTGATTTCTAAGGCACTGATCTCTCTTTTCTTCTATTTTTGGAGTTGGTTTCATAACAAAAGGCTTCGAATTAACCCCAATATAGTGGATGCACAAGTACTTTCCTCTTGTCTTATCTTTTCCTCCTCCCCAAAGACATGTAAACTAAACTACATACCTAGTCCTTAAACTCTTTAGCATATCCCAAAAATAGAAACAAAAATGTTTAGAAATATAAATGAGATAAATTATGTTTAATGTAAATGTTAACTCAGGGCTCATAAGCTTATGAGATGCATGGATAACATCTATAGGATAAAATATCATGAATCATTGAACCTCTAAAGAAAAGTAACCATCATCTAATCTAATAAAACATCAAGAAATTGATTCAAGAAAGAAATATTAGACAATCTAATTTTGTTCACTGAATTGATACTAAGTGTGACTAGAATTCAAACGCTCTACATGTCATGTCCAAATTACTTATCTATGCATGCATATGACTATAGCCTAATATTTTCTTATATGGTAATTAGTGAATTTATAAACTTTTTTTGTATATAGGAATATAAAATGATGATGAAAAAACCATATTCAAGGACTAGTGACTAGTTCTATGTTTTAAATCTCCTTATGAGGGTTTGGATTTTAGCATTAGAGAATTCTAGCCATTGTTCATATCACTAAAATGAGAAATAGGGTGTCATTTAGGAAAATTATAAATACCACAATAAAATTGATTACTAGTCTCTTTGGACTTGACTTTAGTAATGGATTTGAAGTAAAATATATCACCTTGAGTGTTCTTATACTTGAAGAAAGTGATTGAGTGAGTTCTAAAAAGGTTACAATAATTCCAAGTTTCATTAAACTATAGTAGCACATTTAATAAATGGAAGATACATCATATCAAACTAATATTGAAAAATATAAATAAATGACTAAATATTTCAAAAAAATGGAAACGAAAATGTTTTAATCTACGTAAATGTATAACTACATTATAAAATCAAATTCTACAGTATAAAACCCAAATTGAAATTGCAAACCAATCTAAGTAAAATAAAATATAAACAATAGAATATTTCCTGGATTGGGGGTCCTTCCCTACCTAGGCAACATGCTTGGAGGACATTCAAATCAAGCCACGATCAATGCACAATGTCTTCAACAATAAAATTGCCTCATATATTAAATATCATACCTCAACAATAAAATTGCTTCATATATTAAATATCATACCTCTAGTTATAGAATAAGGATACAAAGGATACAATGAAAGGTTATGTCCAAGCTACTAATATAGTGACTAGAAATGTAATAAATCAATATCTAAAGGTTAATTAGGGGTTTTATGATTAACATTCACCTTTGCTTCAAACAAATGTTGTCATCAATAATTGATTAATTATAGGTGTTTTCTCCACGAATAACTTATGATCGAATGTCACCTTTTTCATAGGTATGTTCATTTTATTTAGGAACTGAATAACTTCTTAATTTCAAAACTACTTAATCGTTGTTTCAAGAATTGTTTCTAGTTATGCTATATTTTCCCTTCTTCATTCATCTTTGGTAAAATAGATTAGACTAGGATCTTGTCACTGATTACCTTTTTTAAGAATGATACATGGGAGACTAGATGTATATGTGAAAATGGAGGTAGCTTCAATTTCTATTCCATTATTCAAATCCTTTCCAAGAGCTTATAAGGTACATAATACATGGATGCCAATTTATTTTCCATTTACTTAAATGGTTGTATCTTGAAAATACCTGATCCCTCACTTTAAATTCCCTTTAACTACACTATTGATCTACTTGTTGTTTCATCCAATCGTGTACTATAAATTCATTCAATAGTTTGAGAATCTATTTTGGTGCACTATATGGTCATTCATTTATTGAACCTTTACTATTGGCCAAATTTCCCATTGATGTTAATATGGCATTGTTGAAGAGGGCTAAATCCTGATTTCTGGGAATCCCTGGCCTAATTTAGCATTTCTTGTTGATGAACCCTACCATAGATGTTTTATGACTACATGTTTCCCTAGTGATGCATTAAAATCCCTTGTATCTATATGCTCGTGATGCCCTAGTCCTTGTTCCTTATTTAATGAAGAAAGGCATAGTCCTAATATGTATATAATTAGGTCATTGTGGGAGATTGGGCATAAATTTTCCTTGAAGAATCCAAATCAGGTCAGACCTATGGCATTCGAAAGAAGATTTAGAGTGCTACTACAGGGCCAAATTTCAGATATTGGAGATCCGAAATCATAGAGATAATTCAGTTTCAATATCAAGCTACTCAAAAGAAAGAAAAAGGTGTGTATTTTTTTTCTTCGAATTGCATAAGTCTTGTGTGAAAAATCAGTTTGAAGTGATTCCAAGGGCATATTGAAGTAATAATATAAGTATTGGGTTCTAAAATGCAACATAAAAATAATTCAACACCCATTAAGCCTTCATAAGTCTCTACTATGACTCATGAAGAGGAAGAAGCGCAACATGACATATAAAAATTACAAGAGCAAGTCCACCAAATTTCGCTCTCACAAAGAGCAACAAAAAATGAAATGGAAGTTTTGAAGGAAGGTGTGGAAGCTAAGATGAATGGTTTGAAGAAAGGCATGGAAGCTAAGATGGATGGTTTGAAGAATGGCATGGAAGCTAAGATGGATGGCATGGAAGTTGGCATGGAAGCTAAGATGGATGACATGGAAGACAAGATGAAATACAACATGGAAGACATGAAGAATGATCTAAAAGCAGAAATGGAAGGTTGGATGACAAGGTTAATACAAGAAATGATTCCTAATTGCAGAAAGATAGTAGAAGAAACTCATGATGAGAACAAAATAAATGTTAATCGTGATTTCATAAAATCTAATGTTGGATTGAAGAACCACCATATTCCAAAGATGGATATAAGGAAGTTTGATGGAAAGGATCCCGTAACATGGATACTACAGATGGAGCAATATTTTTATCTCAATAATGTGAAAAACACACAAAAGGTATGCATTGCAACTTTACATTTATAACAAAATACCTTTGTATGGTATCGATGGATTTGCTCCAATAAAAAATTATCACTTGGTCAATTTTTACGGAGGAAATGATAGCACATTATGAGGATACAAAGAGAGACACCTTCTTTAGCCAATTGATAAATCTCAAAAAAAAGGGTTCAGTGGTGGAGCACATTGAGGACTTCCACAAATTGAATATAAGGGTAACTGATATTCCAGAGGAACATAGGATTGATGTCTTCATAGGGACTTTAAGGATAACATCCAACATTAAGTTCGTGTTTGAGAACCTGATTCATTGGAGAAGGAATTCAGGTTGGGAAGAAAAATTGAATCTAAAATTATGGTGACAAGGAAGCCTACCACTCACATCTATAAAGATGGAAGTGTTACTACTGCTAGACTTCCACAACCTACAAGATTGACACCACAACAATTGGAAGAAAAAAGAGAAAAAGGGCTTTGCTACAGTTGTGATAGAAAATACACTAAAGGTCATAAGTGTGCTGAGAAGAAATTATTTTACATATGTTTTGAAGAGGAGGAAGAAAATGAACAAGAAAATTCAAAAGAAGAGGAGGAAGAAAATGAATTAGAAAATTCAAAAGAAGAGGATATGTTTGGTCTCAATCTAGTCTCCTAAATTTAGTTCATTTAATTGTCAACCAGGATTGGTAAACTGCTGAAGTGAAGTGCACCGTATGTGCCTAGGTGTTTTGTCTCTTAATGCGTTGTGTTTAGTGTTTTATGATGTTTTTGGTCTTTTGTGATGATTTATGTTCACAAGGTAAATGACTAGAAAGCTAGTGAAAAGAGGCTAATGATTAAAACAGAGTGAAGCTTAATTGGTTGATGACAAGTGGCAAATGCAAAGGCAACTACTGAAACAAAATCAAATCTAAATTATGACTAAACAGAAACAAATCTTGATAATACTTTTAAGCAAATGACTCAAAACATAAACTCAACTTGTCCAATTCTTTCATCAAAGGTATTTTGAAAGAGATTTTGAGAAATGGTCAGCTAAGTATGCAAATTATCCTAATCTAAACAATTAAACAACTAGCTTATAATGATGCAACATTTTATCCATGATTAGAGATTTGTTGAAGCATATTTGGAGGAAAACATTGATACCATCATAAGATCTCTACTCTAAAACTAGTTCCTAACTCTATTCTACAACTTAGTTAATTATCACTAAACCTCGCCCAAGAGTTATAGATTTCTTTTTAAAGTAGTCTTTTGAGGAAAGGCTCTGTTTATGAAGTAGTAAAGAAGTTGCAAAAGTACCTCAAGCCTTGAAATGATACTGTCTTCTGTTCTTATGTTTATGAATCAATTATAAATTTGGAACAAGAAGAAGTTTGTAAATAATGAAGGTTGTTTTGTTAAGTCTAACAACTGAAATAATCTAATATGCAGTGGATGACAACTAAATGTGGAGTGCAAATGCAATGGGTTAAGCTAAAAGTGAACTTAAAATGTCACTAGTCTAAAACAGTGCTGAACTAACAAGTCATTATCAAACTCAAAACAAAATAACAGAGCATGAGTTGAATGCAATTAGACTCCGGAGTATCCTAACTAAGCTATCATGCATTATTCTATGGAATTATACAGTTTTTTTTTTCCGTCATGATTGGTATTTTGGAAGAGTTTCTTAGAACAATTCTAACTGTACAATTCAATGCAAATGCAAACATAAAGACTGAAAGAAATTAAAAACTAAGATATCATAGCTATCTCCTACCCATCATTATGATATTTTGGAAGAGAGTTTTAAGAGCAAGAACAGCTATGGTACTTAGTGTAAACACACAACTGAAACGTTCAGGATCACAGTCATGCTTAATTCTTCTCTTGGAAGAGTGCTTAGCATAAGTATAACTGTGATGGTGAACAAAAGAGATTACAATTAAATCCTACAACACTATAGCCATTTCCCATTCATTATCATGATCTTTTGGAAGAGTTTTTAGAACAAGTATAACTATAGTGGCTAATGAAAACAACTACGAATTCAAACTTCAAAAACGTAAAGGCAACTAAGATACTTATCTAAATTACGCAAGTAAAACCGTGCAGGAGGCAGGGGCCCTCTACCACCAGACGGAATCTAACACCAAATCAACTCAACGCTTTTCAAAACAACACTGTCTTCTTCATTAAAGGTGAAATAACTTGAACAGAGCAATCTGCGTCTTCAGAAATGTAGCACAAAATCTAAGCAAAATCTGGAAACAAAATCTAGCCTAGCTCTCGGTTTCCCTAGTGTTTTTATAACAAATTTACATAACAAGACTTGCAACAATTCCAGGATCATTGTCTTTCCTTATCGAAATCACATTAGGACTCTTGAAGTGGTTGCGTAAAAAGGAAAAGGACATCTGGACTAAGACAGTCCTATTAGAAGTTTGCCTTCTTAAATGTGTTCCCACGTACCAAAACCATATCCAGAATTCGTTTCTTCCTTCATGGTGAGCAACGAACAATGTAGACATGACGTGGAATATACCCATATGCGGTTTTTCTTGAGAGGCCACCTAGAACATACCCAAACGTGAAGACAGCTGCAGAATTTCCGGTTAGCTACGGAATGTCTACATTCTGCAGCTAGTTCCGGTCAAAATGCATTACAATGGAAAAAATCACAAAACTTAGCAAGTCAGTCATGTTAATCATTCTAAAAGTAATTTTAACTAAATTTATTGATCAATTGGGTCTAGGATAACAATGGACAAAGGAAAATGAGGTAAAGTAAGATGAAAGAAAGCACAATCTTGAGGCTCAACATGATATACACTAGGAACCAACCCTAGAAGAAGAAGAAATGAGTCCGAACATATCATGGGGCCTATCACAGAATTACCACTTCAAACTCTAAAGATGGAAGGACACATCAAGAAGAAAGAAAAGTTGAATGATTCGAAGAGTACCCATAATTTTATTCATTGTAAGTAGCCAAGGAATTGAATTATTTCCTATACCCAGCACCAGAATGTCAAGTGATGGTTGCAAATGGAGGAACTATAAATTGCTCTGGAAAATGCCATAATATCAAGCTAACCATGGGGGAATATGTATTGAATATTCCAATGATTTCCATTCCAATGGGAGGTGTTGATGTTGTACTAGGAGTACAATGGTTACAATCTTTGGGGATAGTCGCTTTCAATTTTCAAGAAATTTTCTTGAAATTTTTTTTGGAAGGAAAGGAAATCAAATTACTGGTTATCACAGGGAAGCCAGGAAAGATAATAAGCTCTAATGTCATGAAAAAGCTTATGAAGAAATAAAAATGAGATGTAATTGCACAATTATGCTCACTAGAAGTTCCAACATCAAAATCATCTATTTCTCCAGATCTCCAAAAAGTCTTGGACAATCATTACAAGGTGTTTGAAACTCCCAAAGGACTCCCACCTATTCGTGATCATGATCTTGCTATTCATTTGATTCCAGGAAGTGTTCCTCCAAACATCAGGCCTTACAAGTCATTATGAGAGATTGGTCATAACTTTTCCTTGAAGAACCCAAATCAGGTCAGACCTATGGCATTCGAAATAATATTCAGAATGCTACTATAGGGCCGAATTTGAGATATTGAATATCCGATATCATAGAGATAATTCAGTTTCAATATCGAGCTACTCAAAAGCAAGAAAAAGGTGTGTATTTTTTTTTCGAATTGCATAATTCTTGTGTGAAAAATCAGTTTGAAGTGATTCCAAGGGCATATTGAAGTAATAATATAAGTATTGGGTTCTAAAATGCCACCTAAAAATAATTCAACACCCATTAAGCCTTCATAAGTCTCTACTATGACTCATGAAGAGGAAGAAGGGCAACATGACATATCAAAATTACAAGAGCAAGTGCATCAAATTTTTCTCTTGCAAAGAGCAACAAAAAATGAAATGGAAGTTTTGAAGGGAGGTGTGGAAGCTAATATGGATGGTTTGAAGAAAGGCATGGAAGCTAAGATGGATGGTTTGAAGAATGGCATGGAAGCTAAGATGGATGACATGGAAGCTAAGATGAAAGACAACATGGAAGACATGAAGAACGATCTAAAAGAAGACATGGAAGGTTTGATGACAAGGTTAATACAAGAAATTATTCCGAATTGCGGAAAGATAGTAAACGAAACTCGTGATGAGAACAAAATAAATGTTAATCGTGATTTCATAAACTCTAATGTTGGATTGAAGAACCACCATATGCCAAAGATGGATATGAGGAAGTTTGATGGAAATGATCCCGTAACATGGATACTATAGATGGAGCAATATTTTGATCTCAATAATGTGAAAAACACACAAAAGGTATGCATTCCAACTTTACATTTAGAACAAAATAAATTTGTATGGTATTGATGGCATTGCTCCCATAAAAAAGTTGTCACTTGGTCAATTTTTACAGAGGAAATGATAGCACATTATGAGGATACAAAGAGCGACAACTTCTTTATCCAATTGATAAATCTCAAAAAAAAGGTTTCAGTGGTGGAGCACATTGAGGACTTCCAAAAATTGAATATAAGGGTAACTAATATTCCAAAGGAACACAGGATTGATGTCTTCATAGGGACTTTAAAGGATAACATCGAACATGAAGTTCGTGTTTGGGAACCTGATTCATTGGAGAAGGCATTCAGGTTCGTAAGAAAAATTGAATGTAAAATTATGGTGACAAGGAAGCCTACCACTCACATCTATAAAAATAGAAGTGTTACTACTCCTAGACTTCTACAACCTACAAGGTTGACACCACAACAAATGGAAGAAAAAAGTGCAAAAGGGCTTTGCTACAGTTGTGATATAAAATATACTAAAGGTCATAAGTGTGCTGAGAAGAAATTCTTTTACATAGGTTTTGAAGAGGAGGAAGAAAATGAACAAGAAAAATCAAAAGAAGAGGATATACACCAGGAACCAACCATAGAAGAGAAGAAATGAGTCCGACCATATCCTGTAATGCATTGGCAGGAATTACCACTCCCCAAACTCTCAAGATAGAAGGACATATCAAGAAGAAAAAGGTAATAGTGTTGATTGATTTAGGTAGTACCCATAATTTTATTCATTGTAAGGTAGCCAAGGAATTGAATTGTTTCCTATACCCAACACCAAAATGTCAAGTGATGGTTGCAAATGGAGGAAATATAAATTGCTCTGGAAAATGCCATAATATCAAGCTAACCATGGGGAATATGTATTGAATATTCCAATGATTTCCATTCCAATGGGAGGTGTTGATGTTGTACTAGGAGTACAATGGTTACAATCTTTGGGGACGATCGCTTTTAATTTTCAAGAACTTTTCTTGAACTTTTTTTTGGAAGGAAAGAAAATCGAATTACGGGGTATCGCAGGGAAGCCAGCAAAGATAATAAGCTCTAATGTCATGAAAATCTTCTGAAGAAAGAACAACGAGACGTAATTGAAAAATTATGCTCACTAGAAGTTCAAACATCAAAATCATCTATTTCTTGAGATCTCCAAAAAGCCTTGGGAAATCATTCCAAGGTGTTTGAAAATCCCAGAGGACTCCCACCTATTCGTGATCATGATCATTCTATTCATTTGATTCTAGGAATTTTTCCTCCAAACATCAGGCCTTACAGATATCCTTATGTCCAAAAGAGAAAAATTGAATGTATGATTGCAGAAATGTTTAAAGAGGCAGTTATAATTCAACCCAGTCAAAGTTCTTTCTTTTCTCCAGTAGTATTGGTGCACAAGAAGGATGGATCATGGTGCATGTGTCTAGATTATAGGGAGCTCAATAAGCTCACTATTAAAGATAAATTTCCCATTCCTATGATTGATGAATTATTAGATGAATTACATGGAGAAATTTATTTTACTAAGCTGGATCTTTGTTCAGGATATCATCAATTTAGAATGAAGAGTGGAGACATTCCGAAAACAACTTTTCGAACTAATGAGGCTCATTATGAATTTTTGGTCATGCCTTTTGGCCTTACCAATGCACCTTCTACATTTCAAGGGTTCATGAATTCCATTTTCAAACCCTTATTTAGAAAATTTGTGCTAGTATTTTTTGATGACATACTAATCTACAACAGGTCTTGGAAGGATCATGTTCAACATGTTGACAGGGTGCTCAAACTATTGGAGGAGAAATAATTATATGCAAAAGCATCCAAATGTTTCTTTGGAGTACAAGAGGTGGAATATCTGGGTCATATTGTATCTCACAAGGGTGTTAAGGTAGACCCTAACAAAATTAAAGCCATTAAGTAATGGAAAGTCCCCACAACCATAAAGCAGCTGCGAAGATTTCTCAGATTAACAGGGTATTATCACAAGTTTTTTAAGAATTATGGGAGAATAACAGCACCTCTAACAACATTATTGAAGAAAGATGAATTTTCATGGACTCTGGAAGCAACTAAGGCCTTTGAACATCTTAAAGAGGAACTGTGCCTAGCACTAGTATTAGCTACGCCAGACTTCACAAAAAAATTTATTCTGGAATGTGATGCCTTAGGAAATGGAATTGGAGTTGTTTTAATACAATAAGGAAGACCCATTTCTTTTGAAATTCGTCCAATCAAAGGAAAGTATCTACATAAATTTATTATGAGAAGGAAAATTTGGAAATACTACATGCACTAAAGAAATGGCGACCTTACCTAATGGGAAGACACTTCAAGGTAAAAAATGATCATGATAGTCTTAAACACTTTTTGGAATAAATACTATCTTCAGAAGAGCAGCAAAAATGGGTCACAAAGATTTTGGGTTATGACTTTGAAATCATCTACAAAAAAGGAAAGCTAAATGTTGTTTGAGATGCACTCTCAAGAAAGGATGAAGAGGTGGAAGCATTTCTTTGTGCCATTTCTATTATCCAACCAGATTGGATAATCAAAGCAAGGGATGAATGGAAGAAGGACGAAGAAGTGTGGACACTCATTGAAAATTTGCAGCAAGATCCTAGTACATATGATACATTTAGTTGGAAAAATGATTCCTTATGGTACAAAGATCGCTTATATATTTGCAAGAAGTCCCAACTAAAACAAAATATTCTTTTGGAATTGCAAACTTCTCCTTTAGGAGGACACTCAAGATTTTTTTTAAATTACTAGAGGGTGAAGAAAGAATTTTTTTGGGATGGCCTTAAATCTAATATTCAAAAGTTTGTGGTGGAATGTTTGGTTTTCCAGCAAAATAAAGTTGAGACAATTAAGACCCTAGGTCTTCTACAACCTTTATCCATTCCAAGTCAATGTTGGGAGGAGATTTAAATGGATTTTATCATAGGTTTACCTAAGTCCGAGGAAAGAGTGTCATCATGGTGGTAACTGATAGAATTACCAAATATGCACACTTTTTTGCATTATCTCATCCATTTAAATCAAGTACAATTGATATTGCATTTATGGAAACAATTCAAAATCTACATAGAAACGCAAAGATTATTGTAAGTGACAGAGATCCCATTTTTTCTAGAAATTTTTGGACGAAATTATTTTCTTGTTTGGGTACTCAACTAGCTCATAGATCATCTTATCATCCTCCATCACATGGTCAAAATGAGATAGTGAATAAATATTTGGAAGGATATCTTCGTTGTTTTCTATATGATAATAAAACACAATGGTTCAAGTGGTTACCTCTTGCTGAATGGTGTTATAACACTTGCTTCCATACTGCAACAAAAATGACCCCTTTTATGGCACTTTATGGATATCATCCACCGTCCATCACATATTCTTTAAGAAAAAATTCTAAGGTTCAAGCAGTGGAAGATCACATTGAGCATGAACAAGAAGTTCTCCAACTCTTAAAGGATAACCTAAATTTGGCTCAAAATATAATGAAACAATAGGCAGATCAACATCATAGCGAGATAAGTTTTGATGTAGGAGACTGGGTATTTTTACGACTACAACCATACAAACAAATGTCCCTCAAGTAATTGAAGAAGGATAATAAATTATCGCCAAAGTACTATGGTCCTTAAAAGGTGTTGCAAAAGATTGGTACTATGGCATACAAATTTGAGCTTCCTGCTTCTTCACGAGTGCATCCAATTTTCCATGTTTCATGCTTAAAGAAGGTTATAGGGGACAAACTTCTAGTTCAAACAATATTGCCAAAAATTGATTAGGAAGGAAAAATAATATTGCAACATGAAGCAATCATGGAAACAAGAACTCGACAGCTACAAAATCAATCAATTTCCGAGTATCTCATCAAATGGAAGAACTTACCCACCGAAGATGCTACATGGGAGGATGATAATTTTATACAGAAGCATCCAAGGCTACTCAAGCATTGAGGACAACACTTTTTTGAAGGAGACGGGCATGTTAGGTCCCTATATTACTAGTATAGTCTCTTATTGTTGTTATTTTAACCCCCTTATTGTTATTGTTGTACCCTTGTAACCCAAATATTGTTATTATTGTGCTCTTACATTATTATTGTTAGGTTAGCTAGGATTATATTATGGCCCCATGGACTCCTATATATAGAAAGGATGTTTTTCCATTTGTATCATTCAAGAAATTTTCATTTATGTAATGTATTGGAGGTTTCCCCCTCGAAGTGGCTGATTTCTAAGGCATTGATCTCTCTTTTATTCTATTTTTGGAGCTGGTTTCATAACAAAAGGCTTCAAAGTAACCCTAGTATGGTGGATGCACAAGTAATTTCCTCTCGTTTTTTTTTTTCCTCCTCCCTAAATACATGTAATCTAAACTACATACCTAGTCCTTAAACTCTTTAGCATATCCCCAAAATAGAAACAAAAATGTTGTGAAATTTATATGAGATAAATTATGTTTAATTAAAATGTTTTAACCAAGGGCTCATAAGCTTATGAGATGCATGGATAACATCTATAGGATAAAATTTCATGAATCATTGAACTTCTAAAGAAAAGTAACAGTCATCTAATCTAATCAAACATCAAGAAATTGATTCAAGAAATAAATATTAGACAATCTAATTTTGTTCACTGAATTGATACTAAGTGTGACTAGAATTCAAAGGATCTACATATCATGTCCAAATTACTTATCTTTGCATGAATATGAATATAGCCTAATATTTTATTTTATGCTAATTAGTGAATGTATAAACTATTTTTGTATATAGGAATCTAAAATGATGATGAAAAAACCATATTCAAGGGTTAGTGACTAGTTCTATGTTTTAAATCTCCTTCTGAGGGTTTGGATTTTAGCATTAGAGAATTGTAGCCATTGTTTATATCACTAAAATGAGAGATAAGGTGTCATTTAGGAAAATTATAAAGACCACAATAAAATTAATTACCAGTCTCTTTGGACTTGACTTAGTAATGGATTTGAAGTACAATATTTCACCTTGAGTGTTCTTATACTTGAAGAAAGTGATTCAGTGAGTTCTAAAAAGGTTACAATAATTCCAAATTTCATTAAACTATAGTATCACAAAATAAATGGAAGACACATCATATCAAACAAATATTGAAGAATATAAATAAATGACTAAATATTTCAAAAAAATGGAAACAAAAATGTTTTAATCTATATAAATGTATAAGTACATTGTAAAATCAAATTCTACAGTATAAAACCCAATTTGAAATTGCAAACCAATCTAAGTAAAATAAAATACAAAACAGCAAAATATTTCCTGGATCGAGGGTCCTTCCCTACCTGGACAACATGTTTGGAGGACATTCAAATCAAGCCACGACCAATGTACAATGTATTCAACAATAAACTTGCTTCATATATTAAATAACATGCCTCTAGCTATAGAATAACTAAGCTCAATTATTTGAATATTTGATACATAATCAGAATCTAGCTACATCCATCCATCCATCAATCATTAATTTTCGAAGCTCAATTATTTGAATCTTTGATAAAATATAATAATTTAGCTACATCCATGCATCCATCATTAATTTTCCTTGCTTCATTTATGCAAACAGCAGGTTGAATTAATTTCCCCAATCTTAGCATTACGAAAAAACTTACAAAACAACCATGTTCTCAATCTAAAGGAATACGAATCAAGTGGATATCCTAAAAACCAATTAGAAACTAATTTCTAACCATAAAGGAACTTAATTTGACTATTTGTATTTGGATTTTTTTTTCAAATTTAGGTGGAACATGAAATATGGGAAAAACTTGATTAAAGAAGCAACCATAACTCTCAAAGTTTACTTTATTTTGGAAAACGACTCACATATTACTCAACTTGGGGAATCCTTATAAAAAACAAACAAACAAACAAAACAAAACAAACCAACCCACATTCCTAAATTTCAAGACTTGCCTTCACCTACCAAGAAATTGCATTCAAACAATACTACCCAAAATTTTCTGCAAATTTCGAGCATAATCTTTAACCACGAGTTGGAGGCTCACACGTGTGTCTTGGGTGCAATTTGAGGAATACCAAACCTTATTGAGGGTCCTAGAAATAAAACCCATGTTCGTAATTTTCTCCCAAAGGTGTACCAATAGGGTAATATATTGTGTTGGTTACAAGAATTGCATTGTGTTATAGGAAATATGGAAATTACCATCATCAACAAAACTTAGTAAAATCCTCTTTAATCATAAAAAATATATAAGAAAACTGAAGTAATTAATGATAAGGGAACAAGAAGGGTATTTAATGAAGGTTTACGGAATAACAATTATTGATTATGAATGAATTGTATAAAATGATTGATCCGTATCTTGGGGGGAGGCCCCCAAGATCTAAAAATTTGAAATGGACCGGACAAGATCTACAAAATTAGAGTGTCGGAAAAAAGAGAGAACACAAAGAAAATAAAACCACAAAGAAACTTTTTTTATTAAAACAGAGAATAACTTTAGAAGCTACATTGTGTTGGACAATCTGTCCTTTTATAGAGTGAGGCTTGTTATTTATAGCCTTTTTTGAGTTACAATACCATGGGTAGATACCATAGGTGGATACCATGGGTTGATACCATGGGTCAATACCATGGGTGGATACCACTTACAATACCATGGGTAAATTCCATATGTGGATGAATACCAAGGGTCGGTTCCATTTACAATACCATGGGTGGATGGATAACATGGGTGGATGAATACCATGAGTAGATGCCATTTTCCATTCGGATCAATGATTTAGAGATAATGGTTTTATTCAATGAAAGATGTGGCAAATTTGGAGCCCAACAATGTGATGAACAAGAGATGTTGTCACAATATGACAAACAAAAAATGAAGTTGGAACATGATGAACAATTTAAATGTCATACCAATGTGAAGAACAATAAAAGTCATTGCAATATGGCAAAAAATAAACACCATTACATTGTGCCAAGCAATAAGTAACGTCACAATGTGATGAAAAACAAACATCATCACATTGTGATGAATTAAAAAAAAACATCACAATGTGATGAACAATAAATATCCTCACAATGTCATGCATAACAAATGACATGACAATACCATGAACATCATATGTCATTGTGATTTGACAAAAGAATAATGTCACAATGAAATAAGAAAAACCATTGGCACCATGTTTGACTAAGTCAATGACACTCTTCCCTTAGTTCATTGAGGTCAAACAAGGTCTACCAAGGTTATATGTGGTCGACCATAGTCAATTTTAGACAAGTGTGGTCAACTATGGTCAACATTGCCAAGATGGCCAACCATGTTCAACTAAGGTCAAACATGGCCAAATCACACTCAACAGTGGTATTCATTGTCAACATGGGAATCATGATTAACCATAGTCAACCATATGTTTACCATAGATAACTATTATCGAATAAGCTCAACTAATTTCAGACATGGTCATGTAAGCTCAACTAAAGTCAAACATTGTCATGTAAGCTCAACCATGGTCAAACATGGTCACCAAGTTCAACTTAGAAAACCTTGTTCAACCTTGCTCAAACACACTCAAGCATGCTCAACCATGTTTGTCTATACTCAACCACAACTAACCATGGTCAACATGATCAACCATTGTCAACATAGTCAAATGATGGACAACCATGGTCAACATGGACTACCAAGTTCATGGTCAACCATAAGTTAATCATATTTAACCATAGTCAACCATGTTCAAACATGGTGAGACAAGCTTAACCATGGTCAACCTTGTTCAACAATGTAACATTAATGTACCAAAAATACAATATTACATTAATAGTTGACTATGGCCAATCATGGTCAACCACATCAACCCTCTTAAACCATTAATTTAATATTTTTTTTGTAGGCTCACACAACGGAGTTTTCAACCAGTGACCTATGGCCACCAACTACAAGGAGTGCCTTAAAAATGCACCCATTTAGTATCAATCCAAAGCCCCATGTAAAACTATTAATGTAACATGAACTTTAACAGTAATGTAATATCAACCGTAGATAACATCAGTCAACCATTATCTATAAATCCATCCCATGCACACCAAATGTCAACTAGCACAATCACATTAATAAAGTGATTATTATAGACAAATTTATATTATTTTTCGTAAAAAATCACATTAATTTTTTTTTGTAATTTCGGTGGGACCTTGCTGTTTCTATTTATATTTGAAAGACAGGCTACAAAATATAAAAATCAGTCTTTGACCTCAACCTACCCGAGGGAAACCAGGTCTGTTGGCCATCTAAAAGCATGATGAGCATCACAGTACTGAAATTGTCTCATACGTCTAAAAGCCTCCTCAGCTAACTGTTCTACTACTTCATTTTGTACATACATAACAGATAATAAAAATTCATATTTAACTAAAAACCATCAAAAATCTAAATAGCTAAAGCTTCTATCCATCACATTAATATATATTAACCATTTTATTAATATAATTATGCTATAATATATATATATATATATATATATATATATATATATGATTTAATGTTGCCATGTCTCTTTGTTGTGTATGGTTTGTACTTTTGTCAACTTGTTTTCTATGGTGGAGTAGTGAGTGAAGCAACTAAGGAATAAGATAGCTCCTCAATTAAAATATGGATGGGACTGATATAGGTTGTTGGGACTTCAAATTTTGTGCATTGGATGACGCATGTTCTCTTTTCTATATTTTTTTCTTACTTGCATTTACAGTTAAAACCGAATCTTTCCAGCTCTGATATATGGTAAAATAATTTTTAAAAAAAATCTCAAATCGAACCTTCCCCATTCTGATATATGGTAAAATAATGGTTTCTTTTCTAAATCTCAATTTCAATTGAAAATAACCTTTTGAAATCTAAGTTTCATTGGAAAACGAAAGGGACAAGTTAGGACGGGTAGTTCGTGGCAGGGCGGGGATGATTCTCATTGCGGGTGCAATTTCAATGCCGTAGGGCAGAACAAGTGCCGGTTAATTAGATCGGTGTCGGGTTTTTGTAAAGCTGTATAACACTCGATCACAGGAAATTCATAGGTTGCCATCGTGAAGATGTCCATACGTTATTTTTTATTGAAAACATGTGCTATCAGAAAAACAACACTCATTAATGGGAGCTGTTAAGAATTTTATTATCATGATCACTGGAATTCGGATATATAAGTTTTCATTTTTTTTAATCGTGTCATTCTATACATATATAAACAGAGAATGAGATTGATTTTACGAATGTAAAACTCAATTCAATATATATATAAAAGAGAAAGAATAAGATTGATTTTACCAATGTAAAACTCAATCTATATTTTTTTAAATCTCTTTAACTTATATAATTTTAAGTATTATATTTTGATTATACAATTTTATGACAATTTTTTTTTAATGGTAAGTAAATTAAAAAAAAAAATCCTAACTCATGAATTGTAGATAATATATACTCAAAGCATATTTAAAAGGAGCTAATATAGGTTCATAGCATCTTGAGAATAAAATTACTAGAGGGGGTAATGTCAGAAATCATTTTCAGTTACATATATAAATAAGTTGAGAAAATGTTATGCTAGTTAGGTTTTGTATAAACACTTAATTTACAGTTGGAGTTGCCATATAATTCTCAACACTATCTCGATGTTATGGTTTATCCACTAACATTAAGTATAATTGTTTTTTTCTATTTTATTTGTCACTCTGAATTCTTGCGATGCAATATTATTCATAATGATATACATTTATAGTACATTAGGCGTGGCTCTTGGATTCCATATTCCAGGGTCATTTGGACTATCTATGACTATTCGTTTCCCACACCTTAACCCTTAGCAGATTAGGTGTCCAACATTTACCATAGACAACCATTATCGAACAAGCTCAACTAAAGTCAAACAGTTTATGCAAGCTCAACCACGGTCACCAAGTTCAACTTAGCAACCTTGCTCAACCATGATAAACACACTCAAGCATGGTCAACCATGTTTGTCTATACTCAACCACAGCTGACCATGGTCAACATGATCGACCATGGTCAACATAATCAAATGATGGACAACCATGGTCAACATGGACTACTAAGTTCATGATCAACCATAAGTTGATCATATTTAACCATAATCGACCATGTTCAAACACGTAAAACAAGCTTAACCATGGTCAACCTTGTTCAACAATGTAACATTAATGTAGCAAAAATACAATATTACATTAATGGTTGACCATGGCCAATCATGGTCAACCTCATCAACCCTCTTCAACCATCAATGTAATATTTTTTTGTATGCTCACACAACTAATATTTCAACTAGTAACCTATAGCCACCAACTACAAAGAGCATGTTAACATCAGTCAACCATGATATGCTAATCCACCCCATGCACACTAAATATCAACTAGCACAACTACATTAATAAAATAATTACTATACACAAATTTATATTTTTTTTCACCTTTCATATACCATTTCATATACCCATTAATATTATTAGTATAATATTAATATAATTCCGTTATATGATTTCTGTCTTGCCAAGAACCGGTGCTTATTGCAGTGTACAACATGAGCCCAAAATATTATTAGAAAGTGACCTTTGAATAGTTCCGTTAAAAGAATCTTTTCTCCATTGCTTTGGATCTAACGAAACAAACGTCGTATTCACCTTGAACATTTTGCCTTTACATGAAAACATCCGTGCAAACTTTAATTATATAGGAAAATAAAAAATCAAAAGATTTTGTCAAACTAGTTGAAGTTCCATGGTTTTGAAAAGTGAATGATTTGAATTTTTTTTAAATTATCAAAATTTTGTTAATAAAATTTCAATTAATTTATTTGAATATTATTAAGAATATTTATCGTTCTCTAATAAGTATTTAATTAGAATAATATTTTTTTAATTTATTTATTTTTATAATAATATAGAGTTATTTTATTAATATTATTTTAATTTATTTATTTTTACAATAATATTATAGTTATTTTATTAATATTGATATATAATTAAGAGAAATAATGACTAGTTTTTAACTAAAATTTGATTTGACTTAATTGAATAACTAATTTTTAATAGTTAATTATTAACATTTTAAGTTTTAATTCCTAACAATTAATTCCGGACTTAATGCATTCATGCTATTTATTTAGTAAGATTAATAGATTTCTTCACCATCTTAAATTTATAATTAGTATTTTTATAAGAACTTCTATTCTTATGGTTTAATCACATGTATACTTTATATAAAAATATTTTTAGTAAAAAAAAAAATTAAAAAAAAATATTATAAATTAAATTATTTTCTTAAAAACAAATTATTATTATTATAATAAAAATAAAAATTATATATATATATATATATATGTATATATATATACCTTGTTCTCGTGATCCTACTCGCGTTAGATATACATGCCTTTCTCATCCCACCCGTTCTTTCGATTTTGACATTACGTAAAGTTGAAGTGTAAAATCATTTCTGCAGACTAGGGATTTACAAAGTATGAAATATTTAATGTAGTAAGGTAAATGAGAAAATAAAATATAATATTTAGAAATTTTACAATTTTTATAGAGATTAAATTGTAATTAGTGTAAGTAGTCATTTAAAACTAAATGTAAATAAAAATATATATAAATTTTATTGTTAATCGTAGAGGTATCGGTTTTTTGTAGTAAATATTATATAATTTGAAACTATAAGAACTCCAATTACTTTGCTTTGATTAAGGATTCATTTTTATGCTGAAATTTTATCTGGCAGAATAATAATGCAACTTAATTATATTTTGCAATAAAAGTCGGTTTTTTTAAGATGATTAACAAATCATATCAAAGAACCTAAATTTAGGTGAATAACCATAATGATTAAAAACACATTTCCAATAACAATTATTAATAACCACCCTTATTACTGGTCAATTTATAAATTTTATACTATTCCTATTATAATAATAAATGAAAAAAAATATTCTAATATAATTAAAAAATAAAAATAAAATAGTAAATATAGTTTTGCTAACCGAAAGATACATATCTGAAAGTAACGCAGTATACAAATCGAGAGGCCATGGCCTTTTCAACAACGTTAAATCGAACATGGTAATCCATTCTCTCCATATTTTTTCTTAGTATATTGCTATGGTTAACATTTTTCCAAATTTTCCTCATGTATTGCTACAGTTTGACTGATTGCTATCCATTTTCTCCAAATTTTCTTCGTGTATTGCTACGGTTTGACCGGTTGGCAACATATTAGTGTCATTTAGATGTATTTGGCTTTAATTTATATAGGCAAGTCGATTACATACCAATCACGACATCTTTGGTATTTTTTTCTCATTCCAAAGTACATATAATCACGATTTATATTTCAAGTTTGAATTTTGGTTAATAAGCAAAATAGAAGATAGCATACTCCGAGTAAGATAGAAGATAGGCATCATCAAAGGGCCTCTCTCTCCACCATACTTTGATCATAAGTAAGATAACAAACTTTACTCCAAGTACTAAAACTAAGTAGAACCTCGCAACCAATAAGAAGCATAGTCTCCTCCATCGGGGTGCCACGCGGGAGAAAAGAATTGTGAGGTGCAATGCATAATCGTGCACCACACAATCACCATCGGAGAATAAAGTTGGTAGCAGGTCGGAGAAGCAGTGCAACCCCATGCTAGTTATTATGACTACCAACGATTTCTGTGATGGCCAACTAAAGCTATCAAAAAAATATGGGAAACAACGTTGTTGGGTGAAAGGGGTTATGAACGGAGAGGAAAGGAAAAGCAACATTGTTTCCGAGTTGAATGTTCAGGCTAGTGGTGCAGGGGCAGTGCAGAAGAAGAAGTTTGGAGCTATGCGCCGATAGCAATTCATCTGGCATGTGATATCTCTCCTAACAATGGCCTCTAAGGTCTATCATGCAATGCTTCTCTGTTCAGTAATGTCTCGTGCTTTGAATTCTTTTACACCTTACTCTGTTTTTTATTAAGGTTTACAACTCTGTATGGGCTTGCATGGCTTTAGATTTAGGAGTCATACCTTGAATGAGATATAGAGTGATAGTTTTTGCTTGAATTTTGGTCATATTGTCTGGATAGCCTTCCATAGGGTTATAAGTATCATTTTTTTCTTGTCGTTTAGTTTGTTTCCGGATTCTGTTAGTCTTGGCTCTCGGGCTCTGTTAATTTCGGTTTTCACTTACCATCCTACACCAATGATATTGTAGGAAATTATTCCCAAAGGAATGAATTAACTTGTATGTCCTTCAATGACAATCCTGCCACCTATGCTCACCGTCACCCTATTTCCGGCTCTGTTCTCACCCAATCTCTCGGTCTTAATGTTGGTTTCCTATTGGGGCTAGGGGTAATTCTTCATAACCTACGATTGCAACGTAATTCTACCAATTCAAACTTGGATACTATTCTCTACAAGAAGATGAATTGGGATACAAGCCAGTCTGGTTCGCAATAGTGGTTGCAAAGTCGAAAGGTGGTTCTAATTTGGGTGTCAAAGTTTGTCAACTTTTCTCTCTCCATGTCTGAATCTAAGTGTCGATTTCTGGCCATGCACGAGCACCCTAACCAAAGCAGGGAGACTATATATGGGTTTTACTTTATTCATTGCTAGAAGGCAACACCCGTTACTGTGGGTCCTTGTCATTGTTGCTTATAAAAAACACATATTGACTCTTTGTTATGGTACACAAGCCCCTATAAAGTTTGTACATGTGTTCTTTAAGTACTTGCCAAGATTCTAATACAAAACTGTCAGTGGATACATAGTTGGGTTCCAGTGCGTATAAATATGGTTAAAACGACTAAAAAAGAGGACAAGGGGAAGGGGAAACAGAAGCAATCTCAGTCCATTGTTAGACCAAGAAAAAGAGGAGAAAATCAAAGAAGGAGGTCATGGAAACCCTCTTTGATGCATACTCTCTAGGTAATCCTCCGCAGGTCAAGAATCTGATTGCGGGTTGGGAAAGAAAGAGCAACACTAAAGAGGAAAAATAAATCCAGGAGGAGGAAATGGAGTTCATTAAAGACCCTAGCAATATTAGAGGAAGGTTGTCCCTCTTCCACCAGTCCATTCACACTTACTGGACAATAAAATATGTTTTGGCCAAGGCACTTATGAGTATTCAGGAAATAGGAGGCGACCCAAAGGTTGCATCTGTTCTGCATGACATCAAAAGGGAGATTCAAGAAATCCAGGTATCGCACCAACATGGATCAGTTTGTCTTGGACGTATAGATCGTCAGTTGTAGAACATGCAGTAGGTGGATATGCCCAAGTCAAGCATTAAAAATATAGCTCCAACAGAATCCTTGGATGAATGACACAGTATTTCCTTTGTTTTTAGTATATGTATTTTGCGGCTAGCATTTACTTTTTACAATCTCAGTATGTTAGAGAAAGCAATCTAGATATAGTTTATAGTACAAGACTAAATTTGTTTCAATACTGGATGGCTTTTAATGCTTTAAGGTGGCCAAAAGACTTGGTTTCCTTCTAGCAGATTGAGTCCATCAAGTTTTGATATGTAGAACCTACTCTTTTTTTATAAATTGAAAATAGAAAGGCCCTGCTAAACTTACAAAAAAAAACAAGAAACATAGTCATTTTGAAAACTCTGTAGGACCTTCCCAATCACTATTAATTTCCCATTGGATGAAAATTTCTTTGTAGTGATAAAATTGAAACTTTCTCTAAAGACATTAAAGACATCGATCCCGGATAAGAACAAGTGAGAAACCCAATCCAAAATACATTTGAATACTTCACCAAGAACATTTGTTATGATCACTAAGAAAATCCCATAAATACCCTTAAATGTGGAAAACCTCCACAAGATACCCCAAATCATTACCATTCAACACAAGCATGCAAGGGACCAAGGTGTAAACTTATCAAATAGGATGATGTAATAGAATATATGGGTATAAATAATTACCAACTAAATTGAGCACAAAAACACTCATAAAAATAGTATCAACTATGGCCACATAGTGTTTTCCAAATCTAAATGAAGTCTATCATTGCAAAATTTAGTTGTTAACCAACTCCTTTAGCCCTCTCCATGGCATCCTAAGTAAAAACGATAATATCTAGAATAAAACTAACCTTGCATAATCCTTGTTTAATTCTACCAGATTATCTTCTTTTCCATGAGCACATATGGAGAGCCACTACTCCATATAGGATTTTAAAAGAAACACTAGAAAAATTCATAATCCTTAACCCTAAATGGAATCTGTGGTTACATTATTTGGAGTAATCATAATAAGACCTTGGTTAAGATATTAAGTTAAGAGCTTAGTCAAAAGGTGTTTTGTGGATAAACAAAAAAAATCGAGCCCTACCATTTCCCACATATCCTAGTAAAAATCATGAGGAAATTCATCTTAAAATAGGGCATGTCCATTTTGCATGGAGATAAGCATTGAAAAATATTCTCCTCCAATAAGTTACTATCTAACCTATCTAGATACCTAATGAAAACCTCTTGTCAAATAACCTTTTAAAAAGAATTATTGGAACCAACCACATGGTCCATCAAGTATAAATAAAAAATATTTGGTAAGTATAAACCAAGCATATCATTTATCTTAGCTAGAACCTATGTAAGGTGAGCATTTTATCTATCCAAAATAAGAACAAAATTAGTCACCATCCTCCTTTAAGGAAATAAAAATAGACTTTGGATGCCTCATCCCCTTTCCCGGTACAATGCAACCTTGAAAGGACCTCTTATCCCATGGAAATATACTCCACTTTATCAATTGATATCTTGAATTTGTATCTTCCTCTAGAAGGATCACATTATGGACATCTACCTCATGTAATATATCAACTTCTTTAGGATGAATCTTGAACACTCTCATCTCCTAATGTATATAGTATATGATCCTCCTCCATCCACTCATGAACTTAATTGTTAAAACAATATAAACTTCCCAACAAAGAATCCACACCTACTGCCCCATTGGCTAATGAGATAATTTCCAACCCCGATGAACTAATGCTAAAAAATTTAGAGACTACAAATATGAAAAAATCAACTTAATAAAGGTTAAAGGTGTTAAATTTATTGTGTGACAAATGGAGATAACTATCTGAATAGGAAAATGGTTAGATATTTTAAAATCCATTAGTTGATTTGTCTTGACAAAAGGATGCGTTAAGTAAGTTTATAAATTATATCCAGCCTTTCATGCACCATTTTGTGATCCTAATAGTAATTAGTCCAAGTGCACTAGCCACCATAATTAAGAGTATTATACAAATGAAGAGTGATCTAACATTGGTACTAAGCTTAATTTCCTACAATAATAATTATGCGCATTATGCCACCACCTCAATCACATTGTGATTCAACAATATTAAGTTATCCACCAATGATTCTATCCATGGATATGAATGTGGAGGCCAACCAATCCCAAATATTTGTAGGTTTTAACCCTGAACAGAAATTATCTACACACGAATCTTATAACAGAAAATAAACAATAGCGAGAGCATAACACATAAAACAGATAAACACAGAGATTTTCCCCTGGATCCCAAATTGGGATGACCAGCTTGATTTCTCATTATTTTCCTTTTAGTGTTACAACACATATATATACATGCCGAAGCATACATAAACCGCAATCCATTAACCCTGGATTAGAACATAATCGTAGTTCCTTTGACCGGATCTACAAAATACCAGGGGTCGAAAACCATCGTACCCCAAAACCATGTGCAAACTCATGCAAAAAACATGGGTGGGTCCGCATATGAGTGGGACCGCATACCAAAATTTTTTTCGCCCAGGCGCTGCCCCGGACTCCGACAGGGGGGGCTGTCGCCCCCCCTGTGACCCCCCTGCTGCGCCCAGCGCAACGTACATCGTGTGGGGCTAGTCGTGGAAAGAATATAACACATACCCAACAATATTGTCCCACTCAAACCTTAATTAGGAGCACAAAATACACAATATTTTATAATACTACATTTTTAATGAACATGTGCCTTAAAAGATGATAAGAAGTCGATGAATATGATCCAGTTCAAGGGGTTAAACTCCTTTTTCAATGAATTCAATACATAAAACAAGATTATATGATGTTAATACTAGGTCTCCTTGGTGTGTGTGTGTGTGTGTGTGTGTGTGCGTGTGTGTGTGTGTGTGTGACAAAGGATACAATGAAAGGTTATGTCCAAGATACTAATATAGTGACTAGAAATGTATTAAATCAATATCTAAATGTTAATGAGGGGTTTTATGATTAACATTCACCTTTTCTTTAAACAAATGTTGTCCTCAATACATGATTAATTACAGGTGTTTTCTCCATGAATAACTTATGATCGAATGTCACTGTTTCTATAGGTATGTTCATTTTATTGAGGAACTCAATAACTTCTTAATTTCGTAATTGCTTAATCATTATTTCAAGGATTTTTTCTAGTTATGCTATATTTTCCCTTCTTCATTCATATTTGGTAAAACAGATTAGATTAGGATCTTGTCACTGATTACCTTTTTTAAGAATGATACATGGGAGACTAGATGTATATGTGAAAATGGAGGTAACTTCAATTTTTATTCCATCCTTCCAATCATTTCCAAGAGCTTATAAGGTACATAATACATGGATGCCAATTTATTTTCCATATTTTGTTGCTTGAGGAGCATTTACTTAAATGGTTGTATCCTGAAAATACCTGATCCCTCACTTTAAATTCCCTTTAACTACAATGTTGATCTACTTGTTGTTTCATCCTATCTTGTACTATAAATAATTTGCCATTCAATAGTTTGAGAATCTATTATTGGTGCTCTATCTAGTCATTCATTTATTGAACCTGTACTATTGGCCAAAGTTGTCATTGATATCAATATGGCATTGTTGAAATGGCTAAATCCTGATTTTTGGGAAGCCCTCGCCTAATCTAGCATTGCTTGTTGATGAACCCTACCGTAGATGTTTGATGAATACATGTTTCCCTAGTGATGCTTGAAAATCCCTTATATCCATATGATCGTGGTGCCCTAGTCCTTGTTCCTTGTTTAATGAAGAAAGGCATAGTCTTAATATGTCTATGACAATGCTTGAAAAACCCTAAAGAATTATTTAAGCATTCCCTAGATAAAGGAAGAATTATTACTATTACAATCAATAATGAATGTGGTGTAGCTTCAATCCCTACTCATGTAACTATAAGAGGTGAAATTATAACTATTGTAAAACCTAGAAATAAGGAATCATGTTGGAAATATTCCTCAAATAAGTCATGTAGTTGCGATTATACTTATAGGCGATGGTATCTGCCTTTCAGAAACAATGAGGGGGTCCTATGATGAATCCAAGAGTTTCAAGGTGCATTCACGATGAAGTATGGTTTTTTGGTGACATCCTTTGGAGGTCAATTGGAGAAAAACATTATTACTCATTGCATCCATCCATTACTACTACTATCACAACTATTGAAAACTCTAAATGTATTTATTCCTTAGCTATTTATGTATGGATTGTGTTGTTCAAAAAAGGGAGTCACAATAGACTAAGCAATGAACTCTCATAAAGAATGATAATTTATGTAAATATAAAGTCGTTGACTGATTATTATTATTGATATATTAATTTAGCACTAATTACAATATATGTGGCTCAAGAAGAATTTTATGCTGCATTAGTTGAAGTCCAAGTTCAAAATGTTTTGTGGAATTAATTTTGACGAGAAGAGATGACATGTTTTGAGTGTTATGTTGTATTATTGAAAAGTCTTAAATGTGTCAATAAGTTCATCTCAATTCCAATATGATGCCCACACACTTGTGCCATTCCATAATCAAGCAATGTGTCAAGATATCATGACACCAATCTAAAGCATTGCAGAAGTTATTCAAGTTTTGGTCAGCTACAATTACAATACAAGTCGGCTCCATAAGGTATGTCGACCCTTAAGTTAACCAAAATGTCCTTTGATTTTGGATAAAAAATATAAATATAATCCTGAGTTCATTCATTTCATCTATCCAACTCAGTCAAAGAAATATCATAGAGGAGCATCGAAATAGTGAACTAGCATCAATGGAGTACTTCTATTTGGAAATTTGGACTTGTTTTTATACTCATAAATTTCGAGACTGTATTGGTTTTATGAAAGGTTTTTTCGGATTTGTGAACATAGAAGTTTAGCCCTGAAATTTTTGGCCTTAACTAAGGCCCTCTTGCGGCCTTAATTGACACCCTCCTACGGCTTTTTTCGAGGCTCTACTTAAGGAAAAAATACTTATGTTCTCGGCCCCTCTGAAGCTTGGACCTTTTTTGATTAGGAAAGACCTTAGTCCCAAGAGAATATTGGTCATGTGGATTAGATTTGAAGCCTGCAATTGGTGTGATTTCAGATCAAAATTATGAAAGGTGTCTTGTGGACCTATGGGGAAATTATTCTATACTTTAACATGTGGTTAATGGCATACTTGTGACAAAATTCATTTGAACCTATTGTGAATTATATCAGTAATATTCTCAGGTTATCAGTTCAGAATATATGAATTCTTACATGTGCTAGCTTGTGAATAGACTGTTGCACAATCCTTAAGAACTCCAACCTATAACAATATAAGGCTTTGGACCAGTGAACCTGTGGCATACACTTAGGCTGTAAAAATCTCATACCTGTAATAATATAATCTTTAGACCTGATCTTAAACTTGGACACCTCCTCAAAGAATAATCTTGGAGATTATAGGATAATATACCTATAGATACTTTTATCCCAGCATATGGAGTAATGACTAGAGCATTGTTGAAGCATTTGTAAAAATTTACTGAAATCTACAACAACCTTGTTAAGACAATCTTGAAGAACCATGAAGAACGTTTGAGGTACCTATGGACCTATGGAGAAGTAATTTTGAAGGCTAAAAGTGACTCATTGATTTGAATATTGAAATGCATTCGAAGAACGTCTTGGAGAATTAAAGGCTTTATTGATTCTTGTTGAAGAAGCACTAATTACCTAAGAAATTTTGAAGCATATGAAGCATTATTATTTGGAGAATACCTAGAAGAAGCCTTCATCATCTTGGATAATATTTTGAGGCAAATTATTGACACCTTGAGGTATTTTTGGAGACATATTGGAGGCAGCCTTGCAGACCATAATACGTGATTGAAGCCCTCGTGGATTAACCTTGAATAAAATTGATTGGGTATCATGAAGAGTATTGGTGACAATTATTAAAGTTTTCATTGATGAACATAATGTATTGATGATTAAAATTTATGAAGGAACACAAAATAATACATATATAACCATAAATACAAAGATGCAGTGAAAATAACACTTCATTTCATTAATATCAAAGAACATAAATTTGTTTACAGACATAATGGAAATAAACTAGCTAAGGCGCTGCTAGCTTATCTCTGAGAAGAGATGTAGAGGATTCACGCCTCTGAACTCTGTGTTACAATGAGGCTTGAAGGCCTATATATTATTGAGAAACAATGGAAAACCCTAAACATCCAAAAACCTAACCTTATGAGATGAAACACCAAACTATGGGCCCCGTCGGGGTAAATTGGTACATCAATTTCCTGGGGTTGTAACTTTGGCATAATATCTCCGTTTTACGCACATGATGCATCGTTAGAAATATATATTAGAGGAATTCAACTGTTGACAGCGAATATTGAATTTGGATAAATCATTTTCCATTAATGGTTTCATGCCCAAAAAATGTTGTTTAGGGCCTCAAAACGACTCCGGAAGTTTAGGACCCGAAAAACTACCAAAAATAGTAAATTGTGCTAAAATTAAGGAAACTAAAAAACTGAAAGAAACAATGGTGGGGGTCCAAGTGGAATAGGTGGGTGGCCACCAATATCCATTTGGATCATTCCTACCCCCTTAGGAAGCAATGGTCCCCATTGCATTGAGTTTCTCCATGAGGTGAAGAAAATTCTGCTGAACTTGGTCCCTCGTGAGCCACTTGCCTTAGTGAAGGAGTTGGCTTGCTTTGAAAAATCGATATAGCTGGATCCTATGCTGACGATTGTTATTGAACTGTGTGTTCATAATCCAATTATTTGTTCCTTTTTCCATGCAGTCCAGGTTTAACTTTTTTGGTGTGAGTTGTTCTGCCATGCCAGATGTGTCCAATAGGGGTGGAAAGTAGGGCTAAAGGTAGTCCACATTAAACACTAGGTGTAGACCAAGGAATGGTGGAATACTATGCTCAAATTCATTGTCTACTACAGTCTTGGTGATGGTGTATGACCCATATCGGAGTGGGCGAAGCCTGCGGTGGGGTCCAACGAGGCGCTCCTTCTACAAATGAAGCCACACTTTTTCGCCCACCTAGAAGTTGTGCGGCACCTGATGTTGATCATGTTGCTTCCTGTATTTAGCATTGGCTTTTTTCAATATGTCATGAACCTATTGGCAGATGTGCTGAATTCACTCAATGAAGTTGTTCACCTTGGTAGCTTCAGACTAGACATGAGCCGAATTGGCTTGAGTAGCTACAAATGGCATGGCTATGTCAATGGGGCATAGTGGTTGGAATCCCAAGCCCACATGAAAGGGTTTGTGGTCGATTTAGCTATGGAGGGCTTGGTTATAGATATGTTGTACATAGTGGAGGATCTTATCTCATATGCATGGACGCTTTTAGTTTTACGTGCATAGAATGTGTACGATCATCTTGTTGATGACCTCTATCTCATCATCAGTTTGGGGATGGAAAGTTGTAGAATTGGTGAGCTTGGTGTTCAACATTAACTAGATGCTGGACCAAAATGTACTAGGGAACCTACTGTCCTAATCTGAGATGATAGATTGTGGAATCCCAAAGTGTACCCACACTCGTTCAAAGAAGAGTTTAGTAGTGAATTCTACTATGATATTCTTCTTGCAGGCTGCTATAATGGCCATCTTCGGGAATCTGTCAAAGACCACGAAAACAAAGTCATTGCCATGTTTAGTAGAAGGAAGGCCCGACATGTAATCCATGGATATGGATTCCCAAGGTCGACTAGGGGTAGGAACCAAAGTATAGAGGCCTTGCTTCTTGATGGTCGGTTTGTAAATGGCGTAGGCAGTGCAGGATCTGATGTACTTCCCGACATCCTGTCTAAGGTTTGGCCAATATAAATAATTTTGCAGTACTGCCATTGTTTTCTCAACCCCAAAATTCCTAGTGAACTGATTGTACTGCGCTTCCCAAATCATCTTGGCACGCTCGCTTGAAGGAACACAAAGGTGTCCCAAGTGACACAAGAGTGCATCCTGGAGGTGAAAATTTGGAACTCAGTTACCCTCTAAGAGCGTCATGTATGTGTGGCCAAATTCTAGATCACTCTTGTAGAGAATCATCCAAGCAGAAGTCTCGTGCCCACAAGAGTTGAGCATGGTGGTTATCACCATGATCGGTGGTCAGCTAAGGCAGTCTACAACATTATTGGTGTTTCCCTTCTTGTAATTGATGTTCAAATGAAATTGTTGCATATATGTGGACCAATTTTGATGGAAATCATTCTACAACTTCCCTTATGTCTATATGAACTGCAGGGGTCAATGGTCTGTGTGGATGATTGTTTCCTTCCCCAAAATGTAATGCTTCCATTTTCGACAAGGATGTACTATTGAATACATATGTTTTTCATAAGTGGGATACTTTCGGACTGTGTCGAGAAGTGTCTCACCGTGATATGCCACTGGATGCCCCTGTTGCATGAGAACTGCCCCAATAGCATACTCATAGGCACCTGTCTTGATCTCAAATGGTTGTTGCAAGTCTGGTAATGTGAGAACTGGAGCAGAGCAAAGGTGATGTTTCAATTCTCTAAATGCTATCTATTGAGATTCTGACCAAAATAATTTTTCTTTCACTCCTCCCTTGGTGACTTAACTCAAGGGCCAAGTGATATGAGAGAATCCCAACATGAACCTATGGTAGAAATTAGCAGGACCCAAAAATCTGTGAGGATCTGTTAGAGTGGTTGGGGCTGGCTAATCACAAATGACTTGGATCTTGGTTGGATCCACATGCACCCCCCACTCATTAATAATGTATCCGAGATACTGAACATGGGTCATGCCAAAAGTGCACTTCTCCAAATTGGCACACAACCTGTGTTGTCGTAGTGTTTGGAGGACCTGTCGGATGTTGAGGAGGTGCTCTTCCCAAGTATCGTTGAAGATCAAGATGTCATCCAAGTACATTAATACAAATGAGTTGGTGAATGGCTGAAAGATGTTGTCCATTAGCCTCATGAAGGTTGCGGGAGCATTCATCAACCCAAAAGGCATGACGAGCCATTCAAAAAGCCCTTCCTTGGCATTGAATGGGGTATTCCACATATCAGACAGTTCGATTGGTACCTGGTGCTACCTGGAGTTCAAGTCAACCTTGCTGAAATATTTCACCCCTTTGAGTTGGTCTAGAAGGTCATCAATCCGTGGGATCGGGTACCTATTCCGGATAGTGATCTTGTTCAGTGCCCAATTTTCAATACAGAGTCTCCAAGTCCCATCCTTCTTATACACCAACATGATTTGGATTCTGCAGGTTGATGAATTTGGCCAGATGTGACCTTTCTACAGTAGATCCTAAATCTTCCTCTTGATTTCGTCATTCTCCAAAATAGAGTGCCGATAAATAAGTCCATTAGGAAGTGTCACACTTGGGTTCAGTTCGATGGGGTGCTTAACCTAGTAGTGTAGAGGCACCCCTACAGGTGAGGTGAAGATGTCCCCACACTCCTCCACGACGTTGTCCATTTGTTGTTTTCTTGTGGAGGAGCGCTGTCTAGAGGGCGTGGCTACAATATTATTCTTTCCCTAAGGGTGGATCATCAGGAAAACAAATTTCCCAGTTTTGGAAATGAGCTTACTGCATTGTTTTGTAGTAACCAAAGAGATAGCGATAGGCAGTGGTACCTCTAGTATCCTATAAAAATTATTGCCCTGGGTAACAATAATAAACCGAGGTCGACACTCATACACAACATGTAGCTTCCACAAGTATTTTTGGCCTAATAATACTTCAAAAACATCAAGAGGAGCATTATCACATAATACCTCATCGGTGAAGGGCTTGATGCTGTAAGGAAGGCGACACTACTAGCTGACACGATGATCCCCTCCTTGGTGAAGCCACCCAATGGTGTACGACTATGGGTGTGTTATGATCAGCAAGCCCAACCGCTTCGTGAACTCTACTGAAATGATGTTCTTTTGGCTCCCACTTTCGACAATGAATTGTAGCGGGGAACCCTTTACCCAACTCTGGGAGTGGAAGAGACGCTCCTCCTCCTCTAGATCTTGTGGTTCTTCCTTTTGGATCTTTGTGGTGGAAATAGTGGCATTGGGCTCCACATAGATAATTTTCTTCTCTTTCTCATTCCCCTTCTGTAGTTCTGATTTAGAGTCAGATCATGCATCTAATTCATAAGCCTTCATCTTGGCCTGTAGTGACTGCTTGGCCTCACACTCACTTTTGTTGTGAGTGTAGCTCTTATGGAACTCACACCACTTTCCCGTGTCATTCTTTGGCTTCGCAATTTTATTCTTTGCTTGCGGCTTTGGCAGGTTGTCTTGGGCTGCCATGCCTTGGATTTTTCCTTTGTTCTATGTTTTGGGGGCCCCTTTCCCTTTCTTTTGATTAACATATCCAAACTCTTAATTCTTCTGTTTGAATTTATGCTCAATATTGGCAGCATATCTGTATGTCGTACCAAGCGATGAGATGTCGAGGAACTCCATTTCCTCTTGAATGTATATGTGCAGACAACTACAGTACTTCAACACCAAATGTTTCTCTGAATATTTGATACCCAACTTTGTGTACATGGCATGGAACAGATTTTTCAGCTCATGCACATTTTGATCCCTTAGTTTTCGCATCGTAGTCCATTGTATGTACTTGTCCTCATAGCTCCCCACAGGACAATATAGTTCCTTGATGGCGTCTTAGAAAGAATTCCAAGTGGGTATGGCCGAAAACAGAGAGGGTTACCCCTAATCCTTTTTCTCACAGTAGGTTTCCCACCAGTGCTTGACATGGGGGGTGGCTTTGAGGAGTGAAAAAATAATCTTCTCCCGGTCAAAAAATTCATGAACCGAGAAATATGCTTCTAATAGATTCAACCATATTTCTATGGCGTCTACATCTATTTTTCCATCAAATATTGGAATGTCAAACTATACTTGTACTTTAAAAGGGGTTGTGCCTCTAGAGTGACTTTTGGATGCAGACGCACCGTGAGTGGGCAGTCGTTGAAGGATCTGGGCAAAGTTATATGTCATTGCGTTCCTTTGTTTTTCAAGGGCCTCCTTGAGAAATATTTTGATAGGATCTCTTGCTCCCTCATCTTTCTTTTCATCCCCATGGGCGGCCATCGGGGTTTGCAAGGCCGATCTTGCAAAGGTTCAACTAGATCGAGCCCTAACTCCTTATAACCCGACCTCGTTAGGGACATGCAAAGAAGGATTGAGAAAGGGAAGAAATTTCTGATACCAATGATCTTAATTTATGCAGGAATGCAACAAAATACACATATAACCATAAATACAAAGATGCAACGGAAATAAAACTTCATTTCATTAATATCAAAGAACTAAAAAAATTTTACAGACATAATGGAAATAAACTAGCTAGGGCACTGGTAGCTTATCTCTGAGAAGAGATGTGGCAGCTACAAGCCTCTAAACTCTATGTTACAATGAGGCTTGAAGGCCTATATATTATTTAGAAACAATGGAAAACCCTAAACATCCAAAAACATAACCCTAGGAGATGAAACACCAGACTATGGGCCCTATCGAGGTAAATTGGTACATCAATTTCCCAAGTTCATAGCTCTGCCATACTACCTCCGTTTGATGCACATGATGCATCATTATAAATATCTATCCGAGGACCATGACTGCTGACAGCGAATATCGAGTCTAGAATAATCATGTTAGCCAAAGGTTTAATGCCCAAAAAACGTCGTTTAGGGCCTCAAAATGATTCCAGAAGTTCAGGACCCAAAAAACTGCCAAAAATAGTAAATTGTGCTACAATTAAGGAAACTAAAAAATTGAAGGAAGCAATGGTGGGTCCAAGTGGAATAGGTGGGTGGCCACCAATATCCACCTGGATCAATTGAATATTATTTTGAGAGCATTATTGAAGAAGACCATCAGTGCTTGTTACATAAGAAATATGAAGCCTTGAAGAACCATTATACTCATCTTGAAGAGTTGCATAAGAGGGTTGGAGCCCTAGAGGATAGGATTCCTCAAGAATATCAGGTTGCAGCTTGTGCCAATGGAGAGGTTTGGGGCCTCATAATGACAAGTTTGGATCCTTGTGGAAGATAGGGTTGGACCCTGATAAAGACCAAGTTGGAGCTTGGCATCATACGGGTCAGAGCCTGGTTGATTGAAGATTGGTGTCTTAATCTAGGGTTCTAGCCATAAGCATTATTGTACTTTAATTAATATAAAGAAGAGGATTAGATTCCTCGTCATTTATGATTAATAAAATTATTTATATTTTCATTGATTATTTTTTTGTTATCTTTATAAGTGATATTAACTAGCATAAAAGTAACAATTGTAAAAGAAATATTGATTCACCCCCCCTCTTAGTATTTCCAGTACCTTCAGTCCCAGGCTTCACTATAAGGAAAAAACCCTCTAGCAGAGGTTATAAAGGAGGTTTTTAGTGTTATAAAATTGGCCAAAATTGTCAAAAAAACATATGATACCACATCCGTTTATGGTTACGGATGTTTTGGCAGAGCTTTTAACGGAAATTCAACACAACTAAAAAAAATGGGTGCCCGGAGGTTATTACGGATGTTTTTCATTGGTGCACTAATAAGGCTTTAACGCACCGGTGTGTACCTGTGGACGGCGCCCTGGGGCAGTCGAAGAAGAAGGCACTAGTTGTATTGTTGGTGATAAAACGCACGGGGCCGTTATAACTGGTCTTGGGATTTGCGTGGTGCCCATATGTCGTATCAACATGTCGGTGCGTAAAAATATAGAAACGCACTGATGCGTCCTTTCACACAAATGCACCAAGCTTTATAATTGGTATCGATATTCATGTGGTGAAAATATGTCATACAAATACACTGGTGCGTATAGACTCTTAAATGCCCCAGTGCGCAGTATCACACAAATGCACCGAGATTTATAATTGGTATCAGTATTCGTGCAGTGCCCATAGGTTGTCTAAATTCACTGGTGCATATATACACACAAATGCCCCGGTGAATAGTATCACACAAACGCACCAAGATTTATAATTGGTATCTGTATTCGTGTGGTGCTAATAGGTCATAAAAAGGCACGGTGCGTATATAGAGATAAACGCACCAGAGCGTCGTACTGCACAAACACCTCGATATTTTTAATTGGTTTTGGTATTTGTGCAGTGCCCATAGGTCATAAAAATGCACTGTGGCGCTTAATAATACAAGCGCACCGATATAAGTATACATGCACCGGTTTTCATTTTTTATTTTTTAGAAACATCGACCTGTGATAGTGCAATTATTGTGATTGTTTTAAATTCATTATTCATCAAAAGTCGACACATATTATAACAATATTCATATTAATGAATTTTTTATTAATGCATTTGAATTTGATGTTTGGATTAATTTGTTATATCATATCATAATTATTGTGGTTTTTTAAAATTCATTATTCATCAAAAGTCAACACATATATATCTTATAACAATATTCATATGAATTAAATTATTAGTGCATTTGAGAACAATAATGGAGAACACAATAGCGACAATAGAGAACGCAATAGAATAAATTGAAACATTTTTTATTATATATATATATATATATATATAAGACATTCTTTGTCATACAAAATGGGACAGTTATTTTTATCCCTTTATCTTTCAATTGGGACACTATGTCTATTACATTAAAGAAAATGTCTGATTTCACAGACATTTTTCAAAAAATACAACGCCTTGCTTTGATATCCAAACATAGTGATCATCATTCTTCACTTGAACTGTTGTCACAGCTAGAGCTACTTCCATGACTTGGGTTATTTTCTGGCATTATTTGTTCATGGTGTTGATTGTTTTCTTCTTCTTCACCTTCCATCTACAAACATAAAAATAAACCATAATGAGTGTATATACATTGGTGATAATAATGAAAATTGCAATATTAAATAATATACATCAATGTAAATCTCAAAGAAATGGCGTACCAATGCAACAATTGACTCATAAACTATACACATTCTTTCAAAACCATGTAACATGCCATCTTTCAAGATTTGATCCGCTGGCGTAGTGCCATACTTTGTTTCCTCCAAGTTTTATGCCCCATAACAAATCATATATTTGATATAAAATATTTATTTTTTCTATTAATTATAGATGGAGCTAAGTAAAACAAGATCGATAGATGCTTACAAATTCCACAATTAAGTTCTGATATGCCAACATATACTTACAACCCATATTTAACCCAATTTCAATCAATTCCTCTTATGGTTCTTCTTTGTATGTTAGCACTTGTTTGAAGACATTCAATGATGATTTTTGTAAAACAACTTAAAAAATACAAAAATGAAATCTAGTTAAGTTGTTATAAGGAAGTAACAATTACTCACAAACTTAGATATCAATCCTTTTCTTCCTTGTCGTTCTGTTTTGTGTGCTAAATGGGTTCCATTTTCTTTTCTTTTCTGCAAGAAAATACTTGAAAATTAATATTTAATGCTAATTTTTTTATTTATCGTACCTAATGATCGAAAACTTCAATGAATACATATTACATTTGAAGCACGTTGTTGTTGAGATGGCTCCTCCCGCGATGCAAATTTCTCCATTTCTTTGACCATCTCCTTGTACACCTTTTTGGACATTCCTACTAGCATATTTCTGATATCAGCTCGTTCATCCTTTGAGATTTTCATAATCTTCTTGAAAATGTAACATGACAATAAACTATTTAATTTTTATATTGATAAATGAAAGTAAGAATATCAAAAGTGATATTTATAAATAATTCTAGACAAACATCTAAAGGAATATTACTTTTTCATTCCTTCTTTTTTGTTTTTGTACATTTTTTATATTAAAAGTATGGCATGTCTCATTGACCAATTCTCTGGAAACTCTTCTTGTAGTTTAGATAAAATTTGGTTCTTGGAATAATTGGATTGGTTTTTGTATTGTAAGTGGAAAGAACGTCTATACATTCATTCCACTAGATCCCTCAAACTTTTGTAAAAGTTTTTCCCCCTTTTGTTAATCTTCAGCACCACTCTAGATGAGCTAAGGAGCAATTCATTTTCATTTTCATGTTCTATTTTTTTCTTTTCTTAGAAAAACATTCATTTTCTGAGTTTTTGGTCCCTGTAGAACATTAAATAGATGTGAATTAATAGAATGTTTCACACATGTTACCTAATAATTTTAATTATATTATTAATGAAAACTAAAAAAAGAAACTCATATTGGATCGATAGTATTTTTTCATTCACCTAATTCATCCTTTTGTAATTTTTCCATCAAGCTTTTACGCTCTTCTGGTCCTAGATCAGAAATAATCTTATCAAGCTTCGTCATTTTGTGGCTCTGCATGATACAAAGTAAACAATACATATTATTTAAACTTACATATAGTACAAAAATAATAATTTTTGTAAAAAAATTACAAAGAACTTGCCCTTCTTCTTTTTTTTCTTGATGTGTTATTAGTATTTTTGTTACTTGATCTCTTGTTAGTCATTTCTTTATCAATCTCAAACCTGTACCATATCATTCATTAATATATTTATAAATAAATTGTCAAGTTTTCAAATAAAAAAAAAATCTCAAGACACCGATGCGCCATTCATGGTGTACACATCGATGTCGATGTGTGGTTGTCTTCCAAAACGCACTGCAAAAACAGTATAATAGACCGTACGGACTCTATGTCAACAAGGAGCACTGGTGCATTACGTGTCAATCACTGCACTAGTTAACCATGATAAAACAATAAAAATCATTGAGTGTTAATTTTTATAGCATAAACCAGTGCCATATTTTACATATGTGGCACCGATAAAAAAAATAAAAAATTTTTATTAATTTTTTATCACATTACTTAAGTGGTGCACTTGGACAATACAGAGCACCGGTGCTCTATTATATGAAAGGCGCACCGAAAAAAACAAAATCTATTTTCTTTTAAATTCATGCAAGGGCCCACATGTATTGGGATCCAATTATGCTAATCATCTCGTCGATTGAATGTCTGAGGTATATATTTAGCAATAAAAACCCTATAAATCAATTGAAAAGCCCTAATTCTGAAATCACATAAAGAGGGAGAAGAAAGGGAAGAAACAAAAAGAATGTAAGGTTTGTATTTTTCTGAAAGTTTTTTTTTTCGAAACAGAACGTTTGTGGTGCGCCATAATGAAATAGCGCACCAGCTGCATATTTTACAAATGGCACATTGACATAATTTTTTGATTAGTATTTGCGTGGTGCACTGGGATAATAGAGCGCACCGGTGCACTCAGGTACACACGGTGCATCAACAAAAATATTTTTTTTTTTAAATTTACGCAAGGGCCGAGATCGATTGGGATCCGACTATGAAGGTCCTCCCGTGCGTTGGATGTCTTAGGCTTATATTTATCGATACAAACCCTATATATATAAATTGAAAAGCCCTAATTCTGAAATCACAGAAAGAGGGAGAAGAAAGGGCAGAAGCAAAAAAAAATTAGGGTTTGTTTCTAAAATGGGTTTTTGGTAAAACAACATGTTTGTTGTGCCCCATAATGAAATAGGGCACCGATGCAGTATGTTACATATGGCGCACAGATAATTTTTATTTATTTTTTGTCACTGTAATTTCGCCGTGCGCTGGTATAACAGAGCGCACTGGTGCGCTATGTTACGCAGGGCGCATTGACGAAAAAAAGTTTGTTTTTTTTTTAGATTGATGCAAGGGCCAACATGGATTGGGATCTGACTATGAAATTCGTCCCATGGGTTGGATGTCTTATGACTATACAAACCTTACAAATCTAAATTGAAAATCCCTAATTCAGAAACAAAAAGAATCTAGGGTTTTGTTTCTAAAAATGGATTTCTTTTTTATTTTGTTTCTGAAAACTGCAGAAAAGGTAAAAAAAACTTCAGAAAAAGGTAAAAAAAATGATAAATTTGATTTTTTTATTTTACTTCATAAAAAAACTATAGAAAAATTTAAAAAAACAATAGAATTTGATTTTTTCTTTTACTATAGAAAAAAAAGTATAAAAAAACAATAAACTTTACTCACATCATTTGAAATTCTATGGATACATACCTGGAGCTCTCGTGCTCTGTTTGCTCAAGGTATGTATCCTGCAAATATCTGATTGATTTTTTTGAAAAAATAGTGAAATAATAAAATTGTTTAGTATTTAAAGAAATGTTTTATGAAATTAGATTTTCGAAATATTTTTCCGCCCATTTTTCAATTTACCGCTTTTTTTCACTTTAAAAAAATAGGGTTGCGCTTTTTTATTTGCATTTATTCATTTACCGGTGCATCGTTTAATATAAACGCACCAAGGCATTGGTTTATAACATAGAACCGATGCATCATACCAAAAACACACTGGTGCGGTTATCTGTAAATTACACACCGAAATTACATTTAGGTTTGTGCACCAAAATTTATTGTTTTTTTTCTCAAATGCAGGGAGAAAATATCATATATTATATGGAATGGAAAATTCTTCAAAATCCATCTCATTCCATAATATTTCTCAAAGTCCATCGCGGAGTTCTCCCTATCCATCTGGAGACGTAATATTTACTTCATATTTTTTTTAGTTTTGCACTATCTAATTGAATTTATGTTTTTTATCCATGCAGTCAATCATGAACAACTTAATTAAATTTATAATGTATAAATTCTTTTAGGTTCATGCAGATTCAACATCGAGTTCAGATGCACAAAATATTCAAACTGCTCCAAAACGTCGGAAGTTCTTATCAGGAGTTGTATACCGCAAGGCGCATTTGGTAGATGAAAATGGGCAGCTGCTTCACCCTACCAACTGTAATAATATTGCATCTTCTAGCCACAATCTTGGGACAATGATGGTAATTATAACTATAATTTTTTGGTATATATATTGATTAATATGTAATTATTTCAACGTCAAACCAATTTATAATCATGCAATATTGTCAACATGGTTACTAATTGATATCATAGATATATCATTGAAACAAAGTGACACAATGGCTATTAGGAAACATCTTATTACTTAAAAAACTAAAAAGAAACATTAGCCAAGACAATTGAAAGTACGGGATCAAAGGCAGGAAATGGTCCCTCTAATTCATGGTTTTTCAAAGAAGGTGATGTCCCATGGATTTTAAAAAAAGATGATATATCTTTGGCAAAGGAAGTTATAATGGATGTGAGGGTGCCTAATTCATACGGGTCTTCACTACAACACTACTTCACCGTGGATGACCATTTGTTGGGGTTGAAATCACATGACCATTTGAATCTTTTAAGAGTACGTATAATGTCAAAATCATTATTTTATTATTTGTTATATTCATAAAACATAACTATTTTTGTATATTATTGCACATGTTTATAACTTTGCAGTGTCATTATCCTTTGTTCGTGCATGGGTGTGTGAAACATGAATTCCATCAAGACCTAGGTCGTGCCATATCTAAATTATGTACATTTGTACATTGGATCACATCAAAGGAGATTCATGTGGCTAGCATTCCACGGTGGCATCAAGAGATAGTTGAGATTGTTTGTATGTTTGAGAAGGAATTGCCGACGAGTTTCATGGACTCACAAGTTCATCTTCTAATCCACCTGGTAGATGAGGTTGAATTAGTTGGTGTAGAAATTTATTAATACTGATGTATTACCAGATTCTCCTAATCTAACAATATTTATCTTCTTACTAAATACAAAATCCTTCCATTGTTAAACTTGTAGAAATTTAAAACTCAATTGCAAACACATGCGAATAAATTCAATCGCACATAACAGTGGAAGAATTATGTATTTAGCAAGAAGATAAATATTGTTAGATCAGGAGAATCTGGTAATACATCAATATTAATAAATTTATACATGGTATCGAAGTAGTATTGATTACTGGAGATTGCAATTGTGAATAATTGTTGAGTTTTGTGTTGATGGAAAATTCGAATTTGCTGCAAAAATTTCTTGGTGCGACAGTCGAGTATTCATTGAAATGTCTTTCAAGGGGTTGTGATTGGAGTATGCCCTTGAGGGTAGCTCAAATTACATAGCCTGGAAGGATAGGATGGAGGTGGTGCTTGAAGATAATCGATTGAAGGAGTTCATCAATAGCAATGTTCCTATGTTGGCTTCTAGCGATGCTACAGGACTTAACGCATGGAAAAAGAAGGTAGCAAAGACAAGAATAATTTTGTTGGAAGGTGTGAAGGACCATATTGTGTCAAGCCTTCACAGGAAAGCCACTCCATTTTCAATGTGGAAGGCTTTGACAGATCGTTTCCAAAGAAGCAGTGACTAGATAAAGTTGGCGTTGAAAGATAAGCTCAGAAAAATAAAAATGGAGAAGGGCGACAATATTCCAAAATATCTCACAAAGTTTGTCCACTATAGGGATGAACTGGGAAGTGTGGGGATTATAGTTGATGATGATGACTTGGTGTGCTTGGCTCTCCTTGGGATTCTGAATATTTGGCATAGCTACGAATACTTTTTCAATGGATGGGAGAAACTAACGGGTTGGGAGCGACTTTGGTCGGATCTTGTGCAGGAGGAGATAAAGCGAAGTACCAGGGATAGCTCTTCATCAAAGAATGATGATGAAGAGAATTGTGCTTTGGCTTCCAAAGCAAGGAAAGGAAAGTATAAGAAATCCCATCCAAAATCCGAGGCTAAAGGAAAAAAGCTGGATTTGTCCAAAGTGAAGTGTTTTCACTGTCACGAACATGGGCATCGCGCCACTAACTGCCCATAGAAAAAGAAGAACAAGAAGGTTGTTGGAGCTGAAGCTGGAGAGGCCTTAGCCTTGCAATTTTAAATTAACTTCTCTTTGATCACATGTTTGGTTTCAAGCTCAACGGGATCGGTGTGGTATGTTCACAGCAGTGTGTCTTTCCATATGATGGGAGACAAGGAGTTTTTTAGTGACTTGGGGGAGAAGGAATTCAAAATGTATATAGAGATGGGTGATGATGGCAGATATAGTGTGACTGGCGTTGGAACCATTACCTTTGAGAGGGAGTTAGGTAAACCATTTCTGTTGAAATATTTTATGCATGTTCCAGGTTTGAAGATGAACTTGGTCTCGGTCACAAGGTTAGAATATAGAGGTTATGACGTTGTTTTCAGCGAGGGAAAATCTTTCCTAAGACATAAAAAAACCGGTCAAACCAAGAGGATATGGATTCAAGTTAAGAATCTCTACAAGCTGGAGGTAGATGGTTGCGATGTAATGATGGGAAAAGTAGAAGAAGTGGTGATCCAGGATGAGGGCGAATTATGGCACAAAATATTGGGCCATCTTCACCATGGCGCCTTTAAGATTTTGCAGCAGATTTCTACTAGACTTCCCAAGGGTACTCTTGCGCAGTCAGATCAGTGCAAGAGATGTACTATGAGTAAGTTTGTGAAGAACACCTTTCATGAGAAGGAGAACCGTGCTTCGGTGATCCTAGAGAGAATTCACACATACGTGTGTGGACATTTCTCGGTTGCTTCAACAACAAAACAAAGGTATTATGTTATATTTGTTGATGAATATTATTGTAAATGCTAGATCTTCTTCATGCAGAAGAAGAGTGAAACATTCTCAAAGTTCTGTGAGTTTAAAGCATTGGCGGTGAAGGAGTCGAGGAAGCAAGTGAAGGCTCTACGGAGCGATAATGGTGGTGAATATATCTCGAAAAAATTCAAAGACTTCTATAGCAAAGAAGAAATTCGAAGAGAACTCATAGCGCCTCATAACCCACAGCAGAATGGGGTCGCGGAGAGGAAGAACAGAATGATCGTGGGTGTTCCACGAGCGATGCTGCATGACCAGGGCCTACTGATGCACTTGTGGGAAGAATAATGCAACACTGTGGTTTATGTGCAAAATCGTTGTCCTCATAGAGTACTTGGCATGAGTGCACCTGAAGAAGATGTTACTAGTAAGAAGCCTGATATTTATCATTTGAAGATTTTTGGCTCATCTATTTACATTCATGTGACAAAGGATGCCACGAAGAAGCTAGAGCCGACTATAGAAGTTGGGATATTTGTGGGGTACACAGAAACACCCCATAATTATCGTGTGTATTTTCAAAATAGTCGAATGATTGTGGTATGACGGGATATAAAATCCAATGAGGTGAAAGCCATGAAGTTGTTGCTTGAGAGGGAGCTACACTTGCATGCAGAAGAGGAACTTCTTGTTCCCAAAGATGAGCCTCTAGATGTGGATCAGCCATAGGAGGAGATTCATGGAGTGGAGGAGTCCACTCATGCAGAACCAAACATTAGATCTAGCATAAGGTGTACCACAGAGGCTGAGAGACTAAAGCTTGATGCGGCAGAGAATGTAGGAGTCCCTACATCACAGCACAGACATAGATAGTCACCTGACCGATTTACTTGATACATGGCTCTTATGAGCAAGTGTGTCATGACAAAGCCATCTTCTTTTGAAGAAGAAACGTCGGAGCCCACATGGGTAGATGCCATGGTGGAGGAGTATGACTCCATTGTCAGAAACAGTGCTTGGGAGATTGTTCCAAGGCCGGTGGATAAATCAATGGTAGATTTGAAATGGATCTAGAAGGTAAAGAAAGTTGCTGAAGGGAGTGTCGAGAAGTATAAGGCAAGATTTGTTGCCTGGGGCTTCTCATAGATAGAGGGGATTTATTATGAAGAAAAATTTGCATTTGTCACACAGTATTCTTCCATAAGGACCATCCTTGATCTCTCAGTGCAGATGGGTTGGCACATTCATTAGATGGATGTGAAGACTACATTCCTTAATGGGATCACTGAGGAAGAGGTGTACATTGAGTAGCCTGAAGGATTTGAGATCTTCAGTAGTGAGTCGCATGTGTTCAGACTCAAAAGAGCATTGTATGGGCTTAAGCAAGCACCACATGCTTGGTACACATGGATCGACAACTATTTCACTGGACTTGGCTTCACCAAGAGCGAGGCAGATGCAAACCTATACCAAATTGTGGTGGAGGGTAATATTTTAATCATTGTTCTTTATGTTTATGATTTAATACTAACGGGTGATGAAAATTTGATACACCCATGCAAGGCATATCTTTCAAAGGAGTTTGAGATGAAGGATTTGGGCCTCCTTCATTATTTCCTTAGATTGGAAATATAGCAGCGAAAAGGTGAACTATTTGTGTCTCAAGGCAAGTATTCTCGGGAGATACTTGGTAAGCTTCACATGGAGGACTGCAAGCCCATGAATACTCCTCTTCTAGGAAATTGGAGGAAAGAGGATGCTACATCGGCAGAGGTAGTGGATGCCACTATTTTTTGACAGTTGGTGGGGTCGCTCATGTATTTAGTTAATCCAAGGCCGGACATATGCTATGCGGTGAACCAGCTTTCACAAGCGATGGTTAAGCCTACCAAGCTCTTTTGGAAGGCAGGCAAGCATGTCCTGAGGTATCTCATGGGCACATCTGAGTATGGCTTATGGTACATATAGACGGATGAGGTGAAGTTGCATGGCTTCACGGATGCAGATTGGGCAGGCAGCCCAACGGACAGAAAGAGCACATTAGGAGGGGTTTTCAGTATCGGATCTACAATAGTTTCTTGGTACAACAAGAAACAAATATCTGTGGCACTTAGTTCAGCGGAAGCACAATACATGGTAGCAAGTCAAGCTACATGTGAGGCTATCTAGATGAGGAAGATCCTGGTCGATTTGTTCAGTCCTACAGTGATACATTGTGATAATCAGATTTGCATTAAACTCTCGATTAATCTTTTGTTTCATGATAGATCTAAACATATTGATATCTGGTATCATCATATCAGATATTGTGTGCAACAGAGGGTCATGTTGCTTTAGTACATTCCTACGGAAGATCAAGATGCAGACATTCTGACGAAGGCGCTCAGCAGGAGAAAATTCAAATACCATAGAGGTAGGATCAAGGTGAAGGATAATCCCTATCTTGTTGAGAGGGAATGTTGACATTCAACAAGATGATGAGCTTAGTGAAAAGTAAGCACCTTCACTAAGTGGGGCCCGTAGGCTATGTTTAGGTGTATGTCTATTTTTATACATGGTGAGCATATTCTATAAGTTGCAGGATGCTATTTGTAGATGGTTGGTCAAATGTGGAAAATAGATGAAATTCTATTTTTAGAATATTGGGTGAAGTCTATTTATATATCGTCGATCTAAAAATAGATTCATGTCGATTATTATTAGCTCTTAATAATAATCTGACAATAAACATCAACTTATTCTCTTGGAGCACTTTATTTCAGTGAACAGATTTGGAAAATCAGTGGGTTGAAGGAATTATGCAATTCCTAGGGTTGTTGGTGGCTCATGCATGAAGTAATCAGTTAGAACTGAAGTGGAAAATTTATGACAGAGTTGGAAGCGTAGTTTATGGAGTTGTTATTTAGTTTAACTCAGTTAAGTGAGTTAAGCTCAGTTGAGCTAGTTGTATCTAGTCTAACTAAAAGATACACTAGTGAGAGTTAAGTGAATTAATTAGTTAATTAATTCAAAACTAATAACTCACTAACAACTAAATAGAAACAACAATTAACTACAATTCATGTTAGTTCCAGTGGAGACCCAGTGGAGAGATAGGTGAAAGGGTGAGATGGACTATCTGTTGTGACTATAGTGATGCATTCAATGCATATGACACACATTAGAGTTTCCAATGAGAATTGCGCAACCAAGGCAAGGAAAATTCAAATTCATTTATGGGTCTTCTTCAGCATGGATTGCGCAGTGGAGGCAGGCTATCAGGAGGTAAGAAATTGGTGCATGGAGATGAAAATTTCTACATCACAGTGTGTAATAATTGTTGATTGTACTGAGAGCTTGATGTACTAAGCTTTGTATGATATTATTACATGATTCAATTGATATACATAATATATGATAGTTGGGGTTTTTAGCTTTAAGCTTTCTCGTTAAACAACTGTGTTATGTGCGATTGAATTTATTCACATGTGTTTGCAATTGAGTTTTAAATTTCTGCAAGTTTAACAGTTGAATGATTCTATATTTAGTAAGAATATAAATATTGTTAGATCAGTAGAATTCGGTAATACTTCAGTATTAATAAATTTCTATAGTTGGGGTTGTTTCTTGTCGTTGGATGTGCTTCTTAGAGAGGTACATGAAGAAATTAAAATGTTTTGTTAGACAAAGGGAAAAACCCGAGGGGTCTATGGCAGAGGGGTACATATCGTATGAGTCTTTCTATTATGCTAGTGAGTACATTAAGGAGATTGAAAACAGACTAGGTGCAGTGATTTGGGACGATGAAATGGATGAAGACAAAAGAGAAGGAGAGTTGCTCCAAACGAGTGGAAAAAATCCCTTGATAAAGAGTAAGCGACTTATAATTTGTCAAATTTACAAAAAGTAATTAATATTCATGTTGAACTTCAATATAATGGTGTATATTTTGATCTCTCAGTACTATATAATGTTGGTTTGATTTCATCAGAAAATGCAGAAATTGAAGCAATCAATAAATTCGTTCTTTACAATTCTGAAGAGACACAACCGTGGGTCACATTGTATGAAAAAAATAGGATGAAATGGGATAGTGACAGGAAAAAATTCAGACATTTGAATGGTAGAAGTGTGCCTTATCCCAATCATTTAAAAGAAAATATGGCAAAAATATGCCCCAACAGTTCAGTTGCTGACCAAGTCAGAGATAAATACGGTGCTACTGGTCGTTACCCGCGTGCTAAAGAGGATGCGCTAAATGTAGGGATTAGGTGCAGCAACTTGGTAATAATGTTTTTAATTTGTATGTAAATTTGAAACTTATATTAAGACATCTACATTTCATATTTTAACTATTGGATTATTATTTATAAGGCACATGACACTATGATTTTTTTAACTTTTTCATAATAGGTGCATTTGTTCCGATCTATGTGGGCATATGGACACCATTTTCGCATAGAAAATGTCGATGCTAGAAACATCACACAAGACTGTGGAGTGGAAGTCGAGTTCGATCAATCTAGTCGATCTAGCCACTGTGATCAAAACCTAATACGAGGGACGTTAGGTTACGTCGGAAAGATACAAGAGATCATTGAAGTGGATTTTTCTTCTTTCCAATATGTTATTTTTAGGTGCAAGTGGTGGGACACCTTTGATCGGAATAATGTAAAGGAAAATCGCGATAGTAGGCTGATATGTATCAACTCTAGAAATATGTAGGATGAAGCTAAGGAGCCCTATGTTTTCCCTAAACACTGTAACCAAGTGTTTTTTTACGTAGATGTGTTGGATAGGGATTGGTGGTTCGTATTGACACATGACCCTAGATCAAAACATTTTTTTTGAGAACATAGTGTTATCATGCCATGCGAGCTAGAAGATAATGAGGGTGATCATGAGAACCAAGAGTGATATGGTACATGTGTTATTTCATCAATATTTATACTTTTTTAAGATGGGTTTTTCGAAATATTAATATAATAAGTATTTTGAATTAATTGGTAATTTGCATTGTGTTAATGTTATAATCAATAATTCACTTGATAATTTGCATTAATTATGTTGATCTCAAAAACAATGGCGTACTGTATAAATTAATTCTTTTTTTTTATTTTTATCTAAGATCATAATAAAATAATGATAATTCTAAAGTACATGAATTTATTTGCATTATTTTCTAAATTTTATCATGTTACAATAAATCATATTATTCTAGATTTATTATTTTACAATTATTTAAAATTTACAAATTTAAAAATTTTAATAAATTCATTTCACATTAATACAATTAAAATTTTACAAATATTTTACATATAATTACAATTACAATTATAATTACAATTTTACAATTTCACATACAATTACAATTTTAGAATTTTACATATATACAATTACAATTTTACAAATTAAAAAATTACAAAAAACCATCGCACAAACATCAAATTTGACTAAAAAACACATTCTGCAAAATCGCTAATTGCATCATCGTGATCACGATCATCTAACAAAACACAATTAACATTAGATATTAACATCATCACAACACAAACATCAAATATAAATGTCATGTCAAATAAATCATGCTATCACATACACATCTATCTGCAAGCTGCACATTAAATGAACATATATAACATGACCTAACAACATACACATCATGATGATCACCAACATGTAAATTAATTACAACTGCAATATGAACATAAAATACATGGTCCATATATATATATATATATATAACTCAATAATGTTAAAAATATACAACTATAATATAAATGTCATGGATCAACTGGTGTTAGTACAACATCAATATCACTACTAGTTCTTGATGGGCTAGCCTCATCTCCATGATCATGACTCCTGCTAGATGATGGTATGTTGCACCTTGCAGGCTGTTGATCACATGCTGCGTCTCGATTGTAATGTGCAACAGTCCTCGTCAGTCGCGTAAAAGCTGTCGTAACTCCTACGACATGTCGCATCAAGCTATACATGTCACGCAACATGCCTCTCCACATCTGTAATAGTCTATCATAGGCCTATATGTCTCTGTAATGAGTGGGTCTGATGCCCACCTCAACAATCAATGTAATGAGTTGGTCGGCCAAATCCATCCTGTATCTAACATCACCAAGTCGACCGTGCACCGGCGCACCAACAGGAGCAGGTATTTGATATACACCAGCCTCCTGATGATCATCCTTGGCATCTGGCATGCCCTCATCATGATCATTAGGATCCACACCTGGATCAGGTGGTGGTGGCGACATATCCTCGCCATCAAAAGAGCCAATGTCTGCAAAATATATACAAGTACACAACAATAATTAGACAAATTATTTACATAATTTAATAAAAACAAGTTAAAGAACATGTTAGAATAAATTTAAATAAAACAGTAACATTACCTCTATCATCTAGCGGCTCATCAGCTGTGAAGAGAATGTTGGCACACCCTCGCCAATCCAACCCGCATAAGGACAGGGGACCATAATAAAGGGATGCTCATCAACACTGGCTAGAAACTCTAGTGCATCATATGATATCCTCACTGGAAAAATACTCTCCTCCTTGTTGGGCGTCATCTGCCCCCACATGTTCATATGTGCCTCAATAACTGGCCTACGACGCTGCCAAAGAAAACTAGGTCTCATCTTTGGAAACCTTTCAAAAAATAAACAAAAAATCTCTGAAGCAATAGGGAAGTTGACCCTCCCTTGTGCATGAGCATGACATCTATCTAATGTTGTACAGAACTGCCACAAAAAAATGGAAGACCACCTGACAAGTTGTGGCTGTTGTAGTAAAGAATCAACATAATATAAAATTGAGCAACTAATGTGTTGCCCATCACTGGTGTTATGCGAAATGGTCGAAATGATAAGTGAGAGACACTGGATCTCCTCACGACCAAACGCACCAATACGTAATTTCCCTCCAGCGACCTGAAAATATGTAGGAGATACTAAATGTGCTCCAATGTATCTCTGGGAGTAAACTAACTGACTCCCTGCCACACAGCCAACTGGAACCTCGGGAATGAGGGAAAATCCACCCCTCTCCTTAATAGCCCTGTAATAAAATATACATCCTCCTCAGTGGGCGTGTACCACTGGTCGATACCAACCCAGAAAGCTTGTCGCTGGGCATTCCACCTTCGGATAAGATGTCTCAAAAACAAACTATGGGACTTTAGGGAAGTAGCCTCCTCATAGAACTTGAGGAGGCCTACATCCCTTAGGAGCCCCTGCATCGTTGTTGTAATAAGGCGAGGGTACGCATCTCTCTCCCTCTCTCTTGCCTCCCACAAGCGAACCATGTTATACTATTCCGCCTGTTGTTGTTGTGGTTGCCCCTCTTCTCTCGTTTCATGTCTCTGAGTGATTGACATATCAAACACAATTTTTTTATTAAATGACACATGTATTTATAAATATACGCATATAAATATTTTCTAAAAAATAAATAAAAAAACAGTCGGTGCGCCCAAAACACAGTCACGCACCGGTCTCAGTGCGTCTTTCCACAGAGTGCACTGAATACGGTGCCCCTAATGATATTCAGCGCACTGGGAGCGGTGCTCTAGAAAATGTTTTTAGAGCACTGTTCACTACATGTGGTGTCAGGAGAGTGGTACGCTGACTACACTATACGCCCTGGGGCATATATCTAAGTCAGTACACTGCCATCCTGCCACCGTACATAGTCGTCAGTGTGGTATTGTAAAAGTCCGCACCGTTGACATGGGCCAAATACAGTAAGTTATGCACTGAAAAAAATAGCCACCCCAGGGTAGATATATCGGTCAATGCACCGCATCACCACTATTCAACATCGTCAACGGTGTGGCCAGGTAAGTGACCACACTGCTCTTTATATGGAAATTTTACATACGATGGTGTGCCTTTGGTATTGCCCTGGAACCGGTGTGGATACCCTTAGCACTGGTTTACCAGGCCAAACCGTAGACAATGTCGAATTGCGGTATGTGGTGTGCTGACCACATTACCCGCCCCGGGGTGGATATGTCCGTCAACGCACCGTGTTGTCGCGATACCACATTGTCAACGGTGTGGCCTGTTAAACGACCACACTATAGTTTTTAAAAAATTTTAAAATAACATGGTACGCCTGGTGGTACTACCCTAGAACTGGTGCGGATACCGTTAGCACTGGTTGCAGTAACCTGTAAATTTACAGGCAGCACCCCAAATCGGTGTGAGCCGAACAACTCAAGCGCACCGCGCGACAAATTTTTTTTTTTTAATGGTTAATTTTAAGGTTTTTTGAAATTATAATCCGCTAAAAGGTTTAATTATGGAAAAACAATAAAAATACTTATACATTTACCCGTCGAGGAGGCCTATTGGCTGTAGAATTTGCAAAAGAAAATTTGTCCATTTTTTTATAAAATTCAAGTTGGAGATTGGTGGCAATGCACAACAACAGTGCATGCAATAAGTGCAAAGGGAGCATGGATGTCAGGGCGGCTCAAACAAGGATAGCTTGCACCAGTGCTTGAGAGCTCTGTAGCACTGACAAAAGTGAGAAATGTGGTATTTTGACCAGTTTTTTTTTTATATTTAACCATGTTCCGGTACACAGGGTTTTTATGGGTGTACATGTGCGTTTACTATATGCCACCCTAGGATAGTTCTGTTTTTGTGCGCTTTTATGAAGCATCGGGGAGGCGTATCTGTTATGCACCGGTGCCTTATAGTAATATGATGCGTCGGAAATGGTGCCTGGTGAGCCAATGATTTGTGCGGATTTTTGGCCGCATTTTTTTTTTAACCTTTTCCTGTGCTCGACGTTTATGGGGATCCTAGTACGTTTCCGTCATTCCGCCCCGGGGGAATTCTGTTACGAGCGCTTTTTATGAGGCACTGGGGCTGATGAGTTGACACGCACCGGTCCTGTTTTGTAATTAAACACACCTGTGCTGTGTGTACAGAGCGCACAGTTTTGGTGTGCCAATGTTTTGTGCGGTTTTTTGGCCGTAATTTTTTTAATTTAATCATATTCCAGTGCTTTAGGTTTATGGGCACCCCGGTACTATTGATTTATTCCACACCAGGCAGTATCTATTTTCGCACACGTTTTCGGAAGCACCAGTGTTGTATAGCTATAATGTGTTGGTGCTGTATAGGAATATGATGCACTGGGCGGGTGTGTTAGGAGTGCATAGTTCCTGGTGTGCCTATTTTTTGCATGATTTTTTGGCCATAATTTTTTATTTATTTAACCCTGTGTCGGTGCGCGTTGATTTCAGGGAAACCCAGTGTGTTGGCGACCCAGTGCGTTTAAGGGCGACCCGGGTGGTTTCAGTTTTCACATGTTTTTTATGAGGCGCCGGTGTGCAAGTTATGTGAAGTACCAGTGCTCTACGAAAATACAATGCACCAGGCGGGTGTGTACGGAGCGCACAGTGTCGAGTGTGTCAATTTTTTAACCGCACCGGTGCATTCTCGTGTTTAACGCATTGGTGCGTTTTATAGTGATAAGAGCACCAGACGAAATACATCCACAAAAACCTCCGCTCGCCAACCTCCTCTAGGAACTTCCACTAGAAACGGATGTCTGGGGTATTTTTATAAGGGGTTCCTCAAAAACATCTTCTAGAGGGTATTTTCCTTGTAGTGCTTACAGCTGGAAGGTATATCCTTAGAACACAAATGGAAAATTCAAGAAATAAGGCTTGCAAACCATTCGAAGCTGTCACCTCCTCAATGGATAGTCAAATTGGGAAAGCTCCATTTTTCAATGAAAACTTTTAAATATGGAAAGAAAGAATGAATAATTTATTAATGGCTCAAGATTTTGAACCCTGGGAATTAGCGGTCACTTGAAGCACTAAGGAATAAGAAGAATCCAAGTAACATAATGTAATAGCCATGTAAGCTATCTTTAGTGGCCTACTAAATCCTATAAAGGTCCAAATGGAGAAATGTTCATCAACAAAATAGATTTGGGAAAATATTCAAGATATTCACTCTACAGGATTATTGGTTATAACCTATAAAAGATGATGGAAAAGAGAATCAAGATGAACCAAATAAGACAAATGAAAGAAAAAATTAAGGTACCAATTGTATAAGGAATATTATGATGAACAAATTCTTGAAGTATAATTTGAAATAGATCCTAAGAAAAAACTTGTAGCTACCCTAGAAGAAATAAGAAACTTGAAAAAAGAAAATTAGGAACTCAAAAGGTAGGCACAATATGGTAACCATGATAAGAAAAGGAAGTAAGTTGACCTATTCAAGATTCAAGTGCAATAAAAATATAAGGAGCTCACCAAGCTTAAGGAGGAATTTCATCAAAAAAAGAAAAGGCATCATGAAGAAGTCATATCCATGAAAAGTCAGTTGGATAAAGCAAAGAAAAGGGAAGACATTTCATGGAACCATCTTGAAGAAAGACATGAGGACTTGAAAATTTTTGAAGCAAAAATTGGTCAATACAAGGAAGAGGTCTCCTCCCTTAAATCTCAACTGGAAGAAGCAAAGTCAAAACAAGTAAAAGTAGCTGAAAAGGTGATGGAATTTTTGGCCCTCCTGGAAGAAATTCCATTGAAAAACATGACCCTTTCTCCCAAATACACATCTGATGGACCATCGTTGAGGATTCCTATTAGGTCCCTATAGTACTTGTGTATCCCCTTATTGTTATTGTTAGTATTAGTGTCAATATTTGTGTCCTTCCATGAGTGATCAAATAAAATTCTTTCATGTCATGTTAAGGGTCCCATTCTGAAATTTTTTCCATTACATTAGGTCATCATGCAAAAATTTGGTCACTTGGTGCAGATTTAGGTCAAATATAACTCCTTTCAAAATTTTATAACTTGGTGGTTCATTTCACCACCTTGTTGAGTGTACCATTAATATTGACTTGTCATAATTATTTCAGTCATATTTATCATGGTTTAATTCAGTCAAAGTCTCCATTAGGTCTTAGGGCTTGCAAGGTCATAAAACCACCATTTCATTACATAAAAGCCCATCAAATGAAGGAGTGCCAATAAAGAGATTTTCATCAGTAAGTTTGATTTGTACATTTGATTTTGTAGCAAAATGTAATTTTATCTTTTCCTAATTTGTAATAAATTCTCAAAGTTCCACGTAGCTGCACACTCAAAGTTCCATCAGCAAATAAGCCAAAGTTTTGAAAATTCAATCAGTGTTCCTAATTCATAAAAAGATGAAGTTCAGTGATCCAATTCAGAAATTAAAAACAAAGAGAAATTTAAATTCAATGTTAGGAAAGGAAAAGTGGGTCCCAAAGTGGTTTAATGAAATTTATCCAAGTATAAAGGCTCCCAAATACCAAGAAGACATTCATTTGCATCTTCAAAGCATCGAGCTCTCAGTCTCTCAAGAAAAAAATCGAGTTTCCCTTCAAAAAATTGAATTCTGGGCCATTTCGCTTCACTTTTTCCGTAGGCACTGCACTTTTTCTACTTGCATGTTGCACTTTTTCCAGTTGCACGCTGCGCTTTTTCCACTGGCACTACTCTTTTTCTTGGTTTTCACTACATTTTTCTCTACATGCTACAGTCTTTGCAGAAGGGAGCCACGATCTCTAAGCTTCATTGCATAGGTTTTCATCATCAATTTAGGGTTTCTATAGTTGTTGGCAAGTAAGTGGCACCTCTATATGCCCCCCTTTCATCTTGAAGTTTCCATTTCATGGTGTATACCCTTCATTGAATTTCATAATATGTTTTAAGAAATTGAAACCCTAGTTCCTAATTTACAAACTCAATCACTCTCCCAAGGACTCATACACCTTCCCTACACCTTAAATTACTCCCCACTACTCATACACTTACTCATTTCCCATTCCCAAAGCCCTATTTAATAAACCCTGCCACTCTATCTATGCTTTCCTAAGCAGTTATATACCTCCTTGTAATACAATTTCCTACCCTATTTCCCTAATTATTTCACCCTCCCATTACTTCCATAAATTTCACTAATTCCTTCCTACACTTCCCCAAATTTTCCCTTACTCATCACAATCCCTTAACCCCAGTATTATACTTCCTTTCCCTTCCCTTTCTTCCCTAGGGTTTTCAAAGACAAACTAAGCATAATGAAGGAAGAAATAAACACAATGGAGGAGGAAAGAAATGACACAGATGAAGACAAGAAAACATATAACAAAGGAGGGAGGATTTTGAGATTAGAGCCAACAGATATAAGAGAACTCATGGCATCACCCTTAGCTATCAGATGTTTCTAACATGTGGGTTGCATTAAATTCTATGAGATGGTACAAAGAGTTCAAAGTAACCCTACTTTGACCAGGGATTTCATCAGCAACCTCCAAAACAACCAAGTGATGACTATGGCAGGGGTGACCTTCATAATCTCCAATGATATCATAGCAACAGCAACAAGGATACCCAATGTGGGTGAAAAGTGGTTTAAGACCAAGGATGTTTGCTAGAGGGGTCCTAGCTCAGGTTCAGAGGTTAAGGTTTGCCAACAAAACCCTATACTACTGGCCCTTTTAGCAGTGATCTACTTGCGCAGGTCAAAGTCTCACCTGAAGCAATATGGGTGGGTGCTGGAACAAGGTTTCCACACCCTAATAGAGGATAGGTAAGCCAAGCAGACCTGCATCTGGCTTTTCGATGACCATATCGCCTATTTCAGAGCAGGATCTATAGGTCTCCTTCGCATCCATGTGCGCAATTTCAACTATACTACGGTGCTCAATAATTATATATGTCTAAGACAGTAGCATAGTATTGCATAAAACATAACAGAACAGATCCAGATGCAGTAAAAACACTTACACAGTATTTTTGTAGCTTAACATAGAATACGCATAATACAGCAATTGCCACAGATTTTCATAAATATTACACATAGATTCAGTTACTCAAACAGCCTTTCCTATTCATCAATCCATCAATTCCTTCTCACAATACCTAGCCTGACCTATGCACACAGCAGCAGGGTCCACACACAACAGGACTCTGGATCTCTGCACACACAGCCAGCAGGAGTCCTTTCCCCAAAACCCAAATAGATCTACGAAGCCACAATTTGCATCAAGAGCTCATCATCTTATTTTCTTACAATTCAAAATGTTCCTCTATTTATAACAATCTAGCCTAATCTTTCCTATGGTCCAAAAACCATGGTTTGCGGATTCCAGATCTACCCTTTGACCCATTACAATGCTTTCAAGGATTTTTCCCACCCCAAAACCCCTGCGCTAGACTAAATATAATAAAAAATATATGGAATTGGACCAGTTTTGCAGCTTGTAGGAGACCCTGTTCCAATAGTCCCCCAACACAATCTTGTGACTCGTCCCGAGTCACGGTGGCTGTGGGTCCACCAATTGTCCCTGGAGCTGAATGCGTATCTCGTTCATGCCTCAGTGCCCCCTTCCTGGTGGCCCAAGTCTACCTGAGACAATTATTATGGTCATATAGTCATTTAGTCCTATATGGCTTGAGCCGACTGCCATTGACGTAGCCTAGTAACACGTCACTATGCAGGGTAGCTAACTTGACTGCTCCACCATCTGTGATTTCCTTAACTGTGTAGGGACTAAGTGAGTGCTGTCAAAATTTCCCTGGGTGTTTCGCAAACTAGCTATCGTATAAGAGGACTAGGTCACCTTCTACGAACGTCTTTTGGCAAATATGTCTATCATGCCAAGCTTTATCACGAGCCTTTTGAACCTGCTGATGAAAGTTAGCAATGAACCGATCTTCTGCCAATGCCAAAAGCTGGGCAAGGCGTTCTTCCATTATGTTAGGTTCTACCATATTTGTAAATGTTGTGATACATAGGCTAGGAATAATGTATTTTATTGGCATAATGACCTCCTTGCCATAGACCATCTGAAAGGGGGTCCTTCCTGTTAGATTCTTGCAGGTCGTCTGATAGGCCCACAGAAGAGAGGGGATGAGTACATCCCAATCACTATGATCAGCATTGCAGACCTTGGTCAATTCCTGCTCTAAGATTTTTTTGAAAGCCTCGACCGCGCCATTTGCCTGTGGATGATACGGTGTACTTTTTGTGTGATGGATCCATAACTCCTCATTCAGTGCTTATATCATTTCATTAATGAAGTGAGTGCCTCTATCTCTCCTCAGGATCTTTGGGCATCCAAATCTAGTCAGGATTTTCTCAAAGATGAAGTGCACAGTAGTATCTGCAGTACAATCCTTCACTGCTTGTGCTTCAGCCCATCGAGTGACATACTCAGTGGCAGTAATAATGTAGCACGCACATATATTCTTTCCTCAGGGATTGATTGGTCCTACAAAATAAATGGCCCATTTGTCAAAGGCCTACAAAGCTATTTGAGGTTGCAATGGAATTTCATCTCTTCATGAGGGTCGTCCTGTCTGCTGGCACGTATCGCACGATTTACAATAGTCGTGAGAATCATGGTGTAGGGTAGGCCACCATAACCCAGCTCTAAAAATATTTTGTGTTGTTTCCTTTCCTGCATAGTGGCCTCTTGTGATACCTTCGTGCGCCTCCACCAAGACGGTATGTCGTTCATGCTCTAGGACGTATCTGCGCAGTACTTCATCAGTGCCTAATTTGTATAGTTGGTCGACTATGATAGTAAAGTCCACCGTTCAAGTAACAAAATCCTTCTTCTGTTGAACCGAATAATCTGCGGGGGTTATGGATATAGTCAGGAATTTAATGATATCAACAAAGTGTGCATCCACGACCTTAATGGTGAATAGCTGTGCATCTGGTAATCCTTCCTCCAAGCTAGCAGGTGCTTCGCTTGTCTCAATGCGGGACAAATGATCTAGACCCGCATTCAACGTTTTGGGCTTGACGATAATTTCAAAATCATACTCTTGAAATAGCAACAGCCATCGGCAAATATTCCCCCCCAACACAGGCTTGTTCACAAGGTATTTTAAAGCCAAATGATCAGTAAGCATATTAAAGTGTCCTCCCAACAGATAGTGTCGATATTTTTGTAATGCGTATACCATAGCCAGTCCTTCTCGTTCAGTGGTGGAGTAGTTGAGCTCCGTGCCAAAGAGCTTTTGACTAGAAAAGGAAACCGAGTGATCAATATCTCCCTCCCCAAGCTGAGTTAGGACAATGCCCAAGGTGATTCCTAATGCATCCATGTGTATGTAAAATTCCTTCGACCAATCAGGAAATATTAGTATGGGTGTAGAGACCATATTATCTTTGATTAGCTCAAAACTCTTCTGACATTCATCATTCCAAAAAAAGGAAACATCCTTTTTAAGTAGTTTTTCCATGATTTTTGTGATTAGTGCATATCCCTGAATGAATTTTCTATAATAGCCCGTGTGTCTAAGAATTGAACGTAGTTGTTTCTCCATTGTTGGGACTGCAAGGTTTATAATTACTGCCACCTTTGTTGGATCAACCATCAGCCCTTGTCGGCATACTATGTGTCCAAGCAAGATACCAAAAGGCACACACAAAATACACTTCTTAATATTCAAGGAAATCTAGTGCTTTCGACAGGCATCCAACATCATGCGTAGGTTGGAGACATGCTCCTTTACCAAGCCAAATACCGTCCAGTCATCGAAATAAACTTCTAGAAACTTATGAATGAACTCCTTGAATACCGCAACTACTACTCTCGAGAAGATAGCAGGTGCATTCTTGAGACCAAAGGGCATGACTGTGTACTGAAAGGATCCCCATTCTATTGTGAACGTAGTCTTACTGTGATATTCCGGTGCGATTCGGATATGGTGGTATCCTGAGAACCCATCTGTGAAGGAATATGATTCCTTTCTGCCCACGATAACAAGGATTTTGTCTGAGAAAGGCGTAGGGAAGGGGTCATGTACACAGGCGTCATTTAACTTACATAGGTCTACGCAGATTCGTATCTTCCCATTTGTTTTCTTCTCCTGGACAACCATCGGACTTACCCAATCCGACTGTTCAACCAGTTCAATGATACCTGCAACAAGAATTTTGTCCAGTTCCTCCCTGAATTTTTGCTTATATTTAGGGTTCAGCTGGTAAGGTCTTTGCTTTATGGGGTGCGCCTCTGGTTTCATAGTGATGTGAATAATGCCTAGGTCCCCCATGATTCCTTTGAGCTTAGGAAACTTTGTTGGGAATAAGTCCTGATATTCTATAAGTAGCTCAGCAATTTTTCCTACGGTTCCTTCGTCCCAATAGTCCCTAATTTTTTCCAACTTAGGGCGTTCTTTCGTCCTGATATTAATTTCACGTAGCTTGAGAGGCTGGGTAACATCAAAATTCTATAGCGGGGGCCCAGTAACCATACGTTCGCCCTCAGATTCTGGGACAAAGACATTCCAAGGATTATCTTCCTCTTCCTCTATCACCAGGCTCCAGCAGTCAACCATGTCTTGCATCTACGCTTCCCATGTCAAGACTTCTGGTGTAGCGTGATGGCGTGAGTCATTAAATACAAAAGCATCAATGTCCTGCAGAGCTTCGTCGAGTGCCTTCGTTCCCCCAATTAGCTCGAACTTTCCTATAAAGTCATCTTTTAGTGTCTCCTAGTGGCGGGTGCACTGATGGAGCTCCGCATCTAAATACCATGTGACGATGATAGGCCCCAAGGCATGAATAAACAGATGAACCCACTCTTCCGTAGTTTGGTCGGGCCATTTGTCCATCCAGGTGAGCAAATGCTCATGGGGATCTCCTGGTCCAAGGAACGTCTTAGTGTGTATGTTAGTCAGAGGTGTGAACCGCAGGATCATCATATCTTGACATTCCTCCCAATCCTGGAATGCTTCCTTTTGGGTGTCCCAACATCACGTAGGTGTTCCTCGCATAGCTAGATTAAGGGCCCATAGCCTGCGTTCTCTTGGAACTGTAGCTTCCAATTTCCTCAGGAACTCCGTGAGGCTACCGGACTCATCAAAATGGGGTATATCTCTTACCTCTGAGGAAATGCAATAGAAGTCCCTTGTGATTTGAAGACACCGCAACGTTGAGACATCGTGCAACTAGTTTTTCCAATTTTCCATTTCCTCATTGGATTCAGAGAAGCATTCACTTTCTTCCTCCCAATAGAGTACCTCGCCCACCGCGGGATTGATCCAATCTTCGTCCCGCACGGTCAATTTGTAAATGTGATCCACTTCTTCTCCACTACGTACTAGCTCTGTGTAGTGCTCACCTGGTCTAGGTTCCAATGGTACTACTGCCCTTGTACCATTACTTTCAAACACCATGCTTCTCTTTTTGAGGTTGACGATACCACCCATATCTATGGCCCAATCTAGTCCTAAGAGCACAGGGTATGGGTCTGCATCATCTACAATATGAATTACTTCAAAGTCAGCCCGGACCCTGACCCCAGCAATATTCACCATGGTTTTTGATAGTCTCCCCAGAGGTATAATCTTCTGTTGGCTAGCCATACGCAGCTGGATGTTGGACCACTCCAATTTGGGTTTGCCCATTTGTTGCCAAGTTTGCTTAGGTAGCACGTTTGCATCTGACCCCAAGTCTAAGACAACCTGATCCATTTCAAAGTTACCAATTTGGGCCGTTAGTCTCATCTCCCTACCGGTGCGTTTCATATATCCGCCTAGCTTGTGCACGTTTTGGACTTCTGGAGACAGGTGGGATTGCACTACGAAGCTATCTATCAATGTCTGAAGGTTTTCTTTGGTTCGATGGTTGCGTAATAGCATCACACACGCCTGAAGGAATGGTCTTATCTCGTCACCTACCTTGAGGTGCGTAGGTGTCTGCACAGCAGATTCCCTAGTCCTAGCAATGTCCTATTGGACTGCGCTAATTGTTTCTTTCCTTAGGTTTCATTCCAACCCTACTTGGTTGAGAGGTTCCTATCGGATTAGAGGACCCTTCATAGCTTCCTTTTGAGGCTCCCTGGTGGTCATCCCACTGTGGGTTACAACCTTCTTATTCGGATTCCTATCTTGTAGTTCAACCTTAACTCTTTTTACATTCTGTGTTGGCTACTTTTCTTGCATTTTTGCTATTAATATTGGACAATCTTCAATCACATGGTCTAGCTGTCTGTAATATTTGCAGGATGGCCTTGTAAGATTTGTGCAATCCCTTGCAAATTGTCCTACTTCCCCAAAATTATAATAGATTAGTTATCTGCATCCTTGTCTTGCGCTTCCTCCCCGAACTCCCCTGCCCCTAGCTGGGGAGCCACCAAATTTTGCGGGAGATCTGGGCGACGCAGGGTCTGATTGTACCCTATACAAGTTTCCTCGATCTATCATCAGATCATAAGTTTGACAATTCTGCTCATCATGCCCTACTGACCAACAGAATCTGCACCATTGTTACTTCATATCCGAGACATGCGCACCTAGCTGGGGGCAATGGTTCATATCATGCAGCCCTACTACACGGCAGTCATAATTTGAAGTGTTGGATTTTTCCAAATAAGCCCATTTTCTGGTAATTTTAATTTTTGATATTTTGACATATTAATATGGAATCTTCTCTCCAAATTTATAATGTAATTTTGACATTTTAAAATATCATGTTCAAATATTTCCATGTATTTTTGAGTTAATGGGTTGTGAATCATGAAGGTTCAGAATGTAGTGTTTTGAAATTCCAAATTTCTAATTCTTTTACAATGTAGATTTCTAAATTCTAAATTCTGAGTTTTCTAGTTTTTTTAGAATCATAGAACGTATAATTTTTCTAAATTCTGAATTTATTTATTTATTTGTAGAATAAGACAAGTCATAGGATGGAATCTAGCATCTACATTTTTAGAATGTATAATTCCAATTTTTTTGTCTTTTCCCTAAAATATATGATCTTTTCCTTGCATATTTTATAAAAATTTGGGTTACCTCATCATCAATTCCTAAATTGAGGATGGCTTCCACACCCACACCCAATCCTTTTGTTGATCCTGAGCCACACCCACAAATCGTGTAGCCTTGCTCTTAGGGAACAAGAATCACACATGGAAAATCTATAGAGTGTTTGGATAGAAATATTACAAAATATGAAGAGCTCGAAGAAAATATTTTCATAGGACAATAGGCATAGAGACTAGAAATGGAGAAACTGGAAGATGTACAAAGAAAAACCAGTCAAAATAGGGAGCTAGTTGGGGTTAACCAATTAAAACAAATACAAGAGATGCAAAAGGTAAATGAGAAGCTCGAGGTCAAAATAGAGGTAAAAATATCAAATAACCTCCTAGATTTGTAAATAAATAAGGAAAAAGGAGGATCCAGAGGTAGCCACAATAAAGTCACTAATACTTCGCTCTTATATTTGAAATCCTGAACATGATGAAGGGTGAGTATCATGAACTTCTATAGGAAAATGAGCTTTGAAACAACAATCCTAAGGAATTATTAATCTAGTAGCAATATGCCACCAACATCTAGATAGAAATGAGGAATAATTCAGTTTGAACAATTTTTGGCAGTTTTGGGCATGACAACTTCAGTTTATCACAGTGATCCAGGCTCCCCATTGCCTTTTTTCTAGGTATACTCGAGGCAAGTGTATGATAATGAAACCAATGGGGGGGAAATGTGGCCTTGAGAACTTTTTTCAAATTTGATGGTCTTGACAATAAATAAACAATTGTATTAGTAGCACACTTATTTTATATAATGACAAGGTTGCACTATTGCAGATAAGAAATTCATTGCATACGGCTTGTTCATTACAACGCAATTTCCATTCGAAAAAACTATAAAGGTTTTTGGTTGGTATATATCATTGTGTCCTTCCCTAGAATACTCTTGCAAGTTGATTATGGTTATGGATTATTATCTCCATTCACAATGTTTCTTCAAGCTTATAGGCATGCATGTTGTGGTTTGTGGATTATTCTCTTTCTTACAATATCTATGCTTACATATCGTATGAATTACTATAATATCTAATGATTTGATGCATAATATGTACTCTCTTAACAATTAATAGGTTCCCTTGGTCCTCAGAGTGTGCCTTGGGTTTGGGCCAATACCGATTAGTGGAATATATATGTAATATTTGAGATGTGTTTTCCAAAGGATGATTAAAGTTATTATAAAACTTTGTTGTTTTGTTTAAAGCTTTCGAGTGTTCACTAGGTTATTTGATGATATGAACTAGTTTGATGGAAAATTTTTATATATTTTACTTTTGAATGATGTTATTTTTTTTATAGATGATGAATCATGATGTTATTATTTTGTGTATAATTATTTATTTTTTCTTTTGGGGCTAGTATAACATTTTAATAAAAAAATTCTTAATGGTTTGTGTGAACATGACAATGAGGAGGAGGAAGAATCAGAGGGATGAGAAGGCTTTCAACATACATGAGAAGTTGATGAGGTTGAGCGATATAGTGAGAGGAAGAGTCCATGTAGCCAAGAAAGAGGAATTTCTAGGCAGTGCACAGTTCATTACATCCACATGAAATCCATACAACATGATCATATGCCCCATGTCATACAATCTCTATAATGGAGAATTGTTGTTTCTATTTTCTTCAGCAGGTGTACCTCTCAAGAAGCCTATAGAAGCTCAAGTTTAGGGTGATTTTGGTAATTGTGTAGTCCTAATTTTTGGGTAGTGTGTGGAGGTTTCCTTGTAATTTTTTCAAGGATTTAAAAGTTGATTTGAAGGAGTAATTACCTATGTATATGTAAAATTAATTTTTGTGCTTTTGTTATTTAATATTTAGCTATTCTGTGATTGATGTTATGGTCCAAAATTTAACCCTATGCTAAATTGAACTCCCTAGTTTTGACATTATAATTAAATTGTGAATAAAAATTACGTTGGGTTAAATATAAGAAATATAACATAATAAATTCTAGAACATATCTGTGAAAATTCCTTAAAATGGGTGGTAGTGTTTTCACTTCAGATTCTGTGGAGTTTTGGTGTTTAGACTCGATTTGAAAGAGTCCCACTTGTGTTGTGGTAGATAACCATGTTACCAAACACACATGTCAAAAAGGTTTTCATTAGACATGAACTATCTGAATTATAACTGGAGCTCAAGAACTTTTAGTCAGACTAGATAGAGAAGTCTATAGGGAAAGGAACTTTGAAATTTTAACACTATTGAAATCCATCCTTGGATGAATTTCCAGTTAATCCATCACCCTCATCTAAACAAAGATATTAGTCCACTTCTTATTATGGAGGTAATATGGAAATTGCAATTTTCCAAGCCAATATCATGATTCTCACTTGGAAAACCATTCAGAGAGCTGCCAATCCCTTTGATCATGACCAAATAGATGAATTTTCAACTAATGCCACATTCTAGCCCCAAAAAACGATGGAAACTAGAGCCTTTTCAGGAGTAAAAAAGAGCATAACTTCTCTGTATATATTATTTCTAATATTCAAGTAGGCTTCATGAAAATGCCACAATATAATAAATAAGGCATGTCTTACCTAGAAGAAATGTAATTCCTAATGGTTGGACAAGAACTACATTTTGCATCAATGAGACAATGTGATATTAAATATGCAAGAACCCACCAAAAAAAATGAATCCTAAAAAAATGATGCACATCTTGTTGACTTCATAATTCATATGACCTAACCTTAGATATTCAAATTAATCTTACAGTCAAATATGGGTGCAATAAAAATGTCAAGCAAAGACTTAGTTCACAAAATGATAGGAAAAAATGGATTGATGCCTACTGAGGAAATATCAAGCCAAGATTTATATGGGTCTGAGCTAGTATCTATGATGAGACCTATCCAAATTGAAAAATACATAAATTCTTGTATACCAAATGAGGAAGCGTAGAGAATGAAAGAACAATAGCCAACTTAAAAAATCTCCCGAAGAGGCAATTCTATAAAAGATTACATAATTTCAACAATTAGAAACCTTGATAATAGGTTCCCCTGCTACACCCATGGAACTCTGCAACACAATGTCACAAATTCTAGAATCTACATTTCCCAACCATACTCACAAAAATCATATCCTCAACATACATTCCACATCACATTCTAGAAAAAAAAAAAATTCACATAAAATTCCCAATAAACCATCCATCCCTTAATAACCCATGGAAATCAAACCCTTAATTCTCAATAAAAAGGTTACATTAATGCCAGAAGGTGCATGTGTTGAATACTTAAAAATATCTCATGGGAATTTTGATAAAATGCTTCAGTGGGGAAGGGAGGTGGGAATCACTATGAAAGAAGAGAAACTATTTCATTGTGGTGCTTAGAGAGCGTGTGCTCAATACTCTCAGGAGCTCAGAACAAAAGTCAACATTGGAGCAACTATATCTTCCTTTTCCTTTATGTGAAGGCTAATAACAACAAATGAAATTAGATTTAATGACTAGTTCCTCTCAGCCGCTTTCCCTGCTAGTAACTTGACCGATCCTCTTATAACAGAATTCAATTATATACTCACTAGAATGCTGAATGCAGACACCTAAAACTTTTAGAGAGTTATGACGAATTAACAAATACACCTTCAATGAAATTAAGAGCTCTACATTGTTGTTTCAAATGCCAATTGGGGCAACCCTTATCCCTCTTAAAAGCATGGTGGCCAAATTCCCTTGGGATCAATTTCAAACCAGCTCATTCATAACAATGGAATATTTTAAATCTCCCTGATTAGACTGAGTATCATAACAATGAGCGCTATGAGCACTTTCCAAACTGTTGGAATATATTATATTCCTTTGAAGGTAATAATGTCCTTGTATTATGTGGGAAGTTGAATACAATCCTATGTAAAAGAGTAACACATTATATCCCATTTTCATTATGGCATAGTATACTCTTGTACCCATTTATTCTATAAAGGGGTGTTATTTTGGAGAACTATATTGTCCCACATTCAATATGTGAGAGTAATTCCTCCACATCTCTAGGTACATAATAGGGTCAAGGGAGATTTTTTGTAAATCATCACATCTCATCTTGTGCTCATACTGTTATTTGTAGTTTCTCTCTTTGTAAGATTGTAGGAGATTTCTGGAGATAATAAAAGAAAACCTTCCCATGGATGTAGCTCAATTGGGTGAACCACGTATATATGTTTTATTATGTTTCCTTGTTCTCTTTTTGTTATTATTTATATGTTGATATGTTTTTGGTTTCTTAGATAGATAGTTATTTTAGTAGATCTAATATTCAAACATGGTATCAGAGCCATGGCTACTATGATCTAACATCTTCTTTGAATTTAACCATCAACATGTATCTTCATTTTTTATTATCTGGGGACTCATTTTTCTGTAGATTTACTTTCTAGCTAGTAGCCATTACGCTTATCTTTAGATCTGGGCATGATTCTACATATTTGAGATTTTTTTTCTCATAACCCTAACTTTGTTGTGTAGTTTTTTTGCAGATTTTTTCTCAAGGGGCTCTTGATTGTTTTTCTATAAGATCTATATCTTTTTTGGACTTTCAAGGGGTTATTGATTTTTTTTTTTTTTTCCTGTAAGATCTACATGTTTTTTGAATCCTCCTCAAGGAGATATATCCTCTAGTTGTAATATTTAGTTACGAAATTTTTGTTTTTTCTGATAGGGCGCAAGATTGGTAGCTTGAGGGTTCATATCAGAATTTGAGCCACATAGGTGGATGTAGAGTGGCTACGCCATTTCTGAAAACTGGTTATAATAAGCATTTCGAGCATTATTGAGTATTTTTTTATTTTTTCCACCCGAATATTTTTGTCAGATATGTTACATTTTGTGCCTAATTTCCTAGAAAAGAGTAGATATTTGGGTTCCTCTCACCGAGCTACCTAATTTCAAGAAAACAATTAGCTCAAACAGAGTCCTGAAAGCAAAGTTATCGCTGATTTAAGATTCATAATTTTTTTTTAGGATTTTTTTTTACGAAAAATGAACTATAGAAATTTACAGTTTTTTATCCACTTTTTCTCTTGTCATTTATTGAATTTTGGTTTATATTTATTGTCAAAATTTCTATCATTATGACTTCAGAAGTAGCTTATGTTCCTAAACTTATCGGCTCTAACTATCTTGCATGGGAAAGGAAAATGATTGATGTTCTCAGGAGTAAGAATCTATGGAGGTTGGTTAATGGTGAACACAAGAAACCTACAGATGCGCAAGCCTTGATTAAATGGGAAGAAAATTTTGATCAAGAAAGAGGGCTCATTGGTCAAACGGTTTCAGATAGTCTTCAGGTAAGCATTTAGGTGAAAGACAACCCGATTGAGGTATCGGAAATTATTTCTTCTTTATTTGATAAATCTGATGATGTTTCTGCTTATTACCTTGAAAATAATTTTCATGAGCTAGATCCTACTAATTCTGATAGAGTAGAATTATATCTTGCTAAATTTAAAACCTTAAATGAAAATTTAAATAATCGTGGTAAATATTACAAGAAGATAGACACTGCTCTTATCATTCTTGTAGAACAAAAATTTCCATCTTGTTTTGACATGTTCATCCAAACAAGGAATAGGGTTCTTGAATTGTCTCAAAGTACCACAAAATGTGATTTTTTTAATTTCTGTAAAGGGTTGATAAACGAGCAAGAAAGGTTGATTGCTTCAAGACAAGTCTCACCAAATAAAGCTCTTATGGCACATAATAAAAATCCTAAGAAAATTTTTAATAATGCCAAAGGCTCTTGTTCACACACTTCTAATCATACTAATAATAATGGTCATGCTTGTTATGCACATCATGAAACCAGTAAGAAGAAAAAAGTGTATGATGCTTGTAAGCATTGTGGTAAAACTAACCATCCTAAAAAGAATTTCCTTAAAGAGAAACGTTTAAACAAGAAAAATTCCAATGAATATGAAGTAGCGTTATGTGCATCTATTATTTCATCTAATAATTCTTCTTCTAATGTGGAATGGATAATGGATTCTGGTGCTTCTAAACATATGACTGGTAATGCTTCTTTATTTAAATCTTATGACACTAATAAGCACTCATCTCAGAAAGTTTCTATTGGTGATGGTAAACAACTTTCCGTAATTGATTCTGGTAATATTAATATTTCTAATGGACAATTGGAAGATGTTTTTCATGTTAAAAGCATGCCCATAAACATATTTTTTATTTATCGTGCATGTCAGAAAGGTTTTAAATTTGAAGCTTGGCCCGATAAATATGTTCTTAAAGATATCAACCAAAATTACAAAGTAGTTTCTTCTAACCCTGTTGATCATACAACTGGTTTATATAAATTTTCATTTTTTAATTCAACTAAGAGACAACAATTTTATTCCTATGTTGCTCATGTTGATGAACTAAGAAAATTATGGCATGAAATATTCGGTCACTTGAATTATGGTAAAATGAAAATACTAACTAAAATGGTTCATGGTTTCCCTAATATTTCTTCTACTACTCGTGTTTGTGGAGGATGTGTTTTTGGTAAACATCATAGAGAAATGTTTGACAGAGGTAAATCCTGGCATGCTAAAGAACCTTTGCAATTAATTCATAGTGATATTTGTGGTCCTTTTGAAGTTCCTTCAATATCCCATGCAGTTTATTTTCTTACCTTTATTGATGACTTTAGTAGAAAATCTTGGGTTTATTTTTTGAAAAATAAAAGTGAAACATTTGTAAAATTTCAAGAATTTAAATCCATGGTTTAAAATGCATCTGGTAAGAGTATTAAAACTTTGTGATCTGATAATGGGGGGGAATTTGTTAAGAAAAAATTTGATGCATATTTATATAAACATGGCATTTAACATCAAAATATTGTTCCTTACATACCTCAACAAAAGGGTATTGCTGAAAGGAAAAACAGAACTTTAGTTGAAATGGCTAGATGTATGTTTTATTCTAAAGGACTGCATAAGAAATATTGGGCTGAATCCATCTCTTGTGCTAATTTTATTTTAAATAGAGTTCTTACTAAATTTGTTATGCATGTTACCCCTAAGGAAAAATGGAATGAACCTAAACTAGATATTAGTAATTTTAAGGTGTTTGTTTGTGAACGTTGGGCTCATGTTCCTAATTAAAAACGGAAAAAGTTAAAACCCAAATCTTACAAGTGTATCTTCATTAGTTATGATGAGAATTCCAAGGCTTACAGGTTGTTTGATCTTTCTAATAAAAGTGTCATAATCAGAGGGGATTCTCAATTTCATGAAGTCCCTTCCCCAACTGAGTCTGTAGAAACTCATGTTACCCTTAAATTAACAATACCACTTGTTACTCCTATTCATGTTACTCCTTCTTCCAGTTATGTGCCTCTTATTGATCCTGATTCTTCCTCTCCCTCAATTATTCCACCCGAAACTCGTGAATCTCCTGAAGTGACTCATGTTCCTTTTATTCTTCCTGTTTGGGCTCAGAAAACCCTTGAATCTATAGGTATTGAGGTTGGAAATCCTTCCGACACTCATAGAACTAGATCTAAATTTTCTCTTATGACCAAAGTTTTGGCCATAGATGATCCTGCTACTTATGTTCAAGCTAAGGGTAATCATCATTGGGAACAGGCTATGTCTACTAAATATGAATCTCTTTTGAGAAACAAGACTTGGTCCCTTGATCCTATTCCTTTAGGAAATAATTTAGTTGGTTGTAAATGGGTTTATAAAACTAAGTTCACTACAAAAGGACATATTGTAAAGTATAAATCTATATTAGTTGCCAAAGGCTTTAATCGACTTTAAGGTATTGATTATAATGAAACTTTCTCTCCTGTTGCTAAAATGAACAGAATAAGAACAATTTTATCACTTGCTGCATCTTTTAAGTAGGAAATTCATCAAATGGATGTTAAAAGTTCTTTTCGAAATGGTGATCTTACTAAATAAATTTATATGCAACAACCTCCTAGTTTTACTTCTGCTAAATCCTCTAGTTTAGTATGAAAATTAAAAAAATCCTTATATGGTCTCAAAAAGGCCTCTAGGGCTTGGTATGATAAAATTGATGCATATTTCCTGAATAATGGTTTTAAGCATTGTATATATGATCCAAATTTGTATGTCAAGAACTTTGGTGATAATTTCCTCATTATTATTTTATATGTGGATGATCTAATTATCATTGGCATCCATCTTGTATTAATTCAAGATATGAAAATTGCTCTTTAGAAATAGTTTGAGATGACAGATCTCGGTACATTGCACTATTTCTTGGGTCTTCATATCTAGCATATGGCCAATGGTATTTTTATCTCTCAACCTAAGTATGCGACAGATCTATTGGCTCATTTCCATATCAGTAATTGTAAACCTCGTCCTACACCATTTCAATCCAGTGTAAAGTTAACTATTGAGTGTACCACTCCACTTTTTGATGCTACTCTTAATCATCAACTCGTTGAAAGTTTAATATATTTAACTCACAGTAGACCAAATCTCTCTTTTCTCCGTCAGTATGATTTCTCGGTTCATGCATCAACCTTGTGAAATTCATTGGTAGGTGGCCAAGATAATTCTGTGATATTTATAAGGGACATTGAATTATGATGTATTTTATTCGAGCAGTGCTACAATTTTACTCTCTGGTTATACAAATTTTGATTGGGCAAGTGAAAGTTCTGATCGAAATTCAACTGCTGGTTACATATTTCAACTTGGTTCAGGTCCGATCTCTTGGTCCAACAAGAATTTGAAGACTCTTTCTTTATCTTCACGTGAAGCAGAGTATATAGCAACCAAATAAGTAGCTAAAGAAGTCATTTGGTTATGACATGTTCATACCAAGCTTGGTCTGCTTCCGAAGTCATCCACCATGTTGAAATGTGACAATCAGGGTGCAATTCAACTTGCTTACAATCCAGTATATCACTCCAAAAAAAATCATCTTGACCTTGATGCTCATTATATTCGAAGTCTTGTCTTCGATGGTATTATTTCTCTAGAGTATTGTCCAACTGAGCAGCATGCAACCGATATCTTCACCAAATACTTGACAAAAGAAAAGTATGTGTATCTTCGTTCTTTGCTTGGGATGAGGGAATTTATCATCAGTTGAGAGTATTAATGAATCCTTCCTTCCTTAGTGTTATCTTTTGTTAGGATGGTCCCTTCTCCCAACCATTATTAAGGGGGGGTGTTGGAATATATTATATTCCTTAGAAGGTAATAATGTCTTTGTATTATGTGGGAAGTTGAATACAATATTATGTAAAAGAGTAACACATTATATCCCATAATCATTATGGCATAGTATACTCTTGTACCCATTTATTATATAAAGAGGTGTTATTTTGGAGAATTCTATTATCCCACATTCAATATGTGAGAGTAATTCTCCTCATCTTTGGGTATATAATAGGATCAAGGGATATTTTTTGTAAATCATCACATCTCATCTTGTGCTCATACTGTTATTTGTATTGGGTTATTTGTATTTGTGCTCTTTGTAAAATTGTAGGAGATTTTTGGAGATAATAGAAGACAACCTTCCCGTGGACGTAGGGTGAACCACGTAACTTCCAAAGAAAACATGAAAAAATTGTAATTTCACATTCAAACCTCAAATTATAAATAGCCCCTCAAGCTTCATGGCTTAAGTTGAATCAATTCATAGTTATGTGTCTCATAAATTATTTGTGATGCAAATATATGTAGTATCAACTACAATACTTATTGTGGTAAGTATGTTTTCAGTATTTACATTGATGCACTGATATTAATTCCCTTCAAAGTATTTTTTTCCCTTTAATAAACACGAAGACAACATTTCAAAACTATTTATTTTTGAATCAATTGATGTAGTGTCATATGTCTGCTAGCGCTACTACTCAAAGAAATACATCTATTGGTTTTTACATGAAACAATGCAATGTTTTTGTTGTCTAAGAATTTATGGGTGCCTTTTCTCTTATTTACCTTTTTTGACATATGAACAAGACGATAGGGCTGCAAAACCACTGTTCCATGATTTTTTTGATCTATGTCTGCAAGATCTATTGTTAACAGACCACTATATCATTGCTTTTCATTGAGGTAACTCCAAAATTTTCAAATTTATTTTCTGCCCAAATCTGTCTCTCGATATCTTCTTCATTATGTGCACCTTCTCTTGATAATTGAGTTGTGGAATGAAAACTAAATTGAAACAAAACAAGCCCATAGGGAATAGAAAAATTATTTCAATATTATTTTTAATTCCTGTTTATTCATTTTGTGTTTAATGTGTTAATTTCTTTGGAAATGAATGGACAAAATCTACCAAGGGCCATCTTTCCATTCTTGGTGGAAATGAATTGTTGTCATTTTCAATAAATAATATTTTCATTAATTTTGAAAAAAATTATAGAATTGAGCATATCTTGGTTCTCTCTTAACGAGGCATGGTTCTTTAGCCCCTTTCTTAACAACTTGTTGCATTTTTGAATGAATTTCCCCAACTAACTTCTTCCTTGGGATTAGTTGCAGATATCAAAATCCCATAACCTCCTACCTTATATTCAATTTTGTCCTCCTTTCTACTATTATACAGATGGTAGGTGATATGAATGATTTGTTTTATTTAATTAAGTTTAAATTTTAAAGGACTCTGCCCCTGCTAATTGAGTCTATATAAAATGTTAATAGGCCTAAATGGGAAAGTTGAAAAGAGGTTCAAAATTTGAAAGGGTCCACAAGAAATAGTATACTTTCAATCTAATGATGGGAATACCTTGATATTCAGATGTTTCATTCTTACTAAACTATAAATTTAACTTCAATTCTATAACGAAAACTCTACAACCACCATGGAAACAAAAACACAATGTCAGTGGTGTCTCACTTTGCAACTAGTAATATTTTCTTTTAGGGAGAGATAAATAAGTATAATGGTTCCAATACATCTTAAATATTTTTGTTGTAGGAAGGGCCTTACCATAAAATTTCAATTTTTTCATCTGTGAAACACAAAAATTTGCACCGCTTCTCAGTAGGCATCCAGTGATATTGTAATGCCAGAGAGAGATGGAAGTTGGAATTAATTCTGAAGGTTGTAAAATGTTATACATATTTGTTGTAAGAATGATCCTACCATAAATTTATATAGGGATATGGTAGGAAACCAAAATTTTCAAATGGCCCTTTGTTGTAATCCATGTTCTAGAGCACTAACATGATCTACTCATAGTATGGCTTGAAACAAGGGATAACTGACTAGCACTGCACAACTATGATGGACACAACAAACATTAGTTGTAACAACCATGAAGACATAACCAAAATTATATGAAAAACGTGGCCATAGGATCATTCCTGGAGGTGAAATATATAGAAAGGAAGACTCTGTTTCATGGATCTCTCCATTTAAATCCTAGGAAAATGCCTATAAAAGTAGAAATCTTCCTTTTCATGAAGAAAAGTGAGGATTTCTCAACACTGAATAACCATTAATTTGGTCAATATTTTAGAAGTCAAAAGGGAATGTGTTATGTTTATTTCATGATACTTGGATAACCACTGCAAGACTTTAATAGTTGGTGACAGATCTTGGTGTTCAAGCCTCCAAATGGACATCATATATCTAAAAAAGAAGAAGTGTGCAACAAATTATCCTCTTCATTTCCAACTTCTTGATAATCTTATTGGAAGATGGAAGTTAGCTTAAGAAAAATGATACCCCTTTCAACTCCTATTGAGCTCAAAAAGCCTCCATGTCTATGGTTTCCAAAAAGAAGGCTAGACCTTCCATTCCATCAGGCTTACATTGATTCCCATTTGGATGAGAATTTGTTCCTCTATCATATGTGATTTATCATCCCAAGTATGAAGGAATTTTTGTTATCAAATTATCCCAAATCAGGCCTTTGATTTTTCTACAATCTAGGAATATGAGATGTGCATTGATTCTCTGGAACTGGGTGTTGCATTATGGGTCTTTGTAATGGCTTCAAGCCCTTGCTTGAATATGTTAAATTAGTTGTATATATTTCACAATGACTCCGGGATTTTCTATACATTCTCTAAACTTAGGACTTTTAGTTTAAGTAAATTTAGTAAGATAAATATTAAGCATTTCATATTTTGGGATTAATATGGGGTTTCATAAATAGAAGTTATCACGTTGTTGGGTCTTTCTCTATTTTGATTAGTAATAAAAGTGCAATGGGGCTCATTTTCAGGACATTCACTTATTAAATCTTGTTGTTGAGCCTTCTTCTATGAAAGCTCCTTGTTATAGTTTCATCTTTCCAAAAGTTAGTACCAAACATAAATGTTAGGGTTTGATGTAGGAAACTCTTATTTTTGTGAACATTTGAGAATTTTTATATCATTTTATTTTTTATTTGATAGTTTTCTATGAAGGGGTTGTAAAATTTTGATTATTTTTAATTTTCTCTTTGTATTTCATCCCAAAAGGTAAAATGGAGAGTTTTGACGGTAATGGTCTCATTGGTACATAAAATTCATACGCCTTTTTTTCTCCTACACTTCTTCTTTTACCATTACACATTCCCCAATACACTTTTGAAATTTACTAGATCTTCTCTTTCATTGTTCCCTTGCTTCAAAGTGTTTTTTTATATAATTCCTAGAATCTAAAGCATCACTTGGGCTAAAATAAAGTAGTCTAAGACTCTAGGTGGTCTGTCTCCATCTCCCAAAAAGTTGGGCATCTATTAAAAAGAAAAACACTAGAAAATTAATATAAAGTTTAACAAATGTTTTTCCTCATGATGGTTGTTTTTAGTTTTCAATTCTCCTTTTGAAATGTTATAATTCTCACTCTAGTATAAACTAAATTAATAATTTAACTTGGTATCTCAATCCATACATGCTATGCCAAAGTTGATATTCTTACCTTTTCTCAATGTGCCTTGTAGACTGTCTATATCTAATGTACACACACACACACATAATCATTCACTGTGTTTGAAAATATTTTCTAGGGAAAAAAATGAATATTATCGTAACTCAAGCAATGTCGAGTTTAATTGGGAAGACAGTTTTTTTTTAAAGAAGGATAAAAAAATTTCTTGTCTAGTTGAACTTAAAATATATAACCCCCCCCCCCCCCCCAACTCCCAAAATGTCGACATGCACACATGCACACATAGTGTAGTATTTAAAATCAGAACCGGTGGCTAACCTGCTCCACTTATCAAACTATATTTTGAACAGGAACCAGAAAAATAGATTGGTCAGATCTCAATGAACCAATCTTTATAAAAATACATGAAATAACTAATTTTTAATACAAATATGAGAAATATAGTTTAATCAATGCACATCTCATATTCCTAGAGAATCAATGCCACTTCAAGATTAAAAAATATCATGATAGTCTTAAATACTTTTTAGAACAAATATTATCTTAAGAAGAGCAACAAAAATAGGTCACAAAGATTTTTGGTTATGACTTTGAAATCATCTACAAAAAAGGGAAGAAAAATGTTGTTGCAGATTCACTCTCAAGAAATGTTGAGGATGTGGAAGCATTTCTTTGTGTCATTTCTATTATCCAACCATATTGGATAACCAAAGCAGGGAATGAATGGAATAATGACGAAGAAGCGTGGGCACTCATTCAAAAGTCGCAGAAAGATCCCAGTACTTATGATACATTTAGATGGAAAAATGATTCATTATGGTACAAAGATCGCTTATATCTTTGTAATAATTCCCAACTCAAACAAAATATTCTTTTAGAACTGCACACCTCTCCCTTAGGAGGGCACTCAATATTTTTAAAAACATACCACAGGGTTAAGAAGGATTATTTTTGGGATGGCCTTAATCAATGCACATCTCATATTCCTAGATTGTAGAAAAATATGCAAAGGTTTCTCATCTATATACCATGTAAAGGTGAATATATCAAAATGGCACCGAGTGCATGTAATGGTCCCAAGGGATTAATTGGCATAAAAGAAAAATTTTCCTATCAATCCTGTAGGTTATAGTCATTGATAGGGGAAAATTCCAAAATGCCCAAGTTTAGGGGCAGCTGGGGCAAAAAATCCCAAAGATGGGGTTTGTTATGAACCCCATTCAGTTGATTAAGGAGAAAAAAACCCGTCAAGGAAATCTATAAATAAAAGAGGGTTAGATTCAATTAGGGGCATCATTCAATTGGATTATTTGTCTCTGTTTTACATCCATTTTCTCTTTGGACTAGTTTCGATGGAGGTGATCCCACCCTACTTATTCATTTTATTTTGTTCTAACATAGGGATTTAACTATCAAATGGAGCAATGAAGTATTTTGGGAAGGATCTGATAAGGAAAGACCCCCTAAGGAAGGCCAAGACTCTCATGGAGTTGAAGATCATATCTCTAAGGCCAGAATTGAAGATAGGATTCAAGGGAAACATTTTATCTGGAAATTCTGAGGCAAGTCGTCCAAGGTTTGGAGGATCTGTGAATTTGTTTGAGATATAAAAGAAAAAAAATATTAATATTCTAAGTCAGGTTAACACCTTTTTGAGGTTTTCACGAGGGTTTTTGTTTTTTTTTTTCTATCCGTGATTTAAGGTTGGGGCATGCAACTATTTTATGAGGTATAGCAAAAGTGAATTGTTTGAACAAGTCAAATTTTTGAAGTTGAAGGTTTCCAACAAATTAGTCAAAGATAGTTCGAAGTACTCCTTGAAGCTAGATGTTCACACTCGGAGAAAAATCCATTTTGTTCTCAGGGCATGCAGAAGACTGTCCCATCCTAAAGAGAATTTGAGTCACTTGGAATCAATTTTTTCTAAGACAAGTGCAGAGGGTTTTTGGGGTAACATTATGCAGGAGAACTCATGTACCTTGTACAAAAATCTGTTGGTAATCTGAGACAATGTGAGAGTTTGTTAAAGGACTATACTAGACAAAAATTCCTTGAATAATTTGCAGAGGCATTAAAGTTGGTCTGGAAAAATTCTTGAAGGGCGTTGAAGTGAAGAACAAGTACCGATTATGAACTTTGTTAGCCCTTTACAAAGTATTTATTATTTAGTGAAATATTTGCCAAGATGTTACAAGATTTTATAATTCAGTGAAATATTCGCCATGGTTTTATAAGATAATATAATATGGTGAGAGATTCGCCAAAAATAAATAAATATACATATTATATTATTGATAAAACCACCTTCCTCTTTTCCTATGTGTGATGGAGATTCACCCATTTATTATACAAAAAAAATTAGGGGGGTTCTTAAAATTTTCCATGCTTTCATTCGGACTTAGGTAAACTTGTGATCTATTGAAACCTCCTTTCGACATTGACTTGGAATGGATAAATTTTGAAACATGGGGTATTAATTTTATCAACTTTATTTTGTTGGGAAATCAAACCTTCCGCCACAAATTTTTAATATCTTATTTAAGTCCATCCCAAAAAAAATCCTTCTTAACCCTGTGGTATGTTTTTAAAAATATTGAGTGCCCTCCTAAGAGAGAGGTATGAAATTCAAAAAGAATCTTTTTTTTTATTTGGGAATTATTACAAATATATAAGTGATATGTGTACCATAATGAATCATTTTTCCAGCTAAATGTATCAGATGTACTAGGATCTTGTTGCGACTTTTGAATGAGTTCCCCCACTTCTTCGTCATTATTCCGTTCATCCCTTGCTTTTGTTATCTAATCTGGTTGGATAATAGAAATGACACAAAGCAATGCTTCCACATCCTCCTCCTTTCTTGAGAGTGAATCCACAACAACATTTTGCTTCCTTATTTTGTAGATGATTTCAAAGTCATGACCAAACATCTTTGTGATCCATTTTTGTTGCTCTTCTTAAGATAATATTTTTTCTAAAAAGTATTTTAGACTATCATGATCTGTTTTTACCTTGAAGTGTCTTCCCATTAGGTAAGGTCTCCATTTCTTAAGTGGATGTAGTATTTCCAATATTTCCTTATGATAAATAGGTTTTTTTAAATAATTTCCTTTGATTGAACGACTTCCAAAGAAATGGGTCTTTCTTTTTGCATTTCTCAAGGCATCACATTCGAAAATAAAGGTTTTTGTGAAGTCTGGTGTAGCTAATACTTGTGCTTGGCATATTTCCTCTTTAATATGTTCAAAGGCCTTATTTGCTTCTCAAGTCCAATAAAATGCATATTTCTTCTGTAATGTTGTTATATGTGATGATATTCTCCCTTAATTATTAAAAAACTTGTGATAATGCCCTGTCAACCTGATAAATACTCGCATTTTCTTTATGGTTGTTGGATTTTCCATTCCTTAATGGCTTTAATTTTGTTAGGGTCTACCTTAACACCCCCATGAGATACAATATGACCGAGATATTCCACCTCATGTACTCCAAAGAAACATTTGGAGGTTTTTTCATATAATTATTTATCCTTCAATAGTTTGAGCACCCTATCAACATGTTGGACATGATCCTTCCAAGACTTGTTGTAGATTAGTATATCATCAAAAAATATTATCACAAATTTTCTAAGGAAGGGTTTGAAAATGGAATTCATCAAACCTTGAATGTAGAAGGTGCATTGGTAAGGCCAAAAGGCATGATCAAAAATGCATAATGACCCTCATGAGCTCTAAATGTTGTTTTCATAATGTCTTCATTCTTTATTCTTATTTGATGATATCCTGTACAAAGATCCAACTTGGTGAAGTAAATTTCTCCTTGTAATTCATCCAATAATTCATCAATCACATGAATGGGAAATTTCTCTTTAATATTGAGCTTGTTTAGCTCCCTATAATCTGGAATTACGCACCATAATCCATCATTATTATGCACCAATATTACTAGAGCAAAGAAAGAACATTCACTAGGTTAAATTATACTAACCTCTAGCATTTCTACAACCATACGTTCAATATCACTCTTTTGGGCATACTGATATATGTAAGGCTTTATATTTAGAGGAACACTTCCTGGAATCAAATGAATAGCATGATAATTCTCACGAATAGGTGGGAGGGCTTTAAGAGTCTCAAACACCTTGGAATGATTTTCAAAGACTTTTTTGAGATCTGGAGAAACATATCATTTTGATGTTTGAGCCTATAGTGAGCATAATTATGTGTCATTTTCCTTTCTTCAGAAGCTTTTTCATGACATTAGAGATGATTATATTTCTTAGTTTCCCTATGATACCCCGTAATTCAACTTCCTTTCCTTCCCAAAACAATTTCAAGAAAAGTTCTTGAAAATTAAGAGCTATAATCCCCAATGATTGTAGCAATTGGACTCTTAGTACAACATCAACACCATCCATTGGAATAGAAATCATTGGAATATTTAATGCATATTTCCCCATGGTTAGCTTGATATTATGGCACTTTCCCGAGTAATTTATAGTTCCTCCATTTTCAAGCATCACTTGAAACCCTAGTGGTCGATTAAGGAAGCAATTCAATTCCTTGGATATCTTACAATGAATAAAATTATGGGTGCTACTCGAATCAATCAGCACGATTTTTTTTTTTTATTGATATATCCTTCTTATATATTGATAGTTTGACGAATGGTAATTCCTTCCAATTTAATACAAGATATGGCTGGATACATTTATTCCTTCTCTGGGGTTGGTTCCTGGTGTATATCATCTTATTTTGATTTTTCTTGTTCCTTTCTTCCTCCTCTTCACAATATATGTAAAATATTTTCTTCTCGATGCACGTATGACCTTTAGTGTATTTTCTATCACAAATATAATAAATCCCTTTTGCTATTATTTCCTCCAATTTTTTTGGTGTCAACCTTGTAGTTTGTGGAAGGCTAGGAGCAGCAACATTTCCATATTTATAGTTGTGATTGGTAAACTTTGTTGCTTCCATAATTTTGCTTTCAACTTTTCTTGCCACCCTGAATTCCTTCTCCAATGAATTAGGTTCCAAAAGGCAAACCTCGTGTTGGATTTTATCGTTTAAAGTCCCTATGAAGACATCAATCCTATGCTCTTCTAGAATATATTCTACCCTGATATTCAATTTTTGGAAATCCTCAATAAAAACTGCATTGAACCCTTTTGTTTGAGATTTATCAATTGGCTAAAGAAGGTGTTGGTATTTGTGTCCTCATAATGTGCTATAATTTCCTCTGTAAAAATTGACCAAGTGACAAGTGGTTTACGATAACAAATCCATTGATACCATACAAACTGATTGGGTTCTAAATATAAAGTTGCAATGCGTACATTTTGTGAGTGTTGCACATCATGGAGATCAAAATATTGCTCCATTTGTAGTATCCATGTTACCGGATCCTTGCCATCAACATTAATCATATCTATATTTGGAATGTGGTGGTTCTTAAACCCAATATTGGAATTTCTTAAATCACCATTCATATTCCTTTTGTCCTCATCATGATTTTCATGGATTACCTTGTCACCACCGGGAAGAATTTCTTGCAAAAAATTTGTCAAACCTTCCATGTATGCTTTCAAAAAATCCATATTACATTCCATTTTTTATTCTATGCCATCCATATTAGCTTCCATTTCATTTTTGATTACTCTTGGCGAGAGATTTTCTTTTTGCACTTGGTCTCGTAATTTTGATTTATCATGTTGCAATTCTTCGTCTTCATGTGTCATAGTAAAGATTTCTAAGGGATAATTGGCATGGAATTATTTTTGGGAGGTATTTTAGAAACCAATAATTATATTTATGCTTCAATATTCCCTTGGAATCACTTCAAACTTCTTTTTCAAACAAAATTTATCCAATTTTAAATGAGATACAGACTTTTTTCTTACTTTTGAGGAGCTCGGTATTGAACCTGATGTATCTCTATGATTTTTTACCTCAAATATTTGAAATTGTGTACTATAGTAGCCCTCTGAGTATTATTTCCAATGTCATACGTCAGACCTAATTTGGATTCTTCAAGATAAAGTTATGCATGATCTCCCACGATGTCCTGATTATAGACTGGTTTAGTAGAGTGAACTTGAACGGAGTTGCACGTGTCATTGTTTCAACCTTAGGCCATGAAATCGCTACAATAAAAAACACAGTCTGTGAAATTTCTACCACTTATTACTTAATTCAAATCAGATGCCTAAAATGCAAGTTATGATTATTTTCCCTATGTCACATGTTTGAGACTATTTTTTGGAGCCTGAAAAAACCCTAACTTCCGCTGATCATATCTCTGAAAATATAGTGAACCAAGATCTAAAATTCTGGCACAAATTTAACCAAGATTCCAAATCTATGTGGTCACAATTTCAACTTCTAAAGCTTTGTAGAAAAAATTTTATAGCAAAATTTCGACAATGGCCTATTTGGAGCAATGAAACCCTAGATTCCAAATCTCTCATACCAAATGTTATGTAACCAACTCACAAAATAGAAGAAAATATAGATCAACGACTTGTAAATCAGCCTCTTCAACAGGGAAACCTACTTTACATTACATAAATGAACAATTATTGAATGATTCAAATGAAAAAACCTACTTTCTATATATAGGAGTAAAATGGGTCACAATATAATCAGAGTTGACATAATGTAAGGGCACAACAATAACAATAGTGGTCTTCTATGGGGAACAATAATAACATTATGGGGATTACATGGGCGCACCAATAAAAATAAGGGGGATATACTAACAATAAAAATAAGGGGATACATTATTCTTATATGGAACTAATAGGGGGATATAGTTGGACAAAATTTTCATTTATGTCATTATGGCATTGTTGAAGATGGCCAAATCTTGATTACTTGGAATCCTTAGTCCAATATAACATTGTTCATTGATGAACCCTACCCTAGATGTTTGATGACTACATGTTTCCCTAGTGATGCATGAAAATACCTTATATGCATATGCTTGTGATGCCCTAGTCCTTGTTCCTTATTTAATGAAGAAAGGACTAGTCCTAATAAGTCTATGAAAATTCTTGAAAAGCTCTGAAGAATTGTTTAAGCATGCCCTACATAAAGGAAGAATGATTTCTATTACAATCAATAATCAATGCCATGTATCTTCAATCCATACTCATGTAGATATAAGAGGTGAAAGTATAACTATTGTAAAACCTACAGATAAGAAATTATGTTGGAAATATTCCTCAAATAAGTGATGTAGTTGATATTATACTTAGAGGCCATGGTATCTTCCTTTCAGAAATGATGAGGGGGTCCTACGATGAATCCAATAGTTTGAAGGTGAAGACATGAGTAATTATGGTTTGTTTGTGACATCCTTTGAATATCACTTGGAGCACATATTATTATCCATTGCATCCATCCATTGCTACTACTATCACAACTATTGAAAATGACAAGTGTATTTGTGCCCTAAATATTTATGTATGGATTTTGTTTTTCAACAAAGGGAGTCACAACGGACTAAGCAACGAAATCTGATAAAGAATGAAAATTTCTGTAAATATCAATTCATTGATTGATGGTTATTATTCATAGATTAATTTGGCAGTAATTACAATATATGTGGCTCAAGAGGAAGTTGATATTGCATTAGTCAAATTCCAAGTTCAAAATGTTTTGTGGAATTAATTTTGACGAGAAGCGATGACATGTTTTGAATGTTATTTGCTATTATTGGAAAGTATTAAATGTTTTAATAAGTTCATATCAATTCCAATATGATTCTTGAACACTCGTGACATTCCAAAATCAAGTAAATTTTCAAGATATCTTGATACCAATCTAAAGCGTTGCAGAAATTATTCAATTTTTGGTCGACTTTAATTACAATACAAGTCCGCTCAATAAGATATGGTGACTCTTAATTCAATCGACAAATCCTTTAATTGTGGAAAATAAATATAAATATAAGCCTAAGCTCATTCGTTTCATCTATCAAACTCGATCAAAGATATCTGAGAGAGGAGCAACGAAATAGTGTACTAGCTTCAATGGAGTACTTCTGTTTGGAAATTCATACTTGTTTTTATACTCAGAAATTTCAGGAATTTCTTGGTTTTATGAAAGAAAGAAAAATTCGAATCTGTGAACATAGAAGTTTAGGATTGAAAATTTTGGCCTTAATTGAGGCCCTCTTGCGGCCTTAACTAAGACCTTCCCGTGACTTGTTTTGTGGCTCGACCCAAGGAAAAAATACCTCTATTATCAGCCCCTCTGAAGCTTGGAAATTTTTTTATTAGGACATAGCTTAGTCCCAAGAGAAGCTCAATCCCATGAAGTAGATTTAAAGCCTGCAATTGGTGTGAGTTCATATCAGAATTGTGAAAGGTGTTTGGTGGACCTGTGGATAAATTCTTCTATACCTTGACCTGTGGATAATGGCATACCTGTGAAAAAATTAATTTGAACCTATTGTGACATGTATCAGCAATCTTCTTAGGTTAGAAATTTAGGATATATGAATTCGGACATGTGATAGCTTGTGAATAGGAATGTGCACATTCCTTAATAACTCGGACCTATAAAAATATACGTATTTGGATTAGTAAACCTATGGAATATACTTAGGCTTTAAAAATCTCATAGTTGTAACAATATAATCTTTGTAGGTTTTAACCCTGAACATAAATTATCTACACACAAATATTATAACAGAAAATAAACAATAGAGAGAGCATAAAACATAAAACAGATAAACACAGAGATTTTCCCCTAGATCCCAAATCGGGACAACCAGCTTGATTTTTCATTATATTCCTTTTAGTGTTACACAACACATATATAATAACAAGGCAATCATAAACCCTCAACACATTAACCCCTGATTAGAAATACAACCGTAGCTCCCTTTGACCGTATCTACAAAAATACCAAACAAAACCATCGTACCTCAAAAACCATGTGCAAAACTACGTGTCAAAACCAAGGGCATGGACTACCCACCGGAAATTAAGGGGACCGTATTCTTTGCCGTGGCATCGTCGTACCGATGGGGGCTACCACCCACCCCCCCTATGACCCAACATTCTCCCACTTGTTGTTTTTCCACAAAGGCCATGGTGGAGAGTTTACATTGTCACTAATTTTTCCATTGCACCATTGTTTTCACACCAAGAGAACTTGTTGCCTACAAATCACTACCCATCTGTAACATTCTTCAAAGTGTCCACCTTTACCAACAGCACTCTTTTAGCCTCAACCATATCTCTAACAAAGTGATATTGAACATCAATTTGCTTTGTCTTTGAATGATAAGTAGGGTTCTTAGCCAAGAAAATTGCACTTTGGCTATCACAGTCTATCCTTATAACTTGTTGTACCAACCCCATACTTGAACACAATCTTTGCAACCAAATTTATTCCTTACTTGCATGAGTGGTTGTTATGTATTCTTCCTCTGTAGTTGAAAGAGCCACTATAGACTGTCTTTTACTCATCCAACTGACTGCGCCTCCAAATAGGCTAAACACATACCCACTTGTAGATCTTCTTTGGTCCAGATCTCCAGCCCAATCTGCATCAACAAAACCATGAATGTCCAAAATTCTTTCCAATCCTGGTCTTCCTTGGCAGCACAAGCAATAATCACTAGTGCCACGTAAATATCTGAAAACCCGCTTCACTGATGTCCAATGCTCCTTTCCTGGGTTTGACATAAACTTGCTCGATAATCCCACTGAATGTGAAATTTCTGGTCTAGTACAGACCATTGCATACATTAGGCTACCCACTGCACTTGCATATGGAACATGAGACATATACTCCTCTTCTTCTTGTGTATTGGGACACTATTCAGTAGACAGCTTTACACCTACAGGAATAGGAACAGTCACTGGTTTACTATCTTGCATATTGAACCTCTGCAATATATTTTTGACATAATTCCTCTGGTTTAACCAGAGCATCCTCTTTGCCCAATCTCTCTTAATTTCCATGCCCAAAATATAGTTTGCAGCACCAAGATCCTTCATGTAAAATTTGGAGAATAGTTGGGTCTTCAAATCTTGGATAATATCTTTGTCATTTCCAATCAACAACATATCATCCACATACAAGACCAAATAAATAACACAGTCACCAATTAATTTAAAATAAAAATAGTGATCCTCATCAAATTTCTGATACCACATCCTTGGTAATTGTTTTAACCCATACAGATAATTCTTCAACTTGCATACCAGTTCTTTCTTACCCTTCACCATAAAGCCTTCAGGTTGCTTCATGTAGATCTCCTCTTCTAGATCCCCATGAAGAAATGTTGTCTTCACATCCATCTATTCTATCTCAAAATCAAATGTAGCAGCAACAGATAAAAGTAATCTAATAGAAGTAACCATGGAAACAAGAGAAAAAATATCACCAAAATCAATTCCCGGCACCTGGGAATAACCTTTTGCTACCAACTGAGCTTTGTATTTCTCCACCTTTCCTTCTACATTCATCTTCTTCTTAAACACCCATTTGCTCCCGACGGGCTTCCTTCCAGCTCGCAAATCCACCAGATCCCATGCCTCATTTTTGTGCAAGGATGCCATTTCATCAACCATGGCCTCCTTCCAGAGTTTTCCATCCTCTGAATCTACTGCCTCCTTGACAGTTCTGGGATCATCATTAGTTATAGTTAAGGAAAAACTTGAACACAAAGCAGATGGACTATACCTTTCTGGTTGCCTTCTTTCTCAAACTGATCTTCTCAAAGCTGGAGTTTGTGGCTCTTCCTCTTATGAATCTTCTTCTGTTGTAGAGTCTGATTCATACTCCTTTAGCTCAAACTCTATCTTCTCAGGTTCCTTTGGTATGATTTCATGTTCAACATCATCTTTCACCTCTCTAAACACCACATCTCGACTGTACACAACCTTCCTTGTTTCCAGGTTCCAAAGCTTGTAACCTTTTAAACCATCCTTATACCCATAAAGATGCACCTTTCAGATTTATTATCCAACTTGGTCCTTTTCTCCTTTGGAACATGTACATATGCATCACATCCAAATACCTTTAGATGTGAAATAGAGGGTTTCTTACCAGTCCATACCTCATGTGGAGTCTTATCCTCCAACACCGATGAAGGTGATCTGTTAACCAGATAGCATGCAGTCTCCACTGCCTTTGCCCATAATTCTTGTCCTAACTCGGTACCATTAACCATGCTTATTGCCTTTTCCATCAGTGTTTTGTTCATTATTTTTGCAACTCCATTTCGCTGAGGTGTGTATGGAGTAGTCTTCTGTCATGCTATACCACACTCTTACAAAACTCTTCAAATTCCTTCTTGCAGAACTCCCCACCATTATCTGTCCTCAGTGCCTTTATCTTCTTCTCTGTCTAGTTTTCCACCAGAGCCTTAAATTCTTTAAATTTGTCAAAGACTTCAGATTTCTTCCTCAAGAAATATATCCATGTATTCCTTGAGAAGTCATCTATGAATGAAACATAGTACACAGACTTTCTCAGTGATGGAACTGACACAGGTCCAAACACATCACTGTGCACAAGTTCTAATATCTTGTTCACCCTCTTAGCACCAAAAGGAAAACTCACCTGATTCTGCTTCCCATATACACAATGTTCACAGAAATTGAAATCCGGAGAGAAATTAGACATACCTTCTACCATACCATTTCTATGTAGTATCCGAAGGCCCTTCTCTCCAATATGTCCAAGCCTTTGATGCCATAGCATGGTCTTTTCTCCAGAGACAGCTAGGCTTTCTACTCCACTTTCAGGAACCACATAACTATTACACCCATCAATAACAGTGCTACCTTGTAGCTTGTATAGAGTTCCAGTCCGAACTCCCCGCATTAATACCAGTGCTCCCCGAACCATCTTGTAGGCATATTTCTCGAACACTGTTTTTACACCTGCATCATCCATCTTGCTTACAAAAATCAGATTTCTGGCCAATGCAGGAATATGTAGAACACCAGGAAGTGTTCTAATACTTCCACCTTGCAGCTTCAGCTTGACCTTTCCACGTCTGATGATTTTGGCCTTCCTATCATCCCCTAGGAATACATCACCATCATATTTCTCATACTCGCAGAACCACTCCCTATGGGGAGTGAAGTGAAAGGATGCACCTGAGTCAATCAACCATGACTCATGATCTACATGTGTATTTGAAGAAGCCAAATACACATCCCCACCTTCATCCGAGGTGGTTTTTGCCTCTGCAGAAGGAGCATCATCAGATCCCTTTCCTTTCTCAGGAGCTTTAGATCTGCACTCCTTTTTGTAGTGCCCTTCCTTTCCGCATTTTAGCACACCATAAACTTTTCCAGAGACGAGATCTCCCACTCGAAACCTTATTCTTGTTTCTGTTCTGGGACCTTCCTCGTACAAATAAGGCATCTCCATTCTGACCCTCCATATTTCTCCGTCTCATTTCCTCTGACAGCAAGGATGAGACAATATCATCAAAATTCAAGGTAGTTGTATTGCTACCTATTGTAATAACCAGACTGTCCCACGAATCTGGTAGAGAACACAACAAACTGATGCACTTATCTTCATCTGAGATTTTAATATCAACATATGACAACTGACTTACCACAGTATTGAAGGCATTCAAAAGTTCTGTCACCGAGTCTCCATCCTTCATCCTCAAGTTATACAGCTTTTTATGCAGGAACAACTTATTCACCAGAAACTTAGATTGGTACAGAGTCCCAAATTTTTCCCACAAATTATTTGTCCTAGCTTCCCCAGATACATTCAACAATACTGAATCTAAGACACACAATCGTATTGTTCTCTTTGCCTTCCGATCCAGCTTCTTCCAGTCTTCATCTGACATTGATGTTGGTTTAGTACCTGGATCTACCATGATCCACTGATCTTTATCCACCAACACATCCTCCATCTTGAGCTTCCACAACTCAAAACTCTGACCATTAAATTTCTCGATCTCTATCTTTCCGCTGCTCGCCATCTTCTTTCACCGCAAGAATCGATCTCGCAGATCTCCCACTGAACAGGGTCTACCTCAGGCCCGAGCAAAAAACCCTCAGAAGCAAAGGTGTCCCCTTGAAGCTGAAACAACTCTGATACCAAATGCAGGTTTTAACCCTAAACATAAATTATCTACACACGAATCTTATAATAGAAAATAGACAATAGCAAGAGCATAAAACATAAAATACATAAACACAGAGATTTTCCCCTGGATCCCAAATCGGGACGACCAACTTGATTTTTCATTATATTCCTTTTAGTGTTACAACACATATATATACATGCTAAAGCATACATAAACCCCAATCCATTAACCCTGAATTAGAACATAACTATAGTTCCCTTGACCAAATCTACAAAAAATACCAGGGGCCGAAAACCATCGTACCCCAAAACCATGTGCAAAACCATGCACAAAACCATGGGCGCAGACTACCCACTGGAAATTAAGGACCAAAATTTTTTCCGGGGCGCTGCCCCAGACCCCAACAGGGGGGGCTACCCCCGTTGCACCCAGCACAAAGGTGGGGCTATCGCCCCCCCGTGCGTGCTTAGTCATGGAAAGAATATAACACATACCCAACAATATTTAGACCTGATCTTGAACTTGTACTCCTCCTGAAAGCATTATCTTGGAGCTTATGTGAGAATATACCTACAGATACTTTTATCTAATCATATGGAGTAATTACTGGAACATTTTTGAAGCATTTGTTAATATTTGTTGAAATCTACATTATACTTGTTAAGGAAATCTTGAAGAACCTTGAATAAAGTTTGAGGTACCTATGCACTCATGGAGAAGTAATTTTGAAGGCTAAATATGAATTAATAATATGAGGTGTCGTGGACTATTGAAAAACATTTTAAGAACCTCTTGGAGAAGCCCTTGTAGAATTGAAGTCTTTAATGAGTCTTGTTGAAGAAGCACTAATGACCTAAGAAATTTTGAAGCATATGAAGCATTTTGATTTGGAGCATACCTAGGAGAAGCCTTCATTGTCTTGAAGAATATTTTGAGGCAACCTATTGACACCTTTAGGAAATTTTGGAGAAATATTCGAGGCAACTTTGAAGACCTTAATACATGATTGAAGCCCTCATGTATTAACCTTGAAGAAAACTGATTGGGTATCATGAACAATATTACTAAAAATTACTAAAGTTGTCATTGATGAACATAATATCTTGAAGATTATTTTGAGGGCATTTTTGAAGAAGACTATTAGGGCTTGTTGCAGAATACATAGGAATCCTTGAAGAACCATTCTACTTGTATTTAAGAGTCACAATAGAGGGTTGGAGACCTAGAGGATATGATTCCTCAATAAGATCAAGCTGCAGCATGTGCCAGTGGAGAGGGTTGGAGCCTCATAACGACAAGGTTGGAGCCATATGGAAGATAGGTTTGGGGCCTCATAAAGAGCAAGTTGGAGCTTTTCATCATACAGATCGGAGCCTGGTTGATTAAATATTGGCATCTTCATGTAGGGCTACAGCCATAAGAATTATTGTACTTCATTTATTGCAAAGAAGAGGATTGAAGTCCTCATCATTTCTGATTAATAAAATTATTTATTTTGTCATTGATCATTTTGTGTTTTTTTTATAAGCGATATTAACTAGCATAAAAGTAACAATTTTGAAAGAAATATTGATTCGCCCCCCTGTCAGTATTTCCAACATTTACAATCCATTTTCAGATTGATGTGAAGGGTGGAGGATGATATCCATAAAGTTCCATAAATAGATAAAATTTTGATGAAATATGGAGGGATGCATTCTAACAGCATTATGCCAATGGAAATCACTTGATCCATTATGTTTGTTTATCATATTTAAATCAAGGAAGATATACTTCTAAAATTTATTCATAATCTTTGTTTTCCCATTATATTGATGATGGTAAGATGATTTGTGGGCCAACTAAGCACCTAAATAAGAAAATAATTTAGTCCAAAAATTGCAAGTGAAAATGAGATCTCTATCACTTAAAATAATCTCGAGAGTTCTATTTATTTTTTGAATTATTTCCTTGAATGATAATACCATTTTAATTTCTTTAAAACGATAAGAACGAGAGAAAAAATTATCATACTTTATTAATTGATCTACTACTACCATAATTGTTAATTTTCCATCGTTCTGTGTTATTACAATCACTTAGCCTGATTCTTCCTTCAATTAGCAATACCTTTTAAATAAAATTAATATTCCAATAATAATGAGAGATTTTATATAGAACAATATACAAGATGCAATAGAAGACAATCAATATAAATGACAAGAGACACAAGATTTGGTCAAAGACTAGGGATAAACCCCATAAGGGGGAAAATCCTTTCAAATTATTATTCTATTAGATTATCATAAAATGTTCAATAGGAAGATTAAAATGTTCCAATTAAACAATAATGAATCAAAGGTCAACAAATTTGACTATCCAACAATTTACTAACCAATATCCAAGAGATGAGCCCAAAATTCAAATTCAATCAACAAGTCAACTATACTATTTCTATCAAATTCAATACTAGTCATTAGTAGTTAAATAAGCCCTAAAAATTTCTCAAATAAATGGTCAAATAAATTTCAAATAGACTCAGTCAAAAGTAAAAATATTGAGCCTATTTTGTTTTTCAAAGTCAAGTCAAAACAATGCCAAAAGTAGTGCAGTCAAAGGAGAGAATCTATAGTCAAAGTTGTTGTCAAAGTTCAGTGAAATTTTTGTGGTGAAACCTAGTCAAACAACCTAGAATATTTTGGTTCCTCCATAGAAAAAATGTGGCCTCAAAAAATCAAAATATTGCAAGTCAAACCAATTCAAAATCCCAAGTCAAAGTTGCTCAATAACTAGTCAAAATATCTAAGCAGAAAAGTCAACGCACATTTCATATTTTCCCTTCTTCCTTTCACATGTATGAGATTGAATACCTTGTTTCACACCTATATGAAACAATAACAAGAGGAGAGAGAGAGAATATGTGCTGATGTGATGTACAAATTAGGTATCATTGATGTGTATTTATATGCTTCTTTTTAGACCCAATTATGACTTTAGGTCAACCTGTACTTTTGTGTACTTGCGGGTTTTCCATTAAAAATAATTTTTTTATTTGACCAAATTAAAATTATCCAAGGTAAAAGAGGGTCTCCTCTAGATGAGGAAGCTTGTACACGGGAGGGAAGTTTTCCCTTAGCTACTAAATTATCACTCCCTCTCAGCTAGGGAGAAATTTCTACATCATAAGTCCCATCTCAAATGTTTTGTGACCATTAAGTCAAATTTTGTCCCTTCTCATCTCTGATCATCATCTAAAAACTCTTATATATAAATAAGAAGAATTTTCCATCATAGTAGAGCTCAATTTATCACCCTCTATCCAAGGAAAATAAGTAGGATAGTACTTACCAAGAGGTAAGGATCACATCAATCCTATTTCCCAATGTTCTTCCCAACTTGACCCTCAAGAGTGAGTAGTAGAACACTTGCTTCACCTCACTTGGGCATGATAATACTTACCATAAATGGTAAGGATCACAACTATCCCAAGTTTCTTGACCCGTTGGCCAGATGGGTGGTAATCCCAACAAGCCCAACTTATTGGTAGGATTCAAACTGGGGTATACTCTGTCAAGTCCCAAAGATGAGAATGGGTAGGATACTACTTACCATGAGGTAAGGATCACAAATATCCTATTTTTAGACAATATTTAAGATAGTGCTTACTATGAGGTAAGCATCACAACTATCCTATTGTACAGAGTTCCCTCAACCCCAGGAGCTCTCTAGCTAAAATCCTCTCCTTGGGAGATATGATAAGTGGGAAGAGCATAGCTCAATGTTATCGATTTTTTGGGACCCTTACCTAGGAGGGTCACATCCATTAGTCCAAGATTCTCTTTGAAGACTAAGAACTTCGCTTTTGGTAAATCCTTGGTGACTATATTTTTTATCTGCCCATAATTCCAAATATGATTGAGTCTCATGGTTCCTCTCTACACCATGTCACAAATATAATGATACCTAATCTCAATATGCTTGTACTTGTCATCAAATACAAGATTCTCTGCCAATCAAGTCCCATTATTGTTGTCGCAATATATCATCATCGTATTGATGACCTGCTCTAATAACTCTCCAAAGAGATTCCTCAACCAAATTTTCTTGCAACTATCCATGCTACCAACAATATACTTTGCCTCAGCCATAATCAAAGGCATGAAATTATGCTTCCTTCTCATCCAATATATCACGACAGACCCCAAACTAAAGAAACACTAGGATGTTCTCTTCCCGTCAATAACAATTCTGGCATAGTCAGCATCAATGTATCCATGTAGCTTCGCATCTCCGAGAGTATATCTCATACCTATATTAATCATTCCATGCAAATATCTCAGCACATGCTTGGAAGCAACCCAATATTCATGAAGAGGCTTAGTTGGGAATTAACTCAAATTGTTAACTACAAAATATAAGTCTGGATGAGTGTTCACAAGGAACATCAATGCCTCAATCAATTATCGATACTTAGAAGGATTTTCTAGGGGAGGTCCATCAACATCTCCATACAAATTTGTGAGATTTATCTCCATCGATGTGGCTAGGGACTTTCATTATACCATTCAAAATCTTTCCAACAGTTTCACGAAATTTTTTCCTTGAGAAAGGAAAATATCACTAGGTATTTACCAAACCTCTAAGCCTAGGAAATAGTACATCAAACCGAGGTCTTTCATTTTGAATTCAGAGGCCAACTCCCTCTTATAGTCGAGCATCAGAGGCTCACTACCTGTCAATAATATATTGTCAACATATAAAACCAAAACAAGAGCCATATCTTGGACCAATTTGAAGTAGAGTCTCGGGTCAACATTTCTTCTCGTAAATCTAAGATTCACTAGCCAACTATTAATATAGGCATACCAAGCTCTATAGCCTTGCTTCAAACCATATAGTGTTTTCTTCAACTTGCAAATGTGAGTCTTCCTGTCATGTACTTCAAATCCCTGTGGTTACGTAATATATATTTTTTCCTACAGTATGACATGAAGAAATGTAATCTTCACATCCATCTAGTGAAGCATCCATCCTTGATTGGAACCAAGGGAAACATTTGATCAAATAGTAGTGTAGTAGGAAATAGTTGCAACGATGTCATCATAGTCTTCTCTGTATTTTTAGAAGAAACATCTAGCGACAAACCTCACTTTATATTTTAGAATACTTCCATCGGCTCCGGGCTTGATATTGTACAACCACATCAAAGTCATGACATATTTTCATTTGGGTCCTAGAACAACATGACAAACATCATTCCTCATAATGGATTCATACTCTTTGGACATAACATCCTTCCAAACTTTCTCTTTCACTGCTTCTTCAAACGTGGGAGCCTCAACCTATATGATGGAGCTCATAACTATAATGTACTCCTGGTATGGGCATGAATTCTTGATTTCTCTAAATGTACCTTTGGTAGTGGCATGTATTTCAACATCCTGTAAAGTATCATGAAGCCAAAGGGGTCTTTTCCTGGGAGGGGGATCACTTGGGAGGAGAATCCAAGGGGTTCATAGGATCATTAAAAATATCCTTATTAGGTTCCAATACAAAAGGACGTTCTAGTATGTCCATGTCATCATCCCTCTTCTCAACAAGAGGAGGTGGAGGAAGATCCCTTGATTTTCCATGGGAAACATATTCATCAAAAGTCACATCCATGATAAACTAAATTTTCATTTGACCAAAAATATATATTCTAAAGGATTCATAATTTTCACAATATCCAACAGATGTACCTCTCTTTTTGGTGGCTTTTAGCTTGCTCCTCTTTTCCTTCGGCACATGAAAGTATATAGGGTAGCGAAAAAATTTCATATGACTAATATTAGGCTTCACACCAATGAACACTTCTTCAGGAGTCTTGCTACCCAGGGCTTGATGACGAATCATGTTTTGAACATAGAATATTGTATTTGTAGCTTCTCCCTAAAGGAATTTCGACAATTGTTTATCATGCAACATAGTTGGAGAAGCTCCCATGATGGAACTATTATTCCTTCCAGCCACAAAATTATACATAGGATTATATGGTACACTAATATGTTTCTTGATTCCAGCCTTCTTGCAAAAGTCCATGAAATCATTTGAAGTATATTCTCCACCATTGTTAGACATGAAAACTTTGATTCTCTTCCCCGATTGATTCTTTATTAGTGATTTTAAATCCTTTAATATTTCAAATGCTTCGACCTTGTGCTTCAAATAGATTATCCTTGTTTTCCTGGAGAAGTCATCAATAAATATTATATAGTAGAGGTAGCCACCAAGGGAGTGAATAGGAATGGGCCCACATAAATTAGAATGGATGAGTTGTATAATTTCATTGGTCCTACCTTTGCTGGAGTAGAATGTTACCCTTGATTCCTTTCCACTGACACATATTGAACATACTCCATCATGACTAGCTTGTGTTATCACTCAGATTGAACCTTAGGCTGAGAGGGGCAATTCCGAGGTAACTTCAAACCACGCTTAGCCAAGTAGCTAGCCCTACTAGGCCAGGAGAGGGCTCTATCTGTATATATCACAATCAAAATGACTGAGGTAAGAAGACACTAGGCTAGGTATAGTAGCTTAGGGTTTTTATTTTGATTTGTGTAGGGTTTTGCTCGATCAGGAGGAGTCAAACAGCTAGGGCAAGGAAATTAGGACAAAATTTGCAGGATGTTCTAAGTGGCAAGGTTAGTAAAAGGTTTTGAAATTTGAAGGATGATTATGGTGAGATGGAGAGACAGGTGAGAAGTTAGGAAGAGCATATAAGATGAATTCTCTCTAAACTGAAGAAAATAAACAAATTATGCTAAATTTCCCAAAACAGAGCATGAAAATCATGAATTCTGCCTTTCAACTTGAAATTTAGCATATCATAGACATGGAAATGGTTTATGATCATACAATACATTAATAAAAATGATCACAAAGAAGAAAATATGTCAAACAATGTGAACCACATGGATCCCAAAGAAATAGCTGCAAATTTATCATTAATGTCCAAGCCAAACTTATACAAATAAGTCTCTTGAGATGCCAAAGCTCCAAGTGAATCAAAAGTCTACAAATTACTGAGAAAATACATGATATAGACCTCAAAACCACTCTCCCTAGCCTTAAGGAGTCGAATCCATGAGATAGGGATCAGTTTCACCTACTTCCAAACAAGAATTTGAAGACTAGGAAGACCCAACAATTTTCCTCTAAAAGAAAGGAAACTGATTCATTTGACCTCAACTGATGATTTACCTAATGTATCTACCTTATATGAGAGTAAAAACATGACATTTACATTCACTATGACCATTTATATCATTAATTTCTTCATTTTCCGAAGTAAAAGGTCAAAATGTCAAAATTTGTTGAAGATGGTGAATATGTAATTTTCCTCACAAAAGCGCGGCGCCATGACAGAAAAATAGCCTCTCTTGCAAGCCACGTTTGGAGGCATTTCCGGTGTCCAAATCATCTCCATGATAGCTCATTGGAAAGCTATCTAAGTATAGTTTCTAAATATTCCTATAGCTTCCAAAATGGTTCCCATCGGCCCTGTCAAAAATCACGTTTCCCAAGACTGGTATTAGTCCAGCACCAAGGTCAAAAAGGAGGCAGAAACATGAAAAAATTGTGGTTTTTTGCATTTTTGAGGGACCAATTCTCATCCAAATTTTCTGAAACTTCCTGGATTTTATTTCCTCATCATTATGAACATGATGGTGGTAACTATTTTTCCATTGGAGGCTCCAAGAAAACGCGCAGCGCCAAGGGAATTGCATTTTTGGCAAAATTTTTGTGTGTCAAAATTGCCCAAAAATTCAAAAATGCACCAAAGTGCCAAATGTGCGAAAATTTGTCAAAATTGTGAGGTTACTTGCTTTTTCAAAGCTTAAATTTTTGCATGGGTTCGTTTGATCTTGGACCTTGCAACTTTGTCTCTTGCAGTAGTGTTTTCCATCCTCCTTTGTATGTCATTCTTTGTTGTTTGTCTTCCTCCTACAATGTATCTTCCTCCTCTATTTGGTTACCTCACTTTTCTTTATTCTTCCATACCTTCCTTAGTGCCAAAACACCAAGGAGGTGTGGTGAAATGGAGGAATGTGAAGTGAAATGAAGTGTTGGGAAATGAGGGGAATGGGAATGTGAAGGGAGTGAATGAGATTAAATGAATAGCTTAGGAAAATGGAGGGAGTGAATGTAAATGAAACCTAGGTCTCGAAAACCCTAGGGATGAGGTAGATTGGGATGGGGAGTGAAAATAGGTCTAGGAAATAGGAATAGTTCTTGGGAAAATTAGGGAGATGGGGGCAGGGATTATTGAACTCAGGGAGGTGATAAGGGATCAAAATGTTTAGGGAATTAGGAATTAGAATTTATTTACAGGGTGCATAGGGCTGCCTAAGAAATTGAGATGTCTAGGACTTAAGGTTTAGGGGAAAAGGGATTTAGGGAAAGTGATATAATGCTATAGGGAAAGAGTAGAGTTTATAGTGGTGTAGGAAGAGAATGTTATGTTTATGGGTGTCAAATTTGGGAATAAGGAATGAATCTAGGTTTTGTAGCCTAACCAGCTTCTAAATTTCACATAGAAACTAAAATCACCATGAAAATCCTCATGAAGACTGCAAGGAGGTGAAATTTTCATGTTACTTACTTCTCAAAGGTGTTGAGAATATTTGCTGAATATTTGAGGCAATTTGGCTAAGTTTTGAGGTTTAGGGAGCGAACTGGACATTAGCGCAACACTCAAACAATAGTGCAATGCCCCTGGGTATTAGTGCAGTGCCAGTGTAAATTGCACTGTGATTTTCAGGCATTAGCGCAGCACCACTGGAGCACTATTTTTCAGACCACTTTTGAAGGTCTTGTTAGTGTCCAAATTGGGCCTAGGATAGCTCGTTGGAAATCTCTTGAAATCTACTTTCCAAATATACCTTTTTTTATGATTGGAGTTGATTTGACTTGTCAAAAGTTGATTTTCCAAAGACTGGTCAAAAAGTGTTGAATGAGGGTGCAGAAATGTAGAGTGCTAGTGCAGGCAACTTTTGTAGGCCTTACGCAACTCCAAAGTGATCTCATGATAGCTCATTGGAAATATATCTCTATCTCTAGTTATTATTTGACTCATCAAGCAAGTCATTTGGACACTTCTACTATGATAACACTTGATTTTCCCAAGGTCACTCCAGAAGTGCATCAAACCTCTTGTAGCACCTGTATTTTTGACATTCCTCCCAAACCATGAAACCTGTGTAAAAACTGAATGATTGTTTTCTTCTTAGAGATATTATGGACAAAAAACTCTCTCACTTTTGTCAAATTCATATTTTTTTTGTCAGAAACATAGTTTGAAGCAAAATCGGCCCTAGTAGTGGAAAATGGCTTGATTCTTGGAATGATTTCTTTAAAAATGATGGATACATGATGTTTATGAGCTAAAATAACCTCATACTTACTAAAATGACCTACCTTATGGCCCTTCTTCTCAAATGTCTCATTTCCATAGAAACCCTAGCTCAGTGGGGGAGGAAATTAGGGTTTAGTGCTTGTGAACAATGATGACTTGGGTACATTTGGGAAAATACAACTTGCTTTGACATTTGATGTGTTGGCATGTGGAATTTTGAGTTTTCATCCTTTGGGAGACTGAATACTTATTACATTTGAACTGACTGAAGAAAATCATGAGTTTATTCTGGGTCACCTTCACACCTTCTGCTGCCCTTTATTGAAAATGAGACAATGCAATGATTTGACCTAATGAAACCCTAGTGACCTAATGAGAAATGAAAGAAACTGACTCAATGAGTGATTTTGACTAAAAGTGGAATGAGAGAAGACTTGTCTTGAGCATGATGAAGACATGAAATAGGGTCAACAAGCATACACTTGTGAAGGAAAATGGGACACTTGAAAAGGACAACCACCAGTGGAACAATTTTATATCATGACCTAATGGAATGATTAAAAATTATTTAGAGTGGGACACCTAAGATGCACATGCAAAATGTGTTTTTATCCCTAGTGGATATATGCAAATAATGACACTAACATTGCCTCCAGCTAGAGATGGTAGCTCCTTTGAGGTGCCAAGAACATCGTAGACCAAGTGCCTATCTATTGGGCATGGATTAAATAGCTAAAAATCAAATTGAATACTGAAAGAAACTTGACTCAATAAACTGAATTGACTCAGACTAAAACACACATGAAAAACTAAAAAAGATGCTCAAAATTGAGCTTATTCAACAAAACCTGCTCTAATTGATCCATACATCACTTGATCAAGTGAAATGGAACAACCAATGCAACCATGTAAGAATTTTGGCTGCTGTTTGAATTCTCTGCAAGTGCTTGCTTATGAGAAAGAAGAAAGAACTACTAAAAGGCAACTCCCATGAAAACTTGTCAACAGATTGAATCTTGATGAAATTGCAAAGCACGAGCCCAATGAATGACCTCAATAATGTTGCAAAAGGATCTTCATAGGAATACATATTAATTTCCAGCCCATCTAATACGTTACTCCTCTGCTCTAGGTAGTCTTCGTACCTTGGTTTTAAAATTTTACTAACATCTGTGCTTTATTTCTTTGATGACTGCAACAAGTTGACAAAAGGATCCTGAAACTTATGAATGACTATTTTTTCTTGATGATAAAAAATAAAATAAAAATATTCTTCATTACTCTCTTCATATGACTGCAAATATTGGTATGAGCTTTTTAATGAAACACCTGCTGAACAAAAGAATGAAGTCATTTGTCGAATCAAGTTTATATCAACACTCTTTTCAGGCTCACAGTTAGCTAATGGAGAAGGAATTTTACTACAGATATCATCCAACACATCAGCTATTGGGTCATGAAAAATATGAAAATACTGTTGCAACCTAGTTTCCATTGGTTTTAATGATACTGCATGAATTTCTACAGGTTGCTTGTCCTTTGCTTTAGAGACATTATGAAAATTTTCCTTTAAAAACTGAAATGCTTCAAAACATAATGGTACAGAATCATCTTGCATCATCCGATCATGTGTTTCAACTTCCAAGCCTTCCTCTGCAACTTGACATTCAATGGAATTCGGTGGCAGCAAATCTGGAGCTAAGGAGGATTTTATGTCACAAATTATTTCCTCAACCATTTCAAGAGAAAGTTTCTCATTAACAACTTGCTCAAGAAGTTCATTATCTACCTCAACCTAAAAATTAAAAATGAAAGACTGCTAATTTCTAATCTTGGAAAAATTTTCTTTCAGAAATTGAAATGAATCAAAACATAAAGGAAAATATACTTCACTTATTTCAAAATTTTCAGCATTTTCCTCATCTCTGTCATCATAAATATGCATCGGTTGATCACCATATTCGAGTTGTTGAAACTGAACTTCCTCCCACAAGCCAATTGTTGATTTCTCTGCAAGATTAGCTTCTGTTTGGAGGACATAATCATCATCATATTGATCAAACTTTGGCAAAACATCAATATAAGTAATGTCACCAAACATACACATTATATTATCAGATTGTTTCTCCTCGGATTGATCTACCAATCCATTTTATGATCTATGGTGGATTGGATTAGCAAATGAATATTTAGGGTTGCAATCTCTTATTTTTCCGGGATAAGTGGGTCATGATGATCTTGAATGGAAAATACATCTCTCATGGTGATCTTTTGCATAATTTCCTCTATTGTACTTACCAAAATGTCGAGCTTTACCTCCAAGATGCCAAGTGCTCTGCAATGTTCTTCTTCTCTTCTTCCTTCAACTTTGCCCTTCTGATCAACAGATTAACCTCTAAATCTACTGCATTGTTCTGCATATCTTCAAGTGTTGCAAGGTTCCTTTCTCTCAGTTGAAACTCCATTTCTGGATCAAAGGCATTTTGGTAATGTAAAATATTTGAGCCAGGAGGGGGTCTTATATCAGTAGGTATCGAATAATATAATTCATTGAATCTAGCTGAAAATTGTTGTACTGTCTCACCTAGCTATCTTTTCAGCTGGTCATACTCTTTTAGAATCAGGAAAGGGTTTTGTTTAACCACCCACCTGTCGAGGAAAAATTTGATGAATTGTGGGAAATATGAGATGCTTACGACAGGCAAGTTTTTGAACCAACTCTTGACTCTAGCTTGCAAAGAAAGAGAAAATAGCCTGATACTGACATCCTCTTTGTCAACTTCAAAAAGTTCTAGGAAAGTCTCAAAATTCTGCATATGTCTCTCAGCAATGATGTTTTCATATTCACGATCAAACCTCGATAGATATAGGTAATGATTTTCAAGGAAAGCATGGAGTATAGGAGGTAAGATGAGTGGTTTGTATCGATCCGAGATTTTAGAAGGTGTAGGAGTATGTATAGGAGCAATAGGATTAGTCTTGGTCTCTTTTGGCTCATCAATTTGAAAATGGTCATCATAAGATTAAGAAAAAGGATGTCGACCAAGATCAAAGGAAAATTTGGTATTTACACTTTTCGAATAGGTAGAATCAATATTTTGATTATATTTATCATACAACAAATTCCAGGAAAATTTCAGGAAAAGAAAAGAAGTAATTTACAAGAAAGTAGATTAGATCTTGAATGCAATTCCACTTTCAATCCCTGACCTTTGTGTAATATCCTTCCATTTTCCTGCTGGCAAAGTCGATCCTCCAGTGGAGTCTTTACATCAAGTTGGAATCACTAGGTGAAGAGTTCAGCCTTCATATGCATCTAATTTTTGTCCACCATCAGCAATTAGGTTTAAACTTTGACATTCTTTCCCAGGGAAGATATAATATTTCTCTTCCCCAGTATGGTCACCAAAATGTTATCACTTAGATTGAACCTCAGGCTGAGAGAGGCAATTCCGAGGTAACCTCAAACCATGCTTCGCCAAGTAGCTAGCCCTACTAGGCTAGGAGAGGGCTCTCTCCATATAGATCACAATCAAAATGTATGAGGTAAGAATATATTAGGCTAGGTATAGTAGCTCAGGGTTTTGATTTTGATTTGTGTATGGTTTTACTGGATCAAGAGGAGTCAAACAGCTAGGGCAAGGAAATTAGGTCAAAATTTGCAAGATGTTATAAGAGGAAAAGTAGGTAGAAGTTTTTGACATTTAAAGGATGATTATGGTGAGATGTAGAGTCCGGTGAGAAGTTAGGAAGAGCATATAATATGAATTCTCCCTAAACTAAAGAAAATAAACAAATTATGCTAAATTTCCGAAAACAGAGCATGAAAATAATGAATTATACCTTTCAACTTGAAATTTAGCATATAATAGACATGGAAATGGTTTATGAGCTTATAATAAATTCATACAAATTATCACAAAGAGGAAAATATGTCAAACAATGCATACCACATGGATCCCAAAGAAATAGCTGCAAATTTATCATTAATGTCCAAGCCAAACTGATACAAATATGTCCCTTGAGATGCCAAAGCTCCAAATGAATCCAACCTTTAAAAATGACTGATAAAATACATGATATAGACCTCAAAACCACTATCCCTAGCCTCAATGAGTAGAATCCATGAGATAGGGATCAATTTCACCTACTTCCAAACAAGAATTGGAAGATTAGGAAGACCCAAAATTTGCCTCTAAAAGAGAGGAAACTGATTCATTTGACCTCAACTGATGACTTGCCTAATGTATCTACCTTAGATGAGAGTAAAAAAATGACATTTAAATTCACTATGACCATTTACATCAATAATTGCCTCATTTTCCCAAGTAAAAAGTCAAAAATTCAAAATTTGTTGAAGATGGTGAAAATGCAATTTTCCTCACAAAAGCGCAACGCCATGACAGAAAAAATAGCCTCTCTTGCAAACCACTTTTGGAGGCCTTCCCAGTGTCCAAATCATCTCCATGATATTTCATTGGAAAGCTCTCTAAGTATAGTTTCCAAATATTCCTCTAGTTTCCAAACTGGTGCCCATCTCCAAGAATGGTATTAGCGCAGCGCCAAGGTAAAAAAGGAGGCAAAAACATGAAAAATTGGTGGTTTTTTTCACTTTTGAGGGACCAAATCTCCTCCAATTTTTTTGAAAATTACTGGGGTTGATGTCCTCATCATTATAAAAATTATGGTGGTGACCATTTTTCCATTTGAGGCTCCAAGAAAAATCACAGCGCCAAGGGCATTGCGTTTTTGGAAAAAATTATGTGTGTCCAAATTGCCCAAAAATCCAAAAATCCACCAAAGTGCCAAATGTGCCAAAATTTGTCAAAATTGTGAGGTTACTTGCTGATCAAGGGCTTTAGGCATGAAGAGACACCTCAGAAACTATTTTTAACCTCTCCTTCTCCTTTTTCTCAGTCAAATCTTGAATTTTTGCATGGGCTCGTTTGAGCTTGGCCCTTGCAACTTTGTCTCTTGCAGTAGAGTTTTCCATCCTCCTTTGTATATCATTCTATATTTTTTGTATTCCTCCTCTGTTTGGTTTCCTCTCCTTTATTTCTTCTTCCATATTTTCCTTAGTGCCAAAACACCAGGGAGGTGTGATGAAATGGAGGAATGTGAAGTGAAAGGATGTGTTGGGAAATGAGGGGAATGGGAATGTGAAGGGAGTGAATGAGATGAAATGAATAGCTTAGGAAAATCGAGGGAGTGAATGTAAATGAAACCTAGGTCTAGGAAAACCCTAGGAATGAGGTAGATGGTGATGGGGAGTGAAAATAGGTCTAAGAAATAGGAATAGTTCTTGGAAAAATTAGGGAGATGGGGGCAGGGGTTATTGAACTCAGTGGGATGATAGGGGATCAAAATGTTTAGTGAATTAAGAATTAGAATTTTTTTACAAGGTTGATAGGGCTGCCTAGGAAATTGAGATGCCTAGAACTTAGGGTTTAGGGGAAAAGGGATTTAGGGAAAGTGATATAGTGTTGTAGGGAAAGAGTAGGGTTTATAGTGATGTAGGAAGAGAATGTGATGCTTATGGGTGTCAAATTTTGGAATAAGGAATGAATCTAGGGTTTGTAACCTAACAAAATTCTAAATTTCACATAAAAACCAAAATCACCATGAAAATCCTCTTGAAGACTGCAAGGAGGTGAAATTTTCATGTTACTTACTTGTCAAAGGTGTTGAGAATATTTGCTGAAGATTTGAGGTAATTTGGCTGATTTTCGAGGCTTAAGAGAGAACTGGACATTACCGTAGTGCTCAAGCATTAGAACGGTGCTCCTTGGTATTATCACAGTGCGAGTGTAAATTTCACTGTGATTTTCGGGCATTAGCGCAACTTAGCTGGGTATTAGCGCAGTGCCCAAACATTAGCGCAGCACCATTGTAGAATTGTTTTTCAGACCACTTTTGAAGGCCTTCCCAGTTTCCAAATTGGGCCCAATATATCTCGTTGGAAATATCTTGAAGTCTGATTTCCAAATATGCCTTTGGTTTTTTTATTGGAGTTGATTTGACCTGTCAAAATTTGATTTTCCCTAGACTGTTCAAAAATTGTTGAATGAGGGCGCAGGAATGCAAAGTGCTGTTGCAGGAAAATTTTGAAGGCCTTCCTCAACTCAAAATTAAGCTCATGATAGATCATTGGAAATATATCCCTCTATTTAAAATTTGAATCATCAAGAAAATCATTTGAACACTCCAGCTATGAGAAAACTTTCTTTTCCCAAGGTCACTCCAGAAGTGCATCAAACCTCTTGTAGCACCTGTATTTTTGAAATTTCTCCCAAACCATGATACTAGTGTAAAAATTGAATGAGGTTTTTCTTCTTGGATATATTATGGAAAACATAATCTCTCACTTTTTTCAAATTCATATTTTTTTGGTCAGAAACATTGTTTTAAGAAAAACTGGCTCTAGGAGTGGAAAATGGCTTGATTCTTGGAATGATTTCTTTAAAAATGATGGAGACATGATGTTTATGAGCTGAAATGACCTCATACTTACCGACATGACCTACCTTATGTCACTTCTTCTCAAATGGCTCATTTCCATAGCAAACCCTGGTTGAGTGGGAGAGGAAATTAGGGTTTAGTGCTTGTGAACAATGATGACTTGGGCACCTTTGGGAAAAGACAACTCACTTTGACATTTTATGTTTTGGCATGTGGAATTATGAGTTTTCAGCCTTTGGGAGACTAAATAATTATTACAATTGAACTGACTGAAGCAAATCATGAGTTTATTCTGGGCACCTTCACACCTTCAGTTGCCCTTTATTGAAAATGAGAAAATGCAATGATTTGACCTAATGAAACCCTAGTGACCTAATGAGAAATGAAAGAAACTAACTCAATGAGTGATTTTGACTAAAATTGGAATGAGAGAAGACTTTTCTTCAACATGATGAAGACATGAAAGAGGGTCAGCAGACATATACTTATGAAGGAAAATGGGACACTTGACAAGAACAACCACTAGTGGAACAATTTTATATCATGACCTAATGGAATGATTGAAAATTATATATAGTGGGACACCTAAGATGCACATGAAAAATGTGTGTTGATCCCTGGTGGAAGTATGCAAATACTGACACTAACAACTTGAACATTAGGCATCATAAAAACCAACTTTCTTACTTTAGGTATGAATTCATAATGTAGTCGCGCCAACCTTCTGTTCCATTGCTCACTTGGATGATTGATATCATGGACCATAGCTTGCAGTGGTCTTCCAATGACTTTATAGAGTCCTTCAATTCTGGATCCCAAGGTGAAAGCATCCCTCATGCAATATTTTGTAGGCTAGGTGAGGACGTTTCCTCGTATGAAGGCTAATCATCCCTTTTTCTTTCAAGGTAGATATAGATACTAGGTTATTCTTTAGTTGAAGAACACACATAACATAATGAAGAAGAGAATATTCCCTAGAGCTAAAGGAAATTTGATAAAACCAAAACCCTTTATAGGATAAGTGGAGTTGTATCAAAGAATAATCATTAGATTGGAATCCCTCCCAACCAGATTTGAGAGGACTTCCTTGTATCCAGAGAAATGTCTAAAAGGCCCACTATCTACCAACCAAATATTGCATGAATCTAGAGTAGAGGAACTAGAAAGAGCAAAATTTTAAGTATATATTCAGATTGAGTAGTAGCTGCATTATTTTCATACCTTGATTTCCTTGATCTATTTTACATATGAAAGCCTTCTTCATGATCATTAAGAGCATCACTTCTTCTTCTATCATCACCCCTTATTTTTTCATTTCCTATTTTTCTATCATTAAACCTATTATTGTTGAAGCCATGGTTGGACCTTGGAGCATATCTCTTTTCTGGGAATTCTTTGGCATAGTGACCATGCTTATGGTAGTTGTAGAGTTCAAATTTTGATAATGACATTTTGAATATTCTATTGGAATCCCTCAAATCTGGTGTAGGATTTCTAGAGTTAGATGGTATTCCTCTTCTATTCCTCTTTTTGTCTTGGATATAAAATGCAAAGGGTTCTCCTTCTTCATGCTTTTGAATCCTCCCTCTAGAGATCATCCTGATTTATTCATGAGTGAAATTTGAAGAAATTTCCATTTTTCTTATAGTAATAATGAATGTTTCCCAAATAGGAGGAAGACCTGAAAGAGTAACAAGCACCAACTCTCTATTGAAAAATGCAGCAAGAAATTTTCAGTTTGATTTTTCCTTGATTATATTGAGAGAACTCGAATTTCCACATTAGTAGACAACTTAGATGTAGTTAAGTGAGGTGACATGGCTCTTGTCAGTTAGTTATATTAGTAAATTCGATTTGGAGGAGATGGATTTTAGTTAAGCATGTGTGATTGCTAATTTGTAGCAATCAAGGTTAGTCATCGCAGGTTTTTTTCAGTTAAACTAGTTCCAACTATTGGTGAAAGTAGTGGAAGGCCAGTTAAGCATTTCGACTACATTCAAACTTAGTGATCATCCAGTTAACTGATCAATCAACCCAAAATAACTAGTGCATGCAAAGAATTAAAGTCCCCCAAATTTGGTTGAGATTCCAAGGAATTCTAACATTAGTTGGAGACAAGTCTTAAGTGTACAGGCATTGCATGTAGTCATATGATCAACCTAGGTAATTGCACACAATCCATTTTGGAGAAATTCCTAAAAAATAGGGGCCTAGTTTCTCAAGGAATTGTGCAAGGAAATAGGGACTTAAGCAAAGGTATAAATTGACTAAGTCTAGGTCATAGCTTCTTAGTGAGCAAAGAGATAGGTTATTCACATGTAGGTTGTGCAAAGTTGAGCAAAGATATAGTAATACACATCTATTCATTGTAGTAATGCAAGTAGGCGTTGGGTTTTTTAGCAGATTTCTTTCCCAAGAAAATATATTGTGTGCATGTGTGTTATTTATCATTGCATGTCTGAGATTACTATTTTAAATTGTGAATTAATTTTTATATAGTAGTAGAGTCGGTTTATGTCTTGTGATTTTGATTTAAATTTAATGAGAAGTTGAAAATAGACATCATAATTTCTACACTCTCTGTCAGATATAGGCTCTCCAAAATTCTGCAATTGATCCCTTAGTTGGGATACCCCTATGACATAGGAATGCATGGATTCCCCCTTGTTCATCTTCATGTCCTTAAGTTGATTCTTCAGGAGAGGATATGATTCAAATTTTTGGCCTCATACATCCCAACCAACGTATCATAGATGTCCTTAGACTTCTTCAAATTTTCAAAATAAGTGAGGAAATGATCTTTCAAGGAATCAATAAGAATTTTTCTTGGATTTTATCTAACCTTTCTAATTCTTGGACTTGGCAGCAACATGAGAATTTTTCAGGGGCTCAGGTACTTTACATTCCACATATTCTAAGACATCATTTTCAACCAATATTACTTTCAACCTGATCTTCCAAGAAACAAATTTGATGAGTCATGTTATAGGCCATTTTTTCACATCTAGTTAATAGGCCTCCTAATGGGATCAATAAAATCCTTTTCCCCCTTGTCATCATCATTACACAAAGCCATAAGCATGCCTCTTTCATTCCCCATAGTTTCTACCTGAAATTGCATCATGTGAGCCAGTGTTAGGACCAATGCTCCCTGGCCTCTTGTTGGATTGTGTTCACCTACATTTTGCTCCACTGTGGCCTATTTTGATCACCTAAATTTTGCTCCCCTTTTCAATTGCGTTGGTTCTAGAAATTTGGGGAAAGAGAGAGAATCCTTAATCCTCCATTTCTAGAAGCTTCGAGGATATGTTGTAACCATTTACCTCAGATAAAAATCTTGAATCCTATCCTATCCTAACTTGGAGTTTCCATCCCTTATCCTTAGATATCATCCTACCATCAAGTGTGGATATCAATCCCTATATTGGTAAAATGATAAGAACTCCCAACTTACCCCACTCCTCTATATATTTACAGCCTTCCATATGCAAGGACCGTTGGATTTTGGAGAGTGATTCCACCCTTATGTTTATGCTATGAGAGACATCATTTCATGGATTTAGTTTGACTATAGGTTCACCTTGTGATAGGGAAAGAACAAGTCAACTTGGAGGAGCTATTATACAAGATCAATACCTACTTTTGGTTGTAACTCACTCCATTTCTATTAATGAAAAGAGTTATATGTTTTCCTATATATGATGTTGTTATTTCATGTATTTCAATACCATGTTGAGCTATTGAATAAAGTTATTATATGATTTTTCTTAGATCTCGTATTTTCTTGGCTTGTGTTGTTTGACTGTGAAAGTTCTAATTTTGGGAATCAGAGCTAGGATTGGAACATTCAAGCTAAAGACGGAGTGAAGCATGCAACAGATTCTAGGCAAGCTTAATCCTATCATATATTTACTTTAAGGAAAACATTGGGTTCCTTGTCTCTCTTTTGTTCTAGGTTATATCACCAGACCTAGGGGAGATACTTTGGTTCGCAGTCGTAAATATCGCATAAAAAATTGGTGACTCCACTAGGGAACTATGTATTCACTTGGTGGTTTATTTGTCCATTGTGTTTTTCTACCTCTTTAATATACCTTTATTGCCTTTAAAAACCAAGAACAAACCTAGGAAGTGATTTCATTGAGTCTCATCTACAATTTATATGCCGGAATACTCTATCCCTAGACCAATGCATCCCCTGTGCCTCTGACAGAGCGTTCCGCCCCAACTAGGCCCTCTATGTACATGCATTGAAAATAACTGGTGTCTCTTCTGCACCAATGTTGGCCCCTATTTTTGCACAAAATTTTCGATTCTTTTGATTTCCTCTTTGATCATCATACTTCCAGTTGACCTTCCCTGAGTCTTGAGTGTCTCGTGGTCTCTCTAAAGCCTCCATTCAATTGTCATTTTTGTTTGATTTCCTTTGGTAAGTATTGGTTTCAATTTTTCTTTGTTCTTATCATTAGGTCACTTGAAAACTGATTTCATTTGTTCATTTATTTCTTGAATGAATTTTTTTATATTCCTCATTCTGAAAAGTGCATTTGAATCATTGATTAAACTTTTTCATCTTAGTTTTCCTCATTTCAAAAATTAATTTTGTTGAAAAAAAAATGTATTTCCATTTAGGGTTTTCTATGTGCATTGATATAGGAGCGGTTACATTGAAAATGAAATTTCATCTTGCATCTTGTTTGATGCATGTTGTATGTTTCATGTTGATTTTTTCTTCCCTTAGCTATATTTACATTAAAAAAGAAATATTTTCATTTTCTCATGCTAGATTTGAATTTTAGGATATTCAAGTGACATTCGTGGTGAGCCTAAAATTGAAACTTAATAAAAGATCAACCAAAAATTTAATGAATCAACCTAAGGATAATTTGTAACATTAACACAAAAATTTAGAGGTCTAGGCTATAGATGTGTTCTGACATCGTTAAACGTAGGCGCTGTCGTTGTTTTCCAGTGTTGCATCCTGGGGTTGAAATTCCATTCCATGTATGTGAGTGTGTAGGATCATTCTCCACGTACCTTTGGGTATATTGGATGGTTATCCAAGCATGTAAATTATATGGGAACACTCTTATCAAATGGTTATGCATTAGACAATACTACTATGGACTGCACACCCACGTACCGTCAAGTATATCTTGGGAGTCCCCTGTAGGTTTCTATCCATCCATAGGTATTCGATTCTGCCGCCTTGTATACCATGATACACTGAAAAAAACATTCAAGGAGATTGGCTACCATATGTTAAGTCCTTAGTTCACCAAGGTATATATTGTAGTTCACGGTTGCTTGGTAATACTTTATGCCTAGATTAACCCCTTTTTTATTTATTTAATTTTTTTGGTTGTAAGACAATTTACTACCCAACGTGGAACAATAAGATCCCCCACTTCGTCATTTACGTAGAATGAAAAATAAGCCTCCTCTTCCACTAGAGGCTACTCGTGGACGTTGTCATAAGCATAAGAAGATGCAAACTCCTGAATCGGGAAATTCAGGAGCTACTTCTGGTCCTCCTAAATATGAACAACCAGAATCATCTCTCCCTTTGAGTACTAAGCCTGAGATCACATCTACTTGTATCGGTGACATTGACACAATCGAAACTTAAGTCCTTGAAACCTTAATTCCTGAGGTTTTTGAGCCTCACTTTCCTGAGTCATAAAGTTTGTTACCTGAGGTCATTCAACCTGAGGAGCCTCAACCATTTTAATATGTTACTTTAGTTCTTCCCTATTTTCTTCCTTTGTCTCAGACAGAATCGACACATATATATGTCAGCCCTGACGGTGAACCACTTCCATTTGGAATTCTGAGTATAGAGGATATCCCACAAGAAGAGTCTCTTCCTTATACTCCTACTCATCTGGAAGGAATTTTCCTTTATCAAAATCAACCTCTTCTTCCTCCTTGAAATACTTAACAAAATCCATTACCTGGTTCTTTTGACTTACCCATGAATATCACGCAACAATCCACGTCAAGATTATTAACCATGATTGGATCTGATATGGATTCCCAACCTCTATCCACCACTATGGTTGAGTCAACAATTGTATCTTCTTCATCCATGTTTGTGACATAACCAAAGGAACATTTGTATGGTGATCCATTCATTCCACGTGGTTACCAATATTTATCTCGTACCTTCTCTAGTGTATCCTCCAGTTCATGGACTTCCCCTATGTCATCTACATACTGCTCTCATGAGTTCCACTTAGCCTGATCCTTCTCCTCCTCCTACACCTACAATTTAACAATAGGCTATCCCTTGTGTTAGTGGGAAATGATATCTTCAACAAATTGACTATCCTTATGTTGGGTACCCTCATCATGGAGGGAAATTTCCTCCATCATCCCCTCCTCATGTAACAGGGGGGAAACCTATTGTTGGTATACCTAAAATTGGTAAAAACCGTATTATATTCCTCCTTATCCTAGGATGGATACCAATGTTTTGAAGCCTAATTTTCCCATTTAACAAGGTTAAATTTTTTATCCATCGTTATTTTCTCAGCCAGTGCCATCTTCGACTCAAGTTATTGTTTCTCAACCTATACCTCAACAAGCTCAAATAATTGTAAGTCAACTTGTAGTGATTGTGGTCATATCTCAACCTATTTCTTCAGTTTCTGGTAACTCTTAGGTCTGACTGACTCAACCCTTATAGTTTTCCTTACAATATCAAATGCTTGTAAAAATTATCCCTCAAATTCCAATAGGACAGACTGTTCATAGTATGGCATGACATCAATCGAACCCACCTTATCATGGGACAATGAAAAATCCCATCATGAAACTGTATAGACCGTATGAAGGTATTCCTCAAGAACCTTTTCAAGGCAAACAAACCCAAACTCAGTCATTCCAATAATTTTAATTTCATCTTAGGGCTATACAATAAGGTTACTTGTATAATGGTTATCAAATTCCTCTTTATTCTCGCACCCAGGTTCCTTATTATCAGAACCCTCCTTATCTAGGAATGAAACTGCTTATTGCTCAAGCTATTCCTTCATATCTAGGCCATCCTCCTCCGAACTTTAACCAATAGTTTCCTTTTGTGGCTACTTTCGAATTTCCAGACTTAACTCGGCTGACTAATGACCCCATTACTAATTTTCCTTAGTGGCCAATAATTCCTAATAAATTTCCTTTTACTATCCAAAAATTCAATTAGAATCCAGGAGAAGACTTGTCGACACGTGTTATGATGTATCATCTATGGTGTTCTTCGAAATCCCTTAATGATGATTGCATTGGACTTTGTATTTTCCAACGAACGCTTACATGTACCAAAACTAAATGGTATATTTAGTTACCCAGAGTTTTTTTCATGATTTTATATCTTTACCCACCACCTTCCTCACATAGTTCTAGTTTCCCATCAGATATGAAACTGGAACATAACTCTTGAATAAATTCAAGCAATCAGATTCCACTCACATCTCAGATATCATTCATGAGTGGAGCCATCGCCACCGATTGGTCAAAAATTATGTTCTCGATAAATTATAAGTGGAATGGTTCACAAAATTTCTGTTGTCACCTATAACAAAAGATGCGGCTAAGGTGGATTCATGAATGAAGAGAAATTTATTGCTCGTGCACAATATTTGGACCTTGTTTATACCCAATCATGCATTCTCTATGATAAGATACCAAATGCTATGATACCTTTGAATATTGTTCCTCCTCCACATGGTAAAGAATCTCATGCTACTGATGGCGTGATTGGTTCTTCTAGTTCAGATTCTGTGAGTAAACCATATGGTGTTTCTCTTACCACATATTCTCAAACCCTCAATCTCATCCTCTAGTGGCTTCTGTTTACGAGATAAATTTCATTTCATTTGATAAAGGAAAGTATCAAAAACAACGTGGAAGAAAGAAGAAATGAAAAGGTAAGAAGAAGAAATACCCCTCACTGCAGGGTAAACAAACAAATTAGTCCTTTGATGAGAAACAAAAGCCTTAATACCCATGCTTTATTTGAAATGAGGATAAATTTCCACATTATTGTTTGCACCGTGCTAAAGTGAATCAGTTTCTTAAATATTCCAATTCTCCCGTTGTCTTGACTGACCCATTTCCCAATGAGGAGACTCAAATGGTTGTCCAAGACCCTTATTCCTCTAACAAAGTTTTCATGCTTAGCTCCTCAAAGCTGAAATCTGATGTTATGGTGGCCACTTAGAAAAAGTAATATGGTAATGTAAAACCACCAAACTATCAAGCTGCTTATCAACCAACCATTTTTACATCACCTTCATTAGATCCTACACCACCTCTGATTCCTGCAGAATTGACTATCAAAACTCTGAAGGGTGTTATTCATAAGTCTTCTTTCAACCCTCGTTCAATAGATACACAAATATAACATAGTTGAATAATGGCTCAATATCCATCATCTATGTCAAACCTTGAGGTGTTGAAAAACGGCCCTCCCCAAAAGAAGGCTTTAATTTCAGTTATCAAATGTGTGGATTCATCGGATTCCAACCTAGTGGTTTTCTCCCATGAAAAATATACCCCTTGACTTTTGGCTCAATTATATTTTATAATCCAAGTCATCGTCTGTGGTAAGAACATACATTGCTCTATTGTGGACGACAGAGCCTCAACCTACATTATGTCCATGTCTTGCTAGAAGACGATTGGTTCACCTCAGCTAAGTCAGTCAAACACCACATTGAAAGCCTTTGATGGAAGAATGTACAAACCTTATGGGATTATGAATTCCCTTCAATTAGAATTAGGGCGTAAAACCGTCTCCATAGAAGTTGAATTTATTGATAGATCTCTTGATTATAATATTTTATTGGGACATCCATGGGCTTATGCCATGGTTGTCGTCATTTTTACTTACTTCTTTATGATCACCTTTCCTCATAAAGGGAATATTGTATCCATAGACCAAATCTCCTTTTTCGCCTCTAATTCTCACATTAATGGAAGTGTCCTTCTTATAGGGGAAACTCTACACTCCTATCAACGTGTCAAAGTCAGATTATTGAAGGATTCTTTGCTTATAAGAAAAATTTTTCTCCCTCCTCCTCTCCTTCCCGAAAAATCATCTTCAGTTGCTTATATCAACATGATATCATCCTCTACTATCCTGGTTAATCCATGGATCATACTTGATGAAACTAACATCCAAATTTTTGGCGACCGAATGTCGCTTAACCCTCTTGCGCTAGATTATGAAGCCATCTATTTGACTTGTGTGGCTTATTCCTTTTTTTCAATTAATTGGGTAGATCGATCACTGGATTATGGCATGTCTTCTGATCATTTTTATCATGTATTCCCTACTGATGGGAGCATCATGGAAATCATGATTCTAGATGACAAGCTGTGGGAAGAAAATCATGATGCTAGATGACAAGTCGTGGGAAGAAAATCACCATCGTTATTCCTTACCAGACTCTAGTGAGGATAATCTGAGTGATGTACACTTACCTAATGTTTTTGAGCCTGCTACGAATTCTATTTTCATTCATGATGCCAATTCTGAAAATAGCCTTTCGAATATGGAGGAAATGATACCTCTCAATATTTCTACGAAGCCAGGTATTTTAAATTTTTTTTACATTGGAACATCTTTTTCTCCATCTAAGATCGAGATCTCTAGAGCCCTATTTCGTGATTTTGAAGATTTATTTTCCTTGAATTATGAAAAAATGTTAGTTATCGACCCAGATATAGTAGTGCATGAGATTAAGATGTATCATGATGCCAAACCCATCGAACAACGCCTTCATCTGGTCCATCCCAAGAAGGTTGTCAGGATTAAGGTTGAAGTTGAAAAAATTCTTCAGGCTTGTTTCACATACCCAGTTCCTTTGACTCTTTAGGTGATCCAGATTTATGTAGGAACGCAATAATACATAGAAATATACATAAACACAGAGATGCAGTGGAAATAATATTTCATTTCATTAATATAAAATAACATAAATATGCTTACAGACATAATGGAAATAAACTAGCTAGGGCGCTTGTAGCGTATCTCTGAGAAGAGATGTGGTGGCTACATGCCTCTAAAATGTGTTACAATGAGGTTTTAAGGCCTATTTATTGTTAGTAAAAAACGGAAAACCCTAAACATCAAAAAACCTAACCCTAAGAGATGAAGCGCCAAAACTATGGGTCTTGTTTGGGTAAACTGGCACATCAATTTTCCCAGGGATGTAACTTTGACATATGATCTCTGTTTGACACGATAAATACCTCGTTATAAATATCTATTTGAGGGCTACAAATTTTGAGTGAGAATCATGGGCCTATCCCATTTTTCCCAAAAAACATTATTTAGGGCCTCAAAACAGCTCCGAAAGTTCAAGACCCAAAAAAATGCTAAAAATAGTAAGTTGTGCTGAAACTAAAAAACTGAAAGAACCGATGGTGGGGGTCCAAATGGAATAGGTGAGTGGCCACCAATATCCACCTATATCATTCCTACCCCCTTAGGAAGCAATGGTCCCCATTGCGTTGAGATCCTCCATGATAGGAGGTAATTTTTTGCTGAAATGGGTATTGGATTTGTCAAAGATGTCGTGGACACGCGCGTGGACATGCTGGATGTGTTCAATAAATTTGGTTTCTTTATCAACCTAAGAAATTACATGTGTGGATTATGTCTATGTGGTCGCATGAGTTATGTAAATATCAGGTGGCGATACGCCTGAGGTCAAATCAATGGAGTGCTTGACCTGACAGTGTAGAGGAACCTCTGTGGGTGAGGAGAAAATGTCCTCGTATTCCTCCATGCCTTTTTCCATCTGCTGCTATTGTGAAGGGGAGCCCTATTTCGAGGCTATGGCCACAATATTATTCTTTCCTTGTGGGTAAATGGTAATGCAAATACTTTGTTTTTTTGCAGTAGTCAAAGAGATGGCAGGAGGCAGTACTACGTCTAGTATCCTGTACAAGTTAATTACCAAAGTTATAATAACAACATGAGGCCTAGACTTATACATAGCATGTCATCACCACAAGTATGGTTGGCCCAATAATACATCAAACATATCAAGAGGAGAAACATCACATAGTACCTCATATGTGAATGGCTTGATCTTGTACGGAAGGTGGCACTACTAGTAGACGTCGAGATCTATTCCTTCATGAAACCACCCAATGGTATACGGTTGCAGGTTTTCTATGGTTGGTAGGCCGAGCTACTTCATGACCTCTGTTGAAATGAGGCTCTTTTGGCTTCCACTATCGACAATAAATTGCAGTGGAGAACACTTCACCCACATTTGTGAATGAAAGAGGTGCTCCCCCTCCTCTGGATCCTCGGGATCCTCGGGATCCTCCCCATGGAGCTTGGTGGTGGAAAAAATGGCACTCAGATTCACATCAATGATATTCTTCCCTTTTTCATTTCCCTTCTCTAGTTCTAACTCATGATCAAAACATGCATCTGATTCGGGTGCCTTTAGTTTAGCCACCAATGACTATTTGGCCCGACACTCGTTTGTGTTGTGAGTGGGGCTGTTATAAAATTCACACCACTTCCCTGTGTCCTTCTTTTGATTTTTTGGGTTGTTTTGAGTCGCCCTGCTTTGGCCCTGCCCCTTGTTCTGCAGTTTGGGAGTGCCTTTCCCTGGCTTCAGATTCCCAGATTCAAAGTCTCACTTCTTCTGCTTAAATTTTTTCTCGAACTTGGTGGCATAACAATATGCTATGTCAAGCGAGGTAATGTAGAGGAAATGCATTTCCTCCTAAATATAGCTATGCAAACATATATGGTACTTGAGTACCAAATTTCTCTCTAAATATTTAATACCCAACTTTGTGCACAGGCTATGGAATGGATTCATCAGTTAGTGCAAATCTTGATCCCTTTGTTGTCGCAGTGTGGTTGCTTGGATGTACTTGTCCTCATAGCTGCCCATAGGGTAATATTGTTCCTTGATGCTATCTTTGAACAAATTCCAAGTGGGTACAGGTGAGAAAATAGAGGGTTCCCTCTCGTCCTTTTGCTCACAGTAGGTTTCCCACCAGTATTTGACATGGGGTGTGGCTTTGAGGAGTGAAAAAATAATATTTTCTGTAATATCCCTAAATGGGAATAGCGGCAATACAAGATCATATAGTAGTGATAAATAAACACATAAAATATAAGAATATCATATAGCCATCATATTAATGTCATAGCATCAAATGTATACAAGATATTGAGGAAATAATCACTCAAGTTAGGCAACACAAGCCTCAAGAGAACATGTACATGAAATATGAAGAACAATGCTACACAAATAATGCCCAAGGCTATGACAGCAGAGTTTTATCAAGTATAACTGCTACTGGAAAGTTTTAATACACAGATCTGAAAAATATATGGCTCATACAATGCCGGGAGTGAATATCTAAGCTCCCAAACACAATTTCAAGACAACCCGAGAAGGATTTCTTGAAATATGCAAAAGTGAAAAAATGCCAGAATGCAGCACTAGGACTAAATAGCAATTGCAACTCAATATATGGATGGAGATGGTTGAAGATGATACATGTGATGAATAGACCTCCTCCAATAGATCCTTCAAGTGAAAGTCTGATCTTAACACTGAAGATCTCACCCTCCAAATCAAGCACTGAAACCCCCACTGCAAATACTCACTGAAATAAAGCAGTCAAGGAGAGGTATTGCACTGTAGGTGATGAGAAATGTATTGGCCAAGTTCCAAGATCTTAAATATGCTCCAGAATCTTCCTCACTGATCTCCCAAAGAGAATAATGCTTCCTCCTCTAAAAAGATAGATCCGGAAGTCAGTTTCTCAACCCTCCACTGCAACACCCTGCAACACAACACAATCCTCTATAGAAATTGTGTTGTAGCTAAAGACTGAAGCTTGGCCACACCCGAAGAGGCCTCTCAAGAAAGGATATGGGATTCCATCTCGAGAAAACCTGGTGCTAAACAACACATCAATCTCAACTAAACAGCTGAAGAATGCACAATAGTCATGCAGACCATAAAATCAATAATCAATAACATGCCTCACTATGTATACCTTGCCCTCCTTATAAAAAAGTGTGAGCCTTCTTACCTTTGGTCCCATTCGTTAGGGTTTCCACCTTTATGGAATTTTCTTCCCAGTATCACTGCGCTGTCTCTATTGATGAGCTACTCCATCCATACCAGTGTTGTTGACTTCGTCAAACTTGATCTTGTCCACATGTAATTGCCCCTGTTCACACATGAGGGCGCTAGATCCAACTATTATTATGATCCCTTTTCACATCTAGAAGGATTTTATTCCTATTTAAGATATGTATGGGCCTCCTTACCCATTTATTCATCTAACTATGTGTTGAAAACAATATTAATATTCCCATTAGCTGCATGCTAATTTAGGAATATTACAGTCCTTCCATCCCAAATGTTGTTTTTCGTCAAGCAACTGCAAGGATAGGACTGAATAGCCTCCTCTCCTCCTCCTGTATCATCCCCATAAAATAAAATCCTCCTACAAATAAGATGTTGTCTCATCAATAAATCTCCATATTACCCCTCCCACGTATGCAAGTTAGCTTTTGGTGACCATCCCAAATAGCTATCATCACGAAGAAGTAAAATACCCAAGGAGGAAACAAGGAGCTATCTAGAGGTCCTCTTGAGGCATGGAATCTGAAATGCATTGGGAACTATCATTCCCATGTGAAATATTCATCCCCAAGCTATCATCCATACAAAATGTGTCACCTCCCAACATGGAAACTCCTGAAAAAATCCCTCCACCTGAAGCTCTTAAAGAATAGGTGGGCTTCATAGCTAAACATGATGGTTCAGATTACCCATCGCATGCTGTATCCCTCTCCAATTATGGTAAGTGTAGAGTTTCTGCTGACTTTGGGCTACAATGATGTTGCCTTTATGAAGCAAAAAGGCAGTTGGATTTTCAAAGATCCACTCTTTGGTTCTTGCCCATACTATCCCATGTAAAGTGAATATGACATAATCATCATATCGGATCGAAATGAGAGTGGTACTGCAGATTTTGAATGGTTATGGAAAGTAACAAAAGTCTCCCAAGTAATTACAATGCAGTTTTTCTAAATGTTGTGTCAGAAAATAACATGGCAAGTTGTTTCTTAACAAACTTCTAGGTGTGTATGTTATCACATCTACTAGTGAATAGTAAATGGCTTTGTGTATCAACTGAGCATATAGGAAATAATAAAACACTTGCCCAAGGCCATGTAGGAGATGGTTGTATCCATCATAGAAGTTGGCCCAAAATTGACCATGAAGCCCAATGAGAGGCTTTCCCTCTTGTGGAACAATGCACTGTATAGAAATGGTAAGAGTGTGCAAATACTGTGTTAAATAATCAATAAATGAAAAAAAAAAATTCTTACCATGTATTGAGAGTAAGATGATGATAAGATCTAGGGATAAGCCCTCCATAGTGGTATGACATACTCCCATGAATAGGAATGAATCATATGTTGCATGGAGATCTTTCTTCTTATGCTCGGAAATCCAAGTCAAGAAGAGCATATCACAGTAATAAATGTCTCTATCCACTAATCCATCACTCTCACCTCCTCTTTTTCCACCAATTGCATCATATGTGAAGTGATCCTGGGAACACTCCATCAATAAACCCAAGCTCCCAAGTGATAGCGATGTTGGCCTTTGTAATAAGGCTCCTATCATCTCATAGCTCCATTCTTTGACATGTCCCATGTCAAATTTATCTACCATAATGCTGCTATTTATGGGGGATTCCTTCCAAAGTGGAAGTACCTCCAGCTCTTCCAAGGCTAAGAAGTAGCCCCTTTACATCATGATAGTGCCATCACCTACTCCTGCAACATCATGCAAATCATGGGAGTAAATCTATCCATGCTCTCCCAACAGTAACCAAAGAAACAATAGTTCTTGTTGCCCCCTCACACCTCCATCATAAAAATCATGAGGTGAAAACATAATGATTGATATGAAGGATATCATATCAACACAAAGCATCCATACTCCTTGTTTCCATATGATGCAAGTGCCCTGCCAAGTTTCCTCCACCCACATACCCTTTGAAAGAGGATATGTGACATGATGGTCAAACTCTTTCAAGAGTAGCCAACGCAGCCAAGCCTCCTGTTGCCCGGTGTCATAGATATGTAGGTGACTCACCAACCTCTTGCTCACCATCCACACCCATTCATCCAAATTTGGGTGCCTCCCATAATGCTCCATATTGGTACTCCTACAATGAAGACTACCATTCTCCAAAATCAGATTTTTACCTTTGCATTTCATGGGATGTTGAAATGCAACCTCTTGGAGATATCCCAGAGAACACCTCACACTAATGACCATATTGAATCCATAAATATTCAAGTGTGTTGGAAGCAAAACCTCCTCATAGGCCTGCACAATGCTCATCCCAATAGATCCATCACAATGATGAAAGACAAAGTGTCTCTCATTGACCAACTGCTCATCCAATCTCATACAAGTGTAATGGTCATTAGAATTATCTAATGATAGCTAGGCCCCCAACTCCTCACTACTGCTCAAGGACAACGTTGCTGATCTCCATGATGGTGCACCTAATGTTTCAATAACATGTTCACTATTTAACATATAGTTATGCATTACATTGCCTAGGACAATGCTCATCCCATCCTCCACAAATCTACACTCCAACCCCAAGAGTTTTGTGCAGCTCAACAATGAGTGACCAGGATGAATGTTTGTCTCTTCCTTGAGTATATCAAGGCTCCTCAGTGTAGTGATAGTGTGCTGCTCCAAATCAACAGTGTATCTTGACCCTAGGTCATGCAATGGCATACAACCCTCCATAAGATATGTTGAAATAACAGGAAACAGAAACTTAGGCATACCTTGGTCAAGCTTGGGATCATTTCGTGTGGCTGTAAGAGTTCCTTACTCCAATGTGATGGCTCCCCTAACTACTGGTGTTGTTGGCTACTCCTCCATAGTTGCATCAGTACTAGTACAAGTCTCTTCAGGTGGTGGTGAGGGATTCTCCTCCTCTCATTTCTCCTTGCCGAATTTTTTAATCACCCTTTGAGTAAATTCTACAAAAGTATTCACTTTTGCATGACTCAAATGGATGAGCCACCAAGTGTTTGCTTCACCCTCAAGGTGTAGCATTGTAATCTCTACAACCTCTCTTTCTACTACTAGATTTAGTAGGAAGAATGCATCTAGCTTTCTTGCCCAAGCCCTTGTTGTACATGTGGATGACCCATCAAAAGTAGACAATAGAAACCTATTACCCTTGATTCTCCTACTGCTACAAGGTCTCCTCTCTTCCTCAAGCTGGATGAATTGTGGGAGAGTTAGAATCTCCTTGAAATATATAGGTTGAGATTTATATTCAACAAGGTATTCACTTAGAATCTCATGATCCAAGTGTCCTCCATCTCTATGGATTTTGTCTCCTTTTTCAAAAGGAAAGGGCATAGTTCCATTGCTTCTTTCCAATCTTCTTTCCTTGACCTCATTGGTGAGGCCCTTCCTGGATCTGAAAAGAGATGAGATAAAACTCATTCTCTCCATAATTTTGATCTTTCTCTTCTTCTTCTTATTCTCCTGATAGCATAATGGCTGAGATCCACAGGCTGAGCCAAGATTATGCTCTGATACCACTGTAATATCCCTAAATGGGAATAGCAGCAATACAAGACATAAAACTGGAGATAGTAGTGTTAAATCAACACATAAAATGTAAGAAGATCATATAGCCATAATATTAATGTCATAGCAGAAAATTTATACAAGATCTTGAGGAGATAATCACTCAAGTTAGGAAACAGAAGCCTCAAGAGAACATGTACATGAAATATGAAGAAAACTGCTACACAAATAATGCCCAAGGCTATGACAGTGCAATTTTATTAAGTACAACTGCTACTGGAAAGTGGAAATACACAGATCTAAAAATATATGGCTCATACAATGCTGGGAGTGAAGATCTAAGCTCCCAAACACAATTTCAAGACAACTCGGGAAGGATTTCCTGAAATATGCAAAAGTGAAAAAATGTCGGAATGTAGCCCTAGGATTGAATAGCAGCTGCAACTCAATATTTGGATGGAGATGGTTGAAGATGATACATGTGATGAATAGAACTCCTCCAATATATCCTTCAAGTGAAAGGCTGATCCTAACACTGAAGATCTCACCCTCCAAATCAAGCACTGAAACCTCCACTAAAAATACTCATTGAAATAACATAGTCAAGGAGAGGTACTATGTTGTAGGTGATGGGAAATGTACTGGCCAAGTGCCAAGATCTAAAATATGCTCCAGAATCTTCCTCACTATTCTCCCAAAGAGAAGAATGCTTCTTCCTCTGAAAAACTAGCTACGGAAGTTGGTTTCTCAACCCTCCACTGCAACACCCTGCAACACAACACAATCCTCTATAGAAACTGCGCTATAGATGAAGACTGAAGCTTGGCCTTAAGCCTGAGTGTGGAAAATGAGTGAAAACTCCCCCAAGAGGCCTCTCAAGAAAGGAGATGGGATTCTTGCTCAGGAACACTCGGTGCTAAACAACACAACAATCTCAACTAAACAGCTGAAGAATGCACAATAGTCATGTAAACCATAAAATCAATAATCAATAACATGCCTCACTATGGCTGCCTTGCCCTCCTTATAAAAAAGTGTGAGAATTATTACCTTGGGTCCCTCTCATTAGGGTTTCCACCTTCATGAAATCTTCCTCCCACTATCACTGCGCTGTCTCTATTGATGAGCTACTCCATCCATACTAGCGTTGTTGACTTGGTCAAACTTGAACTTGTCCACATGTATTTTCCCCTGTTCACACATGAGGGTGCTAGATCCAGCTATTATTATGATCCCTTTTTACATATAGAGGGATTTTATGCCTGTTTAAGATATGTATGGGCCTCCTTACCCATTTATTCATCTAACTAGGTGTTGAAACCAAAACTAATATTCCCATTAGTTGCATGCTAATTTAGGAATATTACATTTTCTCGGTGGGAGAAATCATGGACCAAGAAATACCCTTCTAGCAAATTCAACCATCTATCTACAACATCTGCATCTATCTGGCCTTCAAATACAGGAATGTCAAAGTTTACTTGTACCTTGAAAGGAGAGGCACCTCCAGAGTGGCTGCTGGATGTAGATGTGTTGCTAGTGGGCAACTGTTGAAGGACCTGGGAAAATTTATCCATCACCGCTTTCCTCTGTTTCTTAAGGGCCTCCTAAAGTAATATTTTAATACGGTCTCCTGATCCCTCATCTCTTTTTTCTTCTGCCATGGGAGGTCGTTAGGGTTTGCGAGGCTGATATTGAAAGGGTTCAACCAGATCGAGCCCTAACTCCTTATACCCTAACCTTGTTAGGGATATGCAAAGAAAAATAAAGAAAGAGAAGGCTGCTCTAATACCACTGATCCGAATTTATGTAGGAATGTAATAATACACAGAAATAGACATAAACACAGAGATGCATTAGAAATAATCTTTCATTTCATTAATATCAAATAACATAAATATGCTTACAGACATAATGGAAATAAATTAGCTAGGGTGTTAATAGCATATCTCTGAGAAGAGATGTGGCGGCTACATGCCTATTAACTATGTTACAATGCGGCTCGAAGGCCTATTTATTGTTGAGAAACAATGGAAAACCCTAAACATCCAAAAACCTAACCCTAGGAGATGAAGTGCCAAAACTATTGGCCCCATTCTAGTAAATTGGTACATCAATCTTCTTGGGGACATAACTTTGACATACGATCTCCATTTGACACACTCAATACCTTGTTAGAAATATCTATCTGAGGAATGCAACATTTTAGTGAGAAAAAAAAATATGTAGATCCATGTTGCTCTTGATTTTCCCAAAAAGTGTCGTTTATGGCCTCGAAACGACTTTGGAAGTTCAAGACCCAAAAAAATGCTAAAAATAGTAAGTTGTGTTGAAACTAAAAAATTGAAAGAATCGATGGTGGGCGCCCAAATAGCATAGGTGGTTGGCCACCAATATCCACTTGGATCATTAGGTATCAAACATTTTCCCTGCCATGAAGAAACAGGGCACGATCTAAGTATGTGTCGATTATCAGGATGTGAAATGTGATTTTCCAAAGGACAACTATCCAAATCCATTTATTGAGCAGATTTTTTATGACCATGCTAGCTGTGAGATTTATTCATTTATGGATGGATTCTCGGGCTATAATCAAATCAACATTCTTCCAGCAAAACAACCTAAAACTACATTTATTTGTCCCTGTGGTATTTTTTCCTAATGTAAGCTCCCATTTGGTTTAAATAAATTTGGGGCCACGTTTCATCGTGCTATGTATTATGCTTTTCATGACATTAAACACAACGTGAAACCCTATTTGGATAATCTTCCTTCTCTTTCGAAACATCAGAATGATCACCCAATGCATATTAGGGCCATTTTCCTTCGGTTTAGACATTATAAAATTCAACTTAATTGACACACATGTGTCTTCTAAAATTATTTATGTTCGACTTATGGGTTTTTTCATTTCAAAACAAGGAATTCATATTGATTCTCTGAAAGTACAGGCGATCATCGATTTTCCTACACCTTCTTCTCTCATTCAACTACAACGACTCCAAGGGAAAGCCAACTTCTTGAGAAGGTTAATCCCTAATTATGCTGAGTTGACCAAAGGATTCACTCACCCACTGAAAGAATGGGCCCCCTTCCATTGGGATGAAACTGCTTAGAAAGTGTTTGATGCCCTGAAATATGCACTGGTTTTGGCATGTATTTTATACCCCTTTGATTATCAACATGATTGTTTCCTGTATCTCGCTACTTCCATTTATACTATATAAATGGTGTTGGTCCATGAAGATGATATGGGGACTAAACATCCCATTTATTATCTAAGTCGGAACCTTAACGATATCAAAATCATGTATACTCATTTAGAAAAGTTATCTTCGGCCATCGTTGAAGCTTTCCAAAGGTTTCCTCATTACGTCTTTCTTCATAAATCTACAATTGTTTCAGATTACAACCCTATGAAATATATTCTTTTGCATTAATTATTGGGGAAAAAATACTCTAAGAGGATCGTTATTTTTCCAGAGTTCGACCTGGAATTCATCAATTCCAAGTCAAATAAATCACTAGTTTTTTCCAAACTAATGTGCAACCTTCCTTTCCCTGATTATGAATCTACATATGAAGGTTATATGCCTGATGATTCATTTTTTCTGATTTAGTCGTCTGACACGTGGTATGGATATTTTTTAATCTATCTTCGAGCAGCGACATATTCAGTACCCATCCTAAAATTACATTATTGTCAATGACACCATTTACTGTTGCAATATTGATATAGTTTTACATAGGTGCCTCACCCTTGAGGAGGCCAATAAAGTCCTTACTGAATGCCACTAAGGGGCATGTGGCAGATATCTATCTGGTTATGCTACCATGAAAAATATATTATGTTTTGGTTAATTTTGGCCTACTATATTTCACAACTGCATTCTTGTTGTCTGGAAGTGCCATGCATTCCATATCTACGATCGTAGGACACATGCTCCGCCCACTCCATTGCATCATGCTATCTTTTTTGGTCCCTTTGAAAAAAGGGGTATCGACTTCATGACATGTAACCCTCACTCAGCTAGGGGGCACGGTTATATCATTGTCGCTGTAGATTACTTTACTAAATGGGCTAAGGCGATGCCTACATTTAATAGCATTGGTGAAATGGCTGCATATTTATTTTTCAATCATGTTATTGCTTAGTTTTGTGTGTTGCAAGCAATAGTTATGGATCACATAAATCATTTATGGAATCATATGATGACCGAAATAGTTTCTAAGCTTAGAATTTCCCATGAAAATTCCACTCCCTACTAACCTCGGGCTAATGGAAAAGTTGAGGCTATTAACAAAGTTCTTAATACTATGCTTCAACGAATAGTAGGGGTCCACAAATCAGACTGCCATTTTCTTATTTACGTTGCCTTGTGAGCATAACGAACCTTAGTTAGGACTTCTACCAAATTTACACCCCTTTAGTTGGTATATGGTCTAGAAGCAATCATCCCCATCAAATGTGAAATTACATTGTTAAAACTAGTTGGTGAACTTCTTCCTGCCACGTCTGTAGAGGATGAGCATATTTTACATCTGAATTGTTTGGATGAAACTCGATGTGATGCTGCTTTATCTAATGAATATCATAAAAGATGCATCAAGGCGTAATACGAAAAAAAATGTCAAGCCTCGTGTCTTCTCAAAAGGAGATCTTGTCCTCTTATATGACCAGGAATATGATAAGTGAGGTCTAGGAAAGTTCCAACCTATGTGGCTGGATCTGTTCATTTTCAAATGATTCCTTGCAAAAGGGGCCTATGAGTTAGTATATTTTGATGGAGTTCCACTGGCGCAACCTAGGAATGGGTTGTACCTCAAAAAACACTATGTTTGATCTCATTCATAGTACATTGTGTACATACTGTCTATAGGTGTGTTGAGTTTTTTTGTAGAGTGTCTTTTTAGAATTCCCCATGATTTCTATTGATCCCATTTACACCATGTTTGCAGATGTCAACATATCTCCAACCATATATTGGTTATGCTAATGGTGTTATTCGTAGTACTCAAAACCTATATTCCGTAGTATGGGCTATCTTTACTCCAAATGGCAAGCTAGTTAGCATGCAAGGGATTTTCTTTGGTCACTCTACTAAAAAAATTATTGAGTATAACGTAGTAGTTGAGCTACTATATGATGTTATTTCACATGATATCTTCCGTTTAGTCATCAGGCTTGACTCACAACTCATAGTACTACACCTTCATAATTTCTATTTAGTTAGAATTCCAAAAATCCTTCGCATGTTTTTGAGAGTACGTCCTCTAGTAAGAAATTTCGATTTCATACAATATGAACATATTTCCAGAAATATAAACACATTGGGATGTTCCCTAACTAATTACATTTTATATAGACATTTGCAACGAATGTAAATAAGTTTCAATCCACATCACATCATATTGAAAGAATAATAGGAACTAGGAAACACTGAAAATATGTATATATATTAAGTTTGGTTTTACAAAATTTGTTAGGTCCCTATATTACTAGTATAGTCCCTTATTGTTGTTAGTGTAACCCCCTTATTGTTATTATTGTACCCTTGTAACCCCCATTTTGTTATTATTGTGCCCTTAAATTATTATTGTTAGGTCGGCTAGATTACATTGTGGCCCACTAGGATTACATTATGGCCCCATGGACTCCTAGTATATATAAAGGAGGTTTTGTAAATTGTATCATCCAAGAATTTTTCATTCATGTAATGTATTGGAGGTTTCCCCCTCGAAGTGGCTTATTTCTAAGGCGTTAATATCTCTTTTCTTCTATTTTTGGAGCTGGTTACACAACATTTGGTATCAGAGGTTTGGATTCTAGGGTTTCACTGCTCCAAACAGGTCATCGTGGAATTTTCGCTATAACTTTCTTTCTACGAAGTTTCAGAAGCTGAAATTTCTAGGGTACGAAGCCGACATCCTAAGGAAGATTTTTAAAAATTTTAGAGCTTGGTTCGAAATATTTTCGGAGATATCATCTGTGGAAGTTAGTTCTTTTTTCAAGCTCCTAAAAAGGTCATCGTGGCATTTTCGCTATATATTTTTTTCTAAGAAGGTTTAGAATCTGAAATTCATATGGTGCGAAGCTGAAATCCTGAGGAAGTTCTTCAAAATATTTCAGAGCTTGGTTCACAATATTTTTGGAGATATGATCTATGGAAGGTAGTGTTTTTTCAGGCTCCTGAATTTCATCTCAAAGAGGTGATCGTGGGAAAAGTGAAATAACTCTCTCTCTGGGCATTGGATTAGAGTTCCGTAAAAATTGGTTGCAAGTGCATGGACTTTAGTTTATTGGCTATCAATTTCAGAGACAAAGGATGAAACAGTGACACGTGGCAAGTCCTACAAGTTCACACTACTAAACCAGTCCAGAATTAGGTCACTATGGGAGATTGGACACAACTTTGTATTGGAGAATCCAAATCAGGTCATACCTGTGGCATTCAAAATAGAATTTAGAGGGATACTACAGAGTTGAATTTCAGATATTGAAAATCCCAAACTACAGAGATAATTCAATTTCAATACCGAGCTCCTCAAAAGCAAGTAAAAGGTGTGTATCGTTTTTCCAGATTGCATAAGTCTTGTTTGAATAATCAAGTTGAATTGATTCCAAGGGCATATTGTAGAATAGATATCAGTATTGGATTCTAAAATGGCCCCTAAAAATAATTCAATGGCCATTAATCCTTTAGAAGGCTCTACTATGACTCATGAAGACGAAGAATAGCAACATGACATATCAAAAGTACAAGAGCAAGTGCAACAAATTTCACTTTCGCAAAAAAAAACAAAAAATGAAATGGAAGTTTTGAAGAAAGGCATGGAAACTAAGATGGATGGTTTGAAAAAAGGCGTGGAAACTAAGATGAATGGTTTGGAAGCTAAGATGGATGGCATGGAAGTGGGTGTGGAAGCTAAGATGGATGACATGAAAGACAACATGGAAAAAATGAAGAATGATCTAAAAGCATACATGGAAGGCTTGATGACAAGCTTAAAACAAGAAATTATTCCTAATGGTGAAAATATAGTAGAAGAAACTCATGATGAGAACAAAATAAATGTTAATCGTGATTTCATAAACTCTAATGTTGGCAGGAAGAACCACCATATTCCAAAAATGGATATGAGGAAGTTTGATGGAAAGGATCCTGTAGCATGGATACTACAGATGGAGCAATATTTTGATCTCCATAACGTGAAAAACACACAAAAGGTACACATTGCAACTTTACATTTAGAACAAATTACATTTGTATGGTATCGATGGCTTTGCTCCCGTAAAAAAATTGTCACTTGGTCAATTTTTACGGAGGAAATGATAGCACATTATGAGGATACAAAGAGCAACACCTTCTTTACCCAATTGATAAATCTCAAACAAAAGGGTTTAGTGGGGCAGCACATTGAGGACTTTCAAAAATTGAATATAAGGGTAACTGATCTTACAGAGGAACACAGGATTGATCTCTTCCTAGGCACTTTAAAGGATAACATCCAACATGAAGTTCGCGTTTTGGAACCTGATTCATTGGAGAAGGCATTCAAGTTGGCAAGAAAAGTTGAATGTAAAATTATGGCGACAAGGAAGCCTACCACTCAATTCTATAATGAAGGAAGTGTTGCTACGCCTAGATTTCCACAACCTACAAGGTTGACACCACAACAATTGGAAGAAAAAAGAGCAAAAGGGCTTTGCTACAGTTGTGATAGAAAATACACTAAAAGTCATAAGTGTGCTGAGAAGAAATTATTTTACATAGATTGTGAAGAGGAAGAAGAAAATGAAAAAGAAGAGGATATACACCAGGAACCAGCCCTAGAAGAGGAAGAAATGAATTCGACCATATCGTGTAATGCACTGGCAGGAATTACCACTCCTCAAACTCTCAAGATAGTAGGACAAATCAAGAAGAAAAAGGTAATAGTGTTGATTGATTCAGGTAGCACCCATAATTTTATTCATTGTAAGGTAGCCAAGGAATTAAATTGTTTCCTATACCCAACACCAGAATGTCAAGTGATGGTTGCAAATGGAGGAACTATAAATTGCTCGGGAAAATGCCATAATATCAAGCTAACCATGGGGGAATATGTATTGACTAGTCCAATGCTTTCCATTCCTATGGGAGGTGCTGATGTTGTACTAGGAGTACAATGGTTACAATCTTTGGGGACGGTAGCTTTTAATTTTCAAGAACTTTTCTTGAAATTTTTTTCAGAAGGAAAGGAAGTTGAATTACGGGGTATTGAAGGGAAGCCGGGAGGGATAATAAGCTCTAATGTCATGACAAAGCATCTAAAGAAAGAACAACGAGGCATAATTTCACAATTATTCTCACTAGAAGTTCCGACATCAAAATCATCTATTTCTGCATATCTCCAACAAGTCTTGGATAATCATTCCAAGGTGTTTGAAACTCCCAAAGGACTCGCACCTATTCGTGATCATGATCATGCTATTCATTTGATTCCAGGAAGTGTTCCTCCAAACATCAGGCCTTATAGATATCCTTACTTCCAAAAGAGCGAAATTGAACGAATGATTGCAGAAATGTTAGAGGCGGGTATAATTCAACCTAGTCAAAGTTCTTTCTTTGCTCCTGTAGTATTGGTACACAAGAAGGATGGATCATGGCGAATGTGTCCGGATTATAGGGAGCTCAATAAGCTCATCATTAAAGATAAATTTCCCATTCCTGTGATTGATGAATTATTGGATGAATTACATGGAGCAATTTATTTTACCAAGTTGGATCTTCATTCAGGATATCATCAAATTAGAATGAAGATCGAAGATATTATGAAAACAACATTTCGAACTCATGAGGGTCATTATGAATTTTTGGTCATGCCTTTTGGCCTTACCAATGCACCTTCTACATTTCAAGGGTCGATGAATTCCATTTTCAAACCCTTCCTTAGAAAATTTGTGCTAGTATTTTTTGATGATATACTAATCTACAGCAGGTCTTGGAAGGATCATGTTGAAAATGTTGACAGGGTGCTCAAACTATTGCAGGAGAAACAATTATATGCAAAAATATCCAAATGTTTCTTTGGAGTACAAGAGGTGGAATATCTGGGTCATATTGTATCTCACGAGGGTGTTAAAGTAGACCCTAACAAAATTAAAGCTATTAAGGAATGGAAAGTCCCCACAACCATAAAGCAGTTGCGAGGATTTCTCGGGTTAACAGGGTATTATCGCAAGTTTGTTAAGAATTATGAGAGAATAGCAGCACCTCTAACAACATTATTGAAGAAAGATGCATTTTCATGGACTCCTGAAGCAACTAAGGCCTTTGAACATCTTAAAGAGGCAATGTGCCTAGCACCGGTCTTAGCTATGCCAGACTTCACAAAAACCTTTGTTGTGGAATGTGATGCCTCAGGAAATGGAATTAGTGCAATTTTAATGCAAGAAGGAAGACCCATTGCTTTTGAAAGTCATCCAATCAAAGGAAATTATTTACATAAACCTATTTATGAGAAGGAAATGTTAGCAATACTGCATGCACTAAAGAAATGGCGAACTTACCTAATGGGAAGACATTTCAAGGTAAAAACTGATCATGATAGTCTTAAACACTTTTTGGAACAAAGACTATCTTCAGAAGAGCAGCAAAAATGGGTCACAAAGATGTTGGGTTATGACTTTGAAATAATCTACAAAAAGGAAAGCTTAATGTTGTTGCATATGCACTCTAAAGAAAGAATGAAGAGGTGGAAGCATTGATTTGTGCCATTTCTATTATCCAACCAGATTGGATAACCGAAGCAAGAGATGAATGGAAGAAGGACAAAGATGTATGGACACTCATTCAAAAGTTGCAGCAAGATCCTATTACATCTGATACATTTAGTTGGAAAAATGATTCCCCATGGTACAAAGATCGCTTATATCTTTGTAAGAATTCCCAACTGAAACAAAAGATTCTTCTGGAATTGCACACTTCTCCTTTAGGAGGACACTCAGGATTTTTAAAAACTTACCACAGGGTGAAGAAAGATTTTTTTTGGGATGGCCTTAAATCTGATATTCAAAAGTTTTTGGCGGAATGTTTGGTTTTCCAGCAGAATAAAGTGGAGACAATTAAGACCCCAGGACTTCTACAACCTTTATCCATTCCAAGTCAACGTTGGGAGGAGATTTCAATGGATTTTATCACAGTTTACCTAAGTCTGAAGGAAAGAATGTCATCATGGTGGTAGTTGATAGACTTACCAAGTATGCACACTTTTGTGCATTATCTCATCCATTTAAAGCAAGTACAGTTGCTACTACATTTATGGACACAATTTAAAAGCTACATGGAAACCCAAGGGTTATTGTGAGCGACAAAGATCCCATTTTTACTAGAAATTTTTTGACGGAGTTATTTTCTTGTTTGGGTACTCAATTAGCTCATAGCTCATCTTATCATCCTCAATCTGATGGTCAAACTGAGATAGTAAATAAATGTTTGGAAGGATATCTTCGTTGTTTTGTATCTGATAAACAAACACAATGGGTCAAGTGGTTACCTCTCACCGAATGGTGGTATAACACTTCCTTCCATACTGCAGCAAAAATGACCCCATTTATGGCACTTTATGGATATCATCCACCATCCATCACATCATCTTTAAGGGAAAATTAGAAGGTTCAAGCAATGGAAGATCACATCGAGCATCAACAAGAAGTTCTCCAACTCTTAAAGGATAACCTGAATTTGGCACAAAATCGAATGAAACAACAGGCAGATCAACATCGCAGCGAGAGAAGTTTTGATGTAAGAGATTGGGTATTTTTACGGCTACAACCATACAAACAAATGTCCCTCAAGAAAGCTAAGAAGGATAATAAATTATCGCCAAAGTACTATGGTCCTTACAAGGTGTTGCAAAAGATTGGTACTATGGCATACAAATTGGAGCTTCCTGCTTCTTCACGAGTGCATCTAATTTTCCATGTTTCATGCTTAAAGAAGGTTATAGGTGAAAATCTTCCAGTTCAAACAATATTTCCAGAACTTGATGAGGAAGGAAAAATCATATTGGAACCTAAAGCGGTCACGGAAACAAGAACTCGATAGCTACGAAATCGATCAATTTTAGAGTATCTCATCAAGTGGAAGAACTTACCCACTGAAGATTCTACATGGGAGGATGAGAATTTTATACAGAAGCACCCAGAGCTACTCAAGCGTTGAGGACAACACTTTTTTGAAGGAGAGGGGCATGTTAGGTCCCTATATTACTAGTATAGTCCCTTATTGTTGTTTGTGTAACCCCCTTATTGTTATTATTGTACCCTTGTAACCCCCATTTTGTTATTATTGTGCCCTTAAATTATTATTGTTAGGTCGGCTAGGATTATATTGTGGCCCACTAGGATTACATTATGGCCCCATGGACTCCTATATATAGAAAGGAGGTTTTGTAAATTGTATCATCCAAGAATTTTTCATTCATGTAATATATTGGAGGTTGCCCCCTCGAAGTGGCTTATTTCTAAGGCGTTACTATCTCTTTTCTTCTATTTTTGGAGCTGGTTACACAACAAAATTTTTGTTCTGAGACACACATGGATACATCGCCCATATAAAAAACTACATGAAAATATCTAAGTAGACGAATCAAAGGTGCTCATGATGATAAAATGACACTGCACAAACTATATTGCGCAATAATCGACCAATACAGCTAGACACTCCGATAGTGTGTCATTGAAGTTGAAAAGGAATTTGGTCAACCAAAGTGTCATCAATCCCATGTGTCAACCCCTCCATGTGGCACTCCACCTATGATAGGATCTCAGCTACCTCAAGATCTCGTAGTGCATCCCGTCCTACCGCAACAACCTGTACTGGTACTACTTCCTCCTCATGTGGTTGTCCCTCTGCACGATGGAGATATGAAGCACCTATAGGCTAAACTGGTCCAATATCTGCATGAAAACTCAATTTTTTAGTCTCGAAAAAATGAAAAAAAAACACAAAATAATTGTAAAACTTTCAAAAAACTTAAATAGTTGAAATATTTTACCTGAAGCACCCCATTTCTCACCCTCGGGAAACATGAGCTCAAGGTCATCATGAAAATGCATCCCTATGTAAGGATAATCATTGATCATAATGAATTATCTCCACAACCATCCAAATAAGGCTATTGAGAATCTTATCATTGACAGACCTGCATGTTGGGACATATGATCTATCCACCTCCTCATCCGTGGGGCCCTAAGATCGATAGGATCGAGTGTAATCTATTGAGGCTGAATTAGTGGCACTAGCTCTAGAGAAAAAGATACCAAGATTAAACCATAGTAAAATTTCTTTAACTTTCCCTCTATTTCTTTATTCAGTTGTTCCTTCATATTTACCAAAAATATCCTCATTCCAGTTGAAGACTATTGGCTCTAATCAATCCACCCCATACTACATGTATGATTTACTTGCTACATGAAGTGTTGAGCTACCTGCAAATCTAGCAATAATGAAAAAGATCGTTCTCAAAGGTAAATGTGTTACATATTTTATATTTATCTTTCCATCCCTATTTGGTTGGGCTTGAGGTATGGAATAGGTATCCATATAATATTTCGTTGTTTCCCCACCACTTCTCCAACCTAGGAGAGAGATGGGGACACCTCTCATGGATAAACCTATCAGAAAGTATATATCTTCTACCTTTATCTTGATAAGATGTTCCCCAAACCTATATTCTTGTGCCTAAACATCCCATCAATGAACAAGATCTTTCAACAATTTTATTTATTGCCTCATACCAGGAATCTAGAATAATTTTAGTAATCCACAATTTCTCAATGCCTCGATGGTAGCAAGATCATTTTTCGCATTTAAATCTGGTTCTTCGTGTTCTATTTCTCTCCACATGAATATCATTTTTTGCTAATGAACACCTGAAACATCAAAAATAGATTCATTAGGATCCTTTTCATGTAAAATCTTGATAAAGTTTGAGGGAAAACTGATAAAAAACTTAGATTTTTGTGCCCAATGCACCCCAATAGTGCATGACAGAGCATTGCACCAATCCCATGATAGTTGCAACACAGTTTTCGATTCTCTAGGGTTTTGCTGGTCCTAGGGTGTGTTTTTGGAACCCTAGGGCCCTCAAAACCTCAAAATATTTGCATTAAATCACGAAATTGGACCATGAAAAGAAAGAGAAGGGTTTTGTCTCCTGCCTGGAAGAGACGATATCCAAAATGATCCACCAGAAATTATTTTGAGTATTTATCATCTTTTCTTGCATTATTTTATTCATATTTAATGTTTTGAACTATATATGTTTCATTTTTACTATGAAACAAGGATGTTTAATAATTTTTGTGATGTTTTGAGTAGGTCGACAACTGTTAATGAATTTTTATCATGCCTTAAATAGGTTATTTTGACCAAAGAGTATACTTTTATCTCTTTCTTAGGTTCTGTAAACCTACAAAAAAGGAACCCCTTGGAGTCCTCTTTCATCTCTTTTCAAACTCCCAAAATATGAAAATATTGTCAAGAACTTGTCTTTTCAAACTCGTTAAAGTAAATGAAAAGACATATACTCAGTACAAGTTTAACCCTTTTCCAGACTGAGATAGAATATTTACGAAAATGGAATACCTTAGTCGAACATGGCTAAGAGGTTATCTTGAGTATTTTTTTTCTACCTTTTTGAACTCTAGAGACTATCTACGAAAAAGGGACATCTGCAATTTTATGTTTCAACTCTTTTTCAAACTCTCTAAACATGAAAATATGTCAAGTTTCACCTTCGCAGGACTCATTAAAATATCAAGCAACAATGGACTTGTCAAACATGACAAGGCTGAACAATTCATTTTGAGGGTTAATTAAATATACTTCTTTGGATTCATCTAAAGGAAGAATTTATAGATCAAGCATATGTTATCCTCCTCAAAATTGTTAAAAAATAAAGAGGTACTGACAAATGTGCTTGGGGAAATTGGGAAAATAGGCTACTCGATTTGCTAATGGCAGTGAGTTGCTTTGAAACACGACACTCTTTCACTTCATATTTATCGTTTTTGGGTTGGGTAATCTACTTTCTTTCAATTCATCATACCTTTTTAGAGCCTCGATTTTGGTTTTGGGTCAATGCTTCCAATTCCATTTAATGTTGTTGGTTTGTTCAAGAGAATTCATTCAATTGATATCCATTACAATACTCTTAAGCCTTCATTCCATGTTTTCCTTTCCCGGTTCAGTTTTGTATCAACATCATTATGTCTCAATCATGATATATGTTTCTTGTCAGTGATGGGGGATACATCAAAGCCCTCCTACAATGGGTCATTTCCTATCAACATCAGCAAATTATTTTGGAAGCTAAGTTTGAAACAACCCTTTGGTCCCTTAGCACTTGCATACATCAATGGAAAGTTTCCTCGCTGTCAATGACATGTTTACATCATTGGCCTTCGACCGAAAGACTCTATGTGGTGTTCGACATCGACTCATTTACTCACACCATATGGAATGTATTGTAGTACCTTAAGATCCATTAACATCATCGGTGGTTTATCTCATGTTTGTTAATGGCTTACATCATCAACTAGTAATAAGATGGTGTCTACCATGTTCAACCTCAAATCATTGATTCACATGGTTAGACTCATACATTGGTTTAGTCGTGTAAATGAGATAGAAGACCCCAGATCTAGTTTCATCCATTCAGGTTGCAGTTTCAGGAGTTATACAAAAATCACAGTGTATGATGGCCATGATCATAGATACAATCATCTAGTCATGGGTCCAACTATTGTCATATATGGACGCATCATTTAATTATTTTAAATATGATGTTACAATATGGTTTGAGTATGGGTATGCCTCCCCCAGAAAAATATTCCGAGATATAAATGTATTGTAATATATGAATCTCTCTAGTTGTTATTTATCTCGACTTGTGACAAGGTAAAACACTTCATTATTCAGTCATAATTTCTGACTTTGCACTTTAAGGAGAAATATGTTATAGGCAATTTTGTCACATATGGTAAATAGGCCTCCTAATGGGATCAATCAAAATCCTTTTCCCCCTTGTCATCATCATTGCACAAACCCCTAAGCATGCCTCTTTCATTCCCTAGAGTTTCTTCCTAAAACTACATAATCTAAGCCAGTGTTAGGACCAATGCTCCCTAGCCTCTTTTTGGACTATTTTCACCTACATGTTGCTCTATTGTCACTTGTGTTGATCACCTACAAGTTTCTCTCGTTTTCACTTACGTTGGTTCTAGAAATTCTGGAAAAAGAGAGTTAATCCTGAAGCCTCCATTTCTATAAGCTTCTAGGATTTGTTGTAACCATTTACCTCAGATAAAAATATTGAATCCTATCTTATCCTACCTTGTAGTTTCCATCTCTTATCCTTAGCTCTCATCCTCCCATCAAGAGTGGATCTCAATCCCTATATTTGTAAAAGGATAAGAACTCCCAACTTACCCCACTTCTATATATATTAACAGCCTTCCACATGCAAGGGGTTGGATTTTAGAGAGTGATTCTACCCTTATGATGTTGTTATGAGAGACATAATTTCATGCATTTAGGGTGATTTTAGGTGCACTTGGTTACAAGGAAAGGGAAATTCAACTTGGAGGATCTATTCTACAATATAAACACTTATTTTTTGTTGTAACTCACTCCATCTATATTAATGCACACAGTTCTATTTTTTCCTATATATGATGTTTTTATTTCATGTATTTCAATACCATGTTGATCTATTGAATAAATTTATTAGGTGATGTTGCATAGATCCCGTAATTTCTTGGTTTGTGTTGTCTAACTGTGCAGGTTCTAATTTTGGAAATCAAAGCTATGATTGGAACATTCAAGATAAATAAGGAGTGATGCATGAGATGTATTCCAAGTAGGCTTCATCTCATCATCTATTTACTTTAAGGAAAACATTGGGTTCCTGGTCTCTTTGTTTTTCTAGGTTAGACCACCAAACATACGGGAGATTTTTTTGTCCGCAATCATAAATCCTGCACAGAAAGTCACCTAGCTTCTCAGAATCTTTGAAATAAGGGGTAGACATATTTACAATGTCAAAAAGGCTCCTTTAGCTTCTTCCAAAGATTATTTCTTTAGAGGTGATTGTTTTATTTGCTTGTCTCGTTGGGATTTTCTTCACCTTATCTTTGATATCATGTTAATTTTCCACTTTTATATGTTATTATAATCACTTAGCCCAATTATTCATTTAATTAGAAATCACTTTTAAACAAAATTAGTCTTCCAATACCAATTAGAAATTTCAGATAAAAAAATATATCCAAGATGAATTAGAAGACGATTAAGATCAATGGCAAGAGACAAAATATTTGGTTAAAGACCAAGGAAAAACTCCACAAGCGGGAAAGCCCTTTCAAATTATCCTTCTATTGGATTGTCATCAAATATTCAACAAAGATATTAAAATGTTCCAATTCAACAATAATGAGTCAAAGGTCAACATATTTGACTATCCAACAATTTACTAACCATATTGAAGAGATGAGCCGAAAAGTCAAATATGGTCAACAATTCAAATGTACAATTTCTGTCAAAGTCAATAGAAGTCAACAATAGTCAAATATTACCTAACCATTCCTCAAGTTAATGGTCAATCAACCTTAAAATCATCTCGATCAAAGGTCAAATATTCAGCCTCCTTTACTGGTCAAAGTTGAGTCAAACCAATCCCAAGAGCAACTTAGTCAAAGGAGAGAGAACTTGCAGTCAAAAAAAAGGTCAAAATTCAATCAAAGTTATATGGTTAGACCTAGTCAAACAACCCAAAAAAATTTGGTTCCTCCACAGAAAAATTTGACCTTTGAAAATCAAAATTTTGCAAGTCAAATCAAGTTCAAAGCCCAAGTCAAAGTTGGTCAATGACTGGTCAAACTCTCCAAGTAGTAAACTCAACATAGATTTCATATTTTCCAATCTTCCCTTCACACATGTGAGCTCAACTACCTTTTTTCATACCTGTATGAACCAATCACAAGAGGAGAGAGAGAGAGAGAGATAAGATGTGTTGATGTGATGTCCAAATGAGTTTGCCTTGATGTGTATTTATATGCTTCTTTGGAGACCCAATTATGACTTTAGGCCGACTTGTAATTTTGTGTACTTGTGGATTTTCCATTAAAAATAATATTTTTCTTTCACCAAAGTAAATTATTCCACGTGAAAAGAGGGTATTCTTTGGATGAGGAAGGTTATCCAAAGGAGAGAATTTGTACTTGAGCTACCAAATTAACAATAAAGAAATTATTTTCATTATTTTGTGTAAACTATAATATAATCCATTGAAACATCTTTCTAATGTTGACTTGGTATATATAATGGTTGTAGGAGACCTGACGTATTGATTTCCTCTCCCTTATTATGCTGGTAGACCACACAATTAATCACAACTTTTTTGACATCAATTTTATTACATTCCATGAAAAAATACTTCTTGATGTTATGGTAATTTTTGAGAAATGCTAAATTTTCTCCTATATTAGAAATGTGAAATTAAAAAAGTAGATTTTGTTTTAGTTTGGAATTATTATATAAATATAGGTAATCTTGATACCACAACATATCATTATTCTGCACAAATTTATCTGATGCACTTGGTTCCTCTTGTATTTATTAAATGATCTTGTATATATTCTTATATTTCTTCCCTTTTGTTGTAGCTTCTTCCTCCCAATTAGATTCCAGAATAGAAATAGCATAAACTAAATCCTTTGTTTCTTCTTCTTCCCTTGAAAGTGCATTTATGACCACATTATGTTTTCCTTTTTTGTAGATAATTTCAAATTCATAATCAAGTATCATATTAACCTATTTTTTTTCTTCTAAAGATAACTTTTTCCCCAATAAGTACTTCAAAATATCGTAATCTATTCTATTTTAAATTGTCACTCCTTTTATGTAAGGGAACCATTTTATAACCGCGAGTAATATGGCCAACAATTTGTTTTCATAAATGGGTTTTAGAAATTTCATTCCTTTAAGTTATTTTCTTTCAAAGTGAAGGGATCTTCCTTATTGCATCGAAATTTCACGTGTCTTAAGCATCACACTCCACAACAAACATTTTTGTGAAGCTAGGTGTGGCCATGATAGGATTTGTAAAAATAGCCTCCTTATTTTTTTCAAAGGTTTTGTTTTTTTTTAATCCAAAAATAATCCTTTCATATTTTAATAATGATATTTAAAATATTTCTATTTTCCTATAATTCATGAAATTTTTTTGGCAATAATCATTGAATCCTATGTTGCTTTAAGTTTATTAAAAGTTTTTGCGATTGGTCATATGATTATAACCTTAATTTTGTTAGGGTCTACTTTGAAACCTTTTTGAGATACAATATGACGAAAATATTACACTTCTTAAATCCCAAAGGCACACTTGGAAGGCTTTGCAATAGATGTTTATCTTATAATAGTTTTAAGGTCCTTTATACATGTTGTACATGCTATTCTTATGATTTTTTGTAGATCAATGAGTCATCAAAAAATATTAACACAAATTTTATAAGGAATCGCTTAAAAATAGAACCCATAAAGATTTGAAATGTTGAAGGTGCATTAATAACTCATAAAGGAATTCATATGTTGTAAAGGCTATTTTTAGAATGTCTTCTTGTCTCATTTTGAGTTAGTGAAATTGTGAACAAAACATCCAACCTCGTAAAGAAAACTTCTCCATGCAATTCAATTAATAATTCATTAATGATAAGAATATGAAACTTATCTTTGATGGCCATTTTTTTATATTTATCTATAATATGGACACATGCATCATGAACTGTCATTTTTTCTAACCATCACAATTGGTGAAGAGAAAGTACTTTGGATACATTGAATCACGGGGGCTTTACTCAATGAACCTCTAACATATCATATGCATTTGTGTATTACTAAAAAATACCCCTAATTTTACTACATATTGGAAAATACCTCTAAAAATAAAATTATTTAAACCCCTACCAATAGAAACCCAATACATTTTCCCAATTTAAAAAACCCCAACTTTCACTACATATTGTAGTTTTCCATTTTTTCATTAACAATTTTTATACCCCTTTATATTTTTTCATTAACTTTGAGCTATGTATTTTATAGTCGTCAATATAAAAACCATTCACCCCCTATTATATGTTCAATATATTATGACAGTTTTTCCTCAATATATATCCCCCAATGTGAATTCATTTGGTATGGTATTTATCCCCCAGTGAATCCCTGATGCTTTGAATGAAGTCGACCTCTAAAATTTCTTGAATCAAATGCTCAATATTATAATTTTGTGTGTATGGATGTCTATATGGCCTAACATGACATGTTACATTTCTAGATTGTGAATGAATAGGGTGGTCATGATATAGAGTACATAGAATACCTTCAAGCATCTCTCCAAATACCTTGGAATTATTATTGATAATTTTTTGTTGATCCAATGGAATGGGGGATATAGATGCTTAAACATATAGTGAGCACAATTGTGAAATTACACCATGGTTTCTGTTTCTAAGTAATTTTTTCATGTTTTTATAAATTACCACTTTAGAGGGTTTTCCTTGGATACCTCTCATATCAATTTCCTTTCCCTTGTGAAAAATACAATGAAAATATCTTTAAAATTAAGGGCCATTGTTCTTGATGACTGTAACCTTTAGACCCCTAATATAACTTTAACACCACCCATTTCGGTTTTAACCATGTGAATATATAATAAACACTCCCCCATATTCATATTGATACTATGCTACTTCCATATAAAGTAATTACTTAAAATTTTGGAGCTATAAATATGAAGCAATTAAGAATTTTTATTAATATGTAATTGATTAAGTTATGGGTACTATATGAATAATTCAACATGATTATGTTTTTATTTTCAATATATCATTCTATACTGATATTTTTTGGATTATTGATGTTAGACAATGGATGACAAGATAGTATTGCAGTAGTCTCTTCTAGCTCTAAATCTTGTGATCGTTCCAATTCTTGATCTTCTTCATGTCAACAACCAATTTAGAATAACTTATTCTCACCACATTTATGCCCATTATTTCACTCTATCATAATTGAAACATTGTCTCTTTTCTCTTATTTCATGCATTTGTTGAGGTGTCAATATTTTTTATTGAGTGTGGATAAGGGAGGTAGCATTATATTATTTATAACTGTTACTAAACACTCTTTTAGTAACCATATTTTTACTTTTAACTTTTATTTCTCCACTAAAAGCATGATATAGGGATTTGGGTTCAAATATATGCACCTCATATTGGATTATTTACTTTAATGTTCTCATAAAGAGGGATAACAAATTATCCTATGGAATGTTCCTTAATTTTAGACTCAACTTTTTGAATTGTTGAATATGCTTTGTAATTAGACCATTTTGTTGAAGATTTATTTAGTGAAGAGAGAATTTATTTCTCTTAATATCCTCATAATGTGCTATCAATTCCACCTTAAAAATGGACCACGATACAATAGTTTCATTTTTTATTTCAAAAATCAATCGATACTATAAAAATTGATCTTGTTCCAAATACAAGTATGTAATAGTTACCTTTTATAAGGCCAAGAATTAGCATAGGCTAAAGTATTTATCTATTTGGAGTATCCATGTTGTAAGATATTTACCATCAAAATTCCTTATGTTGATCTTTGGGATGAAGTAGTTTTATCATGTTGAGTTGAACCTTTGATCTTATGGATGTTAGAGTGATGAATTATGATGGTTATTGTTGGGAAATTTAATTGACTCTTAAATTGCTTTCATTTATATGTCAACCCAGGTATGTGAGCTTGCAAAGTACACTACACCGTATGTGCTAGGATATTATCTTTCAACATTTAAAAATTTAGTTAATCTATTTCAAAATGATGAAAAGAAAATGAAACTTATTTATGAATATCACTAAGATTAGCATGCACATGTTCTTTCCCAAAATCAAGAGAATTAAATAAATTCAAAACAAACTAAGATAATGTTCAAGATTTATTCTATGAGACAAAGAAAAATGAATTTTTTTTATTCTATGGAACCTTCAAAGAAAAAACTATTGTAAGGTGCTTAAAAATGAAATCTACACTAAACAAGCCTATTTTATGAAATTTTGAAGCAAATTTATGTTGAATCTATTCTAAGAATTTTTGAAACAAATTTAATATGAATTTTAAAAGAAAATAAAAATAGTTGTACTTGTGAAGGCAAAGTTATTCTATAGACTTGAAACTTTAAAGAGAAGTATTAAAAGAGAAATTGATCCGAATTTATGCAGGAACGCAACGGAATAAACATATAACCATGAATACAAAGATGCAGTGGAAAATTCACTTCATTTCATTAATATCAAAGAACTGAAATTTGCTTACAAACAGAATGGAAATAAACTAGCTAGGGCGCTGGTAGCTATCTCTGAGAAGAGATGTGGCGGCTACAGGCCTCTCAACTGAGTTAAAATGAGGCTCGAGGGCCTATTTATTATTTAGAGACAATGGAAAACCCTAAACATCCAAAACCCTAACCCTAGGAGATGAAACACCAAAACTATGGGCCCCGTTTGGGTAAATTGGTGTTTCAACTTCCCAGGAACATAACTTTGGCATACGATCTTCGTTTGACACGAACCATACCTCGTTAGAAAGATCTATCTGAGGAATACAAATTTAGAGTGAGCCACATCTTTCCATGGACCCATTGCTCCCGGTTTTCCCAAAAACGTCATTTAGGGCCTCAAAACGGCTACGGAAGTTCAGGACCTGAAAAACTGCTAAAAATAGTAAGTTGTGCTGAAACTAAAAAAATGAAAGAGACAATGGTGGGGCTCCAAGTGGAATAGGTGGGTGACCACCAATATCCACGTGGATCAGAAATGAACATAGCATAAGATTATTTATCTGTGTATTCAAAATCGGAGTTGAGACTAACCATAAAATAAATGTTTTTGGTATTTTTTTATTTTGTTGTTAAGAAATCAACCTATGATAGAACAAAGAAAAATAAGCAGAGATCCTATTCAAAATAAAATAGTAGAGCATATAGTTGGAATGACATTAAATAAAAAATGAAAAGCATAAAGAAATTAATTCATAATGAAATACATCTAACTATTCTCACACATCTTCAAGGGAGGCTTCCTGACAAGTGTGAGTTATTGGAAACTCAGATCACAAGACTGGAATCATCGATCATATTCAGAATTGTGCCATAACAAATACTGCATTCATTAAAAAAAAAAGAGTTTCCTTCTTCAATAAACATCAAAAATTAAAAAATAATATTCATCCTTGAAAAACTTCTCTCTCCTCTCATCAAAGAGACTGCAATTTATAGAATTTTGAGACAATTAAAATACTCAGAATTTTCTTGCTTTAGTTTTGGTCATGAGACCAGTTTTGAAAATAAAATATAATCTTATTTAATGGATCCTTGGATCAAATATATTCCCAGATATGATAATAATTATCTCCCTCCAACAAAATTTCTAAATAACAACTCATTCCAATATTTTTGGTGATTGTGCATTGAATGACGAATAGGAAAGTCGTTTATCCACGTAATATGAAAAAAAAAGGTTCCAATTAACCCATAAAATATCTCAAATGGTAATGAATTTGAGAGAATTTATCATTCAAAACCTAATTGGGCCATTGATGAAACAAACCCATGTTTTTGCTTTCCAAAATTCATTTTAATTTGCTCAGAAAACATGTTTGTATTTGATTGGTCAAAATTCTTCATTTTTCCTTTGATATTTTGTTGGAGTTCCATGCGTGTGACCTAGGTGGAGTTTTATCAATAAAAATACATATTGGAGCTTCTAGAAACCAATTCCAAGTGTTGTATTTCCTTCTTGAGTGTTCCTAATACCTCAACCATGGAGATAGTTACGAAAATTGATTCAGCAGCAGAAAATTGAACCTGCTAAACTGTCATTAGTAAAACCATGAAAATTTATTATTAATTCATTAAAAATAATGGAAATAATAATAATAAACAATGTAGACATGTATGTGGGAATTTTGTGTGGTTATGAAGAAATATGGTTAAAAATGATGACAATGGGTGAATGGAATGATGTGAAAATTAATGGTTTCATCAACAAAATTATGAAAAATTGGAAGCCCAACATTCCCCCACACTGGATATTTTGCATTTCCTCATGAAAAATATTTATTTCAAAGTTTCATAATCCAACTGGTTCCTGGTGCTCCTTTATTCTATCATTTCAACTAAATCCTTTACCAAAGCTCCAAAAGAGCAATATTGACCCTCTAACTCAATAAGATGCACTTTTCTCTCTCTGTTTTTCAAGATTACTAATCTGGTAGCATAAATATTTGTTTCCACGTTTTCTTGTTGTGTCATCAGACTAAGAACGAAGAGTTACACATCCTCCTTTGAAAGTCAAACAAGTTGAAGTCTTCACATACTAGGCTGCTCATGGATGTTATAGAGGTAGAAGTGATGTATGCAGATTTGTTCTTTTCTTAATAAAAACAACCCTTTATTATTTATTATATGAAACTTTTGTGAAAGGAAAGGGTGCCCACAAAGTGGCACATACAAGTACATTTTATTGTTGTCAAAGCCTTTGCAAATTCATGTTTTTTAAAATATAGTTCTTTCAATAACTTGGAAACTATTTATGAGGTTCTTGTCACTACTTAATTATGCACAAATTGTTCAACCCTTGGTAGAATTCCATATTGTGAATAAAAAATCAAGACTCTTACTAAATTTATAGAATGTGGTTTCCATCCTTGTGAAATTCATCCCATTAGCATGGATGGAAATTGTCATAAATTGCAGCCCATAATGCTTATCTTCTTATCATCCATGCATAGAAACATTTTTCATAGTAGCCAATTCTACTTCAATAGTGTTGTCAAATAGTTTCTTCAAGAGCTCACCAACTAATGAATGTTATTCATGTGAAACATGAGTGAGTTTTTTGTTAATGCAAGAAGAATTCCCATTGTGAATCTCTGACAAGATGAGTAACACATAACAAAAAATAAGAGTTGTAGGTGAGGGTTGTACAATTTATCAAAGAGAAAATATACTTCCAAGTGATTTCAAGAGTGTGTAACAAAGACTTGTTGTAACCTTCTTCTTCATGTGGCTTTGTGCTCATCATTTCTTGGCTTCCATTAAAAATCTGTAAATGAACAATGTGACACATAATCCAAATACCCCATGTAATTTTTAAGTACTATGATGGTTCATTAACAAAAGCATATCCATATTTTGAATTAGTCTCATATGAAGGCCAATAAGGTCAAATTGTTCATCAAGGAGGTATGAATCAATTTATATTGCAGGGAGAAGAGAAAATTAAACAAGAGAATGATGGGAGACAAAATTATTATTAAGACAAACATAAGATCTTATGAAGGAAAATATTACTCAATCATGGTATGGAGTTCAAGCATAACAAGGTTTGTAGAGTATCCAATAAGGTATGAGGGCTAGAAATATTTATGTGAGATTAATTATGCATGCAAAGTAGAATAGTAATGAAGGATTGAGAAAATGGTTTGAAGAATGCAGATATGATAGTGTCAAATACATGGATCACATGTTTTACAATAGTTTTCTCATTACAATTTCCAAGTTTTTTAACAAATTAAAAAAAAATCAGAGCTAGCTTTGCCTAAATTTTACCTTTTGGAATTGGAAAAGAGAAAGTGATCTAATGCTTTCTTTGGTATTTATTTGGCTCAGGTACTCTGCTCCATGATGTGTTGACCATCACTTTGACCTTGCTCCACAGTATCATTTTCATGTAGCAGACTTGTTTTCCGAATTTATATCAAATGGTAAAATAGATTCTTCTAAAATTTTATGAGGTTGTTACCATTAATATTATGCATATTCCCACAAAATATCTCAGCCAATGCATGCACAAATCTTGATAAAAATGAGAAATGGTTGTAGGTGAAAGCAACCAATTTCTTGAAAAATACACACTCGAATTTCTTTCAATTTTTTCTATTTATTTACCCTACCTTAGTTCATTTAACATAAAAAATTCAAGACCAATGGATGCATGGTTTGCAAGATATGGTCAAATTAATTTTTTCCCTATTTCACCTTTCACACTACCCAATATTTCAACAAAAACATATTCCACTAACTCATTTTAAGGCCAATTTGAGTTCTTCAAAAGGAAAACAATGTATTTTTACCTTTTTTACCGCCACATGCCTTCAAAATCTACTTTTGATGATGAAAAGTCATTGTTGTGAAAAAATACCAAGTTATGTCCTAATTTGTGCACAATGGTAAAAATTGAAAATCTCCCTTAAAAACTCACTTGAAATGCCCCTAAAAATTGATAGTTTTTTTAATTATGCCTACAACTTACTCAATTTATCATATTCCGAGAAAACCCAGTATCTCAGAATTTTTTTATTTTTTCTCAAATTTCTTGTTATCTTTGTGCCAAAATTGCCTAGAATAAGTTGCTACAGTAATAGTTGCAGAAACTGCAACTTTCCATAGATGTTGCAGAAAATGTCAATTTTCAGGGTTATTTCTATTATTCTTATGAAATTTGTTTTCTTTGGGTCTGAATCACTGATTTGGATTATGTGCAGCATGCTAAAGTAGAAACCATGAAACATAATGCATGTTGACTAAAACAGACCCAATTTTGTTGATTTTCTTGAAAAGGAAATGAATGAAAAAGAGTTGTAGTGGTAACATCATGTTGTAGTTGAATGAAAAAAATATGAACATCCTGCTACAACAAACCAATAAATGTGCTGCTACAAGTTGTTGTTGATTCCATAAAACCATATAGTCTTCATCAAAACCAAAATTAATGGTACAATTTTACCATGCAAATGAATGTGAAAAAATCGAGCATGGAAAGAAATCATTGGATTACTGATCAATGATGGAAATCGTTAAACAATGCGAGATAACTCATCGATAATGTAAATGAGCCAAGGTACTTGAGTGCATCTTGATAGGGATGAATGAATGTGTTGAAGTTGAGTCATCAGGAAGATCTGACAATCAAGAAACATTGTTGTATACTAATTTTGTCAACAAGGAGGATTTCCATTGATGTATGCAAGTTCCAAGGGACTCCAAATAATAGTTGATCTTGATCCCAGATAAGGTGTTGAGGTTGATTGAATGAGATTTATTGGAAGGTGGGCCTTAAGGAATCCCACATCATCCAACTCGGAGATAAAACCAAAAATGATTTGAATAACTGTAATAAAATATTGAAACTGTTAGGTCCCTATATTATTAGTGTAGTCCCTTATTGTTGTTAGTGTAGCCCCCTTATTGTTATTATTGTACCCATGCAGTCCACATATTGTTATTATTGTGCCGCATAAAAGCCCACTATTGTTATTTTTGTGCCATTATTATTGTTATGTCGGCTAGGATTATATTGTGACCCCATAGACTCCTATATATAAAAATGAGGTTTTGTCATTTGTATCATCCAAGGATTATTCATTTATGTAATGTAAAGGAGGTTTCCCCCTCGAAGTGGCTTATTTATAAGGTGTTGATCTCTATTTTATTCTATTTTTGGAGCTAATTTCATAACATTTGGTATCTAAGCTTTGGATTCTATGGTTTTGCTACTTCAAACAGGTCATCGTGGCATTTTCGCTATAATTTTTTTTCTAAGAAGTTTCAAAAGCTAAAAAAAGTCCCATTTGCAATCCATCTTAACTCTAGATCCATCAAGCATTAAGATGGATCTAGGATGGTAAAGAATTTGAGATGGGCAATCTTTATTAGTATGTGATCCTACACATATTTCGAAATTTTTAATGTTATCAAGTGGACATTCATCCAAAGCCTGTTTCTTTCTACATTTAGGGAAAAATATAAATGAAGTAGCATTCTCAACTTTTTTCTAGTTTTTCATTATTAGCATATCACTTTGTTAATTTAAATTACCAATAATTTGTATAAAATTATTAAGTTAAGTTTGACTTACTAATCCTGATGCTGATTTACTCACTCTTTTCGTAATTGGATCTTGAGGGGATATTCCATACTTTGATTTTCCTCTTGATATGTTCTTGCACAATTCACAAATCTCTTGAAATGACAATTGAGAGACATCTAATTTTCCCATTAGGTTGATAAGATCAATCCATTCATCACTTATAGCTTTTAATAGGAGAATTTTTAATGTGTCTAATCCTAAATCATGCAATTTAGATATTTTGACATTATAAGTAAATATCTCCACTAAATATTTTAGGCTTTCATCTATTTTTGGTTCATCTTAAAAAATGCATTTCTAAGGTCATGGTGTATGCAATAATATTTATATTTTTCCAAAAATACGCTTTTCATATCATCCCATGTCCTTATAGAATTTGTTCCTAAATTCATGAACCATCTCTAAGAGATTTATCCTTCAATGTTGTTGGAAAAAAATTCAAGTTTTGAGTGTGTGATGAATATCCATAAGATCTACAAAGGATTTAAAATTTGAAAAGAAAGGTTTTCGGGTATTCTGATGTCATATTTGAAGTTAGGATGTATGTATGGAGGTATGTTATTCATCTGAATGTTGATATCAGTTTCTTGAATGGGAAAAGGATTTTCCTCATTGTCATCATCTCCAGTCATTTCTTCTACCTCATTTGTCACCTCTTCTTCTACCTACAAAAATAAGAATTCATGATGTGGATATGTGGCTCTTATTGCACCACATGATATAGTGGGGGTGGTAGGTGATTGAAGTTTTTTATTTATATTTTAATTTAGCTCTAGGATGTATGAAAATGATATTAATATTATGCAACTAAATTAATGAAACGAAGAATAAGATGCAATTGAAAGCTAACACCTATGTATACTTCCCCGACAACAATGCCAAAATTTTGGGTAATTTAATTGACTCTTAAATTACTTTCATTTATATGCCAATACGGGTACATGAGCTTGTGAAGTACACTACACTATATGTGCTAGGATATTAGATTTCAAAATTTAAAAAGTTAGTTAATATATTTCAAAAAGATGACAAGAAAATGAAACTTATTTATGAAGATCACTAAGATGAGTAAACACATGTTCTTTCCCAAAATCTAGAGAATTAAATAAATTCAAAACGGACTAAGATAATGTTCAAGATTTATTCTATGAGACAAAAAAAATGAAATATTTTTATTCTATGGAACTCTGAAAGAAAAAACTATTTGAAGGTGATTAAAAAGGAAATATACACTAAAGAAGCCTCTTTTATGAAATCTTGAATCTATTTTAAGAATTTTTGAAAAAAATTTAATCTGAATTTAAAAAATAAATAAAAATATGTCTACTTATGAAGGAAGAGCTATACTATAGACTTTAAATAACTCTACAGAGAAGTACTAAAAGAGAAATGAATAGAACATAAGTTTATTGATGTGGGTATTCAAAATCACAGTTGAGACTAAGCATAAAATAAATGTTTTTGGTATTTTTTGTTTTTTTTTAAAGCACTCAACCTATGATGGTGTTATCACTCATAAAAATGAAGCCCCATTTGACAAATTCCTAGAGGTTCATGTGTCAAAGGTAGGGTCATAGAATTCATTTTTCATTACTTGGCCAAGGAAAATTTTTAATTTAGCCTATCCTAAGGTCTAAACCCACCCTCATTAAAATCCTCTCATGTCACATCACTCATCATTTTCTGAATGAATTAAATTTCCAAGGTTTTTTTATCGAAAATGCCATTTTAGCCAAGAAACCACAGTTTCATAGCAAAATACACTATGAAAAGTCACTTTTCGCTACGAAACTGTTGATAGTTTCGTAGCGAAAACAACCAAATTAACACTAAAAACACTACGAAAGCACAATTTCCTATCTGCCTTATCAATCTAGTTGTTAGGTGTCAGAAAATCATTGGGAATGAGTACGTTAGATGTCATTCGAGTCATGGAGGGATAAAACAAAGGTACATGCTCAGGTCTACAGTCATCATGATCAGCTTAGGTATGTATGAGTCATAATAAGGTCATGAGGAGACATCAAAATTTAAAATCCTTTCCTAATTCAGTCATTTCTCATTTCCCATTCCTTATTTTGTGATATCGAGCTCTGGAGAGCTATTACATTAAGCCAAAGTTGTGGCTTGTGTTTTCAAAGGTTTAAATTGCACACTATCAAGCAAGGCTACAAACTATCAGGCGGGGTTGCAAATTATCAAGCAAGGTTGTGAAGACATTAAAGAAACCATGGAAGAAAAAAGAAGGGAAAATAAGGGTGGACAATGTTTGAGATATGAACCAACGGATTTGAATTTGATCAATGAAGACCCAACAGCTATGGAAGTCTTTAGAAGGACAATTGTTGATAATGAGTCTGACTTTAGATGACACACAATACTTACTAAAATTGACCCAGCCATTGAGGAAAGAAGTCAAAAATGTCAAAAGGATGAATTTGCAATTGTAGTCTACTAACAACAGGTTGAGAAATCGGGTTAAGGGCCTCCAAGAGCAGCATGAATTAATCCATGATGAATTGCAGAACAAAGGTCATGAAAATTCTTGAAGAGCAAATATCTCAATCCATCATAAATGAGGAAGAAATGCCTCAAGGATCATAAGGTGAGTTGGTTTAAGTTTTTTAAGGCTAATGGCATGTTAGAAGCAAGGTTTTGGCACTTATGAGTTTTATTTTTCAAATTACACAAAAATATGGAATTTTAGCACTTTTCATCATTTTCATAGCGTGCTTGGGCTTGAAGAACAGAAAAACACTATGAAACTGTCATGTTTTTGTAGCGAAATATTTTTAAGGTTTCTAAGAAACTGATAAATAATTCTGGAAATATGAAAGAGGTTTTTCTTCATCACAGACCTATCTATAAAAACCTCTCTCAGTTTCTACAAATTCATTAGGAGGTGGCATAAATTGATAAATTAAATTCGCTACGAAACTGTTGTTACGCAAATTTCATGTACATGATTGTTTTAGCAGTCAACTTCAAGTTCAGTTTCTGGCCAAATGAAAAAGTGTTTTGGAAATATGAAAGAGGTTTTTTTTCATCACAACCCGAGCTACAAAAATCTCTCATTTTCTGCAAAGCCATCAGGGTTTGGAAATTATACACTCATCTTGGAGGCCTATTTTTTCAGAATTTTCACTAGCCAGAATGGTGAAAAATTTGTAAAATTTGACTTGGAGGAGGTCCAACGCATCATTCACATGGCATAATGATGCATCAGCACTCCAACACACTAAAAAAATTAGTTGGTTGAAGTTGATAAGGGTTATTAAATGGATTTGTTGAGTTATTTAATGAAAGAAGAGTCCTTTTTGGATTTAAACTCTGCAAAACAAAAATATCCCTAGGATGTCTCCAAGTGAGCTTATCCTATTCGAAATAGGTCTCTGAGGTGGGATTTCGAGGCTATAAAGGTGGAAAATCATTTTTATGAGTCCTAATTCTATAAAGGACTTAGTTTTAGAGTTATAAAGGGTTGTTGGGATATGTTATGGCTGACTTCTACTATTGTAAACAGGTTTTTGTATTAGTAATATAGAGTGGTTTTCTTCTTGACAGACCCGAGATTCTCATGGGGTTTTTAATTTTTATTGATCTACATATTATGTTTAACTACTTGCATTATATCTCATTGCTATTACTCAGAATTCATAACTCTATGCTCTGACTTCCTTTAGTAATGAGATGACTGTGTTTTTCTATGTTTTATGAGTGAATTTCCTTTGAACCACTAGTAATAGATTTCATTGCTATTACTCAGAATTCATAACTCTATACTCTGAATTCCTTTAGAAATGAAATTACTGTGTTGACCTATGTTCTATGAGTGAATTTCCTTTGTTAAAGACCCCTATCTGTCTCAGATTCCATGTCAAGAAACCTTGCCACTGAACCTACTGATTTGTTGACTCCATAGCCCAGTGGTAGCAAGCCTTCATCTTTTCAACCTGCAAACATACAAAACCAAGAAACAATTCATAGATTTATCCATATATCTTTATCATTAACCAATATCATAAATTACCTGTGAGAGAGCCCTCCCAGACTAAAGAGGCTAAGCTTCAATTAAAAGATTGGTTTGAATGAGTTACTCCAAGTTGACCATTGAAGCAGCCCAACGGGACTCAATTTGGTGATAATAGATGGAACAAAGAAAAATAAGTAGATATCCTATTCAAAATAAAATACAATGCAAAGAAAATCATAAATAAATTAACAATGCAAAGCATAAATAAATTAATTTAGAATTAAATACATCTAAATATTCTCACACATCATCAAGGGATCCTCATGACAAGTGTGAGTTATTGGAAACTCTGATCACAAGACTGGAATCACTAGTGATATTCAAAATTGCGCCATAATAGAGATTGAATTCAGTAAAAAACATAGTGTTCTCTTCTTCAATTAGAAACAACAATTACAAAATAATATTCATCCTTGACATATGCTCTCTCCTCTCATCAAAGAGACTGCAATTTATATAATTTTCAGATAATTAACAAACTCAAAATTTTCTTGCTTGTGTTTTTGTCATGAGATCAATTTTGCAAATAAAATTCAATCTTATTTGATGAATCCTTTGATCAAATATCTACCCAATTATGATAAGAATGATGTCCTTGCCACTAATTTGCTAAAGAACAACTTGTTCCAATATTTTTGGTGATTGTGCATTGAATGACGAATTGGAAAACTGTTTATCCTACTAATCTGCAAAATAAGGCTCCAAAGAACCCCAAAAATCTATAAAATGGTAAAAAAATTGAGAAAATGACTCACTTAGAACCTAATTGGGCCCGTACTGAAAAAAATAAATAAATAAAATAAAAATAAAAAATCATTTTCTCGTTTTCTGAAATTCATTTTCATTTGCTCAGAAAACACGTTTGAATTTCATTGGTCAAAACTATTGTGTTTTTCTTTGATATTTGTTGGAGGTCCACACGTGCAAGCTCGATGGAGTTTGACCAATAAAAATCCATATTGGAGCTTATAGATACCAAGTCCAAGTGTAGGATTTCATTCTAGAGTGTTTCTACTACCTCAAGCATGGAGATAGCTACGGAAATTGATTCAACTACAGAAACTTGAACTTGCTAAAATTTCATTAGTAAAAGCATGCAAAATTCTTCTTAATTCATTAAAAATAATGGAATTAATAGTAATAAACCATGTAAACATGTATGTCGAAATTTGGTATGTTTATGAAGAAATATGGTTAAAAATGATGACAATGGGTGAATGGAATGATGCGAAAATGGATGGTTTCATCAACAAAATTATGACAAATTGGAGTCCCAAGAGTTCTATGATTCATTATTCATGCTCTATAATTAAAAAAACACTTCCTACATGTGGTTGAGTCCCAATCTAGTTATTATCATTATTTTATGAGTTCCTTGGATGTCCATATCCATCTAATCTTCAATATAGCAACTAATTGTGTCAAGAATTCATTTGATACTCATATCATATAAATAATAACAACCATTGGGAACATGGCCATAAAAATGTATCCTGGTTGTTGTAGGCTACCAAGAAAGCACCCAACAGTTTTCCTGCAAGAGAACTCAAGGTTAAGTCCATCATGTCAATAATAATTGTTACCATAAGAACATTAACAATTAATAACCCCTAGCCATAGGATGGTTTAGTAATTCCTCATCAAAATACACAAGAATAAACATTCTTTATCATTGGAATACACATTTTAAAAATGAAAATAAGAATTCACATTATGTTCATATACATAGTAAAAAAAATAGACAAATTATCTAGCATTTAGATCACTGGAAAATTGGAATAGGACTTCAACTCTCCTCCCAGCCATAGGCTAATCTGCACTGCATTTTTTCTTGAAGATGGCCACCCCAAGTTAACTTTAAATCAGCTGAAGGGAAGTTCTCAAGGGATATTCACACTGAACATATGCACATTCACATGCAAATATATAGCACTTTCTCCACCTATTACTCTTCCCCTGTGATGTGTTATGATTTTTCTCGGTCTTGGTCTTTGTTTTGCACAATGATTTTTCCTCTTTTCTCTTCTTACCTCTTTCCCCATCTACGCTTTTGCCAATGTTCCTCTTTCATAGGTTTTCCCAACACACTTTCTTATGGCATGTTTGACCATGGATTTGTCTTCCATGGTGGTTAATGTCGGTTGGTACTTCTCCTTTGCACCGATATGTTTCCTTTAAGTTCTTGTACAATCACTCCCCTTATTCAACAATAACCCATACTTAGTTTTGAATGTCTGGTTGTATTTTTCTGTATTACCACTTATTAGTTGTGTCTCCCATAGGCGGAATTAAATGCATGCCTATATTCTTTTAATATGGAAGCACTTTAGCTATGTTTAAATGTAGGCTTGGCCCTTCAAGAAACCCTCCCCTTCACCTCCAAAGACTCTGGATTTGTGTTTCTCTCATCCTAGTCATCCTATAAAATTTAATATAATTTTTGTGGGTTTACAATTCATAACAATTTTTACAAGAGGGGTTGTCTAAAACCCCATCCCCTTACAAGAAAAATTCCTTTGGTGTTCCATTATTGAACACAAACATTTTACTAATGATATTTATAAACACAAATCATTAAAATTACATTTATTACCTTTAGTTTTCATAATTACTTTTCAAACAACATCAATGGGTATGGAACCCCATTAAAATAACCATTTTCTTAGTGGAAATTTACAATTCACAATGCTTCTTGTTGTTCATTTGTCCTTATTGATAAATTGTTATGTAGAGTGTTTTTCACCTCCAATGTTTAACATTGTTGTCCACTATGCTCAATTACTTTTCTCCAAACAATCGCATCTAATTCCTTCTCATGAAACACCTAATGTATCCCCAAGCCAATTAAACATGCTTATGATTTATTAAAACTAATTTATTTTTCATGTCATGACATCCCCTTCTCTATTTCCCAGTACCTCAGATGATATATTTCCTCTTAACCAAGGAAATTCCCTGCCTTAGACTCGTCGTGGCATACTTCATGGAAAATTAGTAAACAATATGAAGTTTGAGTGCCACCATACTTTCCATTTTCTTGAAGTCTTCATATCCAACATGTTGTCACACACTTTGATATCTTCAAGATGTTTTTGTTTGACTTAAAATAATTCTCATGTTATCATTATCTTCCTTCACCATAAGCACATAAATTTTCATGAGATTCATCATAAGGAAATTCTTAACAATTTTTAAATCACTCTTCTATCAGCAGTGTTATTCATGAGGCGAACCCTATAGTTTTAGGACTTTATATCACAAAAAAATCACATTAGCTCATAAATTCAAGTTGCTACAAATAAGAACTTTAATTTGTGTTTTCTGAGTGTTTCTGAGCCCCAAGGAAAGTACTCAACATATTTCCCTGCAATCTTTAATTTGTTCTTCAAGCTCGGCTCATCTGAAATTTTTCTCATCCCTCAAGGCACAACATTTAACATAGCTCCATGTGATATTTAGTCTTCATTTTTTCTTCAATTAAACAAGTTTTTATCATATCTTGAGCAAACACTTATTAATACTCCATGTGATATTTAACATTATTTGCAAGCTTGACTATCTGAATTTTTTCTCAGCCACTAAGGAACAACACTCAACATAGCTCCAAGTTAACCACTCAATTTGGTTACTATAAATGAATGTTTTTTCAGCCCTAAGACACAATAATCAGTGTAGATATTAAACAAAATCCATTACCAACACTGCATGTTTTCTCAGCACCAAGGCATAGCACTCAGTACCGATATTCTACTTAACATAATCTTTAGTCAACTCTGTATTTAAATCCATAACTATGGGTGGTTTCTCATCCATTCATGCACATATAATTAAAAAATCCAATTTCACAAGTGTTATCAATAGCTCACCATTCTTACACCAATGTGTATTTTTAATCCAACAACAAAACAACACAGGGCTTCATCCAAATCATGGAGAGTTTTAGTTCAGTATTGAAGAGATATATGTATAAATAAAAATTTCTTTTTTCTAGTTATGTTACTTTTGTAAGAATAAGAGAAGAATTTATACCAACTTATCATTATTTCTCACACCTATGTTTTCACCCCCTACCCTCGTCCCCCAAAGGCTACATCAGGTGTTATTAGCTCACTAGCCTTAGGGTGCCTCAACCTCTCATTAAATTATCAACTAGCATAGTGTCCATTGGCTTTACCAACCCCACAAGCACAACCACAAGTTTAGTGATTATCATCTAGAAAGCCCTTTATGTTTCTCAATATGGTTATCACCAAATCATCCTGACTCCATTAAACCCTATTTTTTCCTCATCATGGCACTCAGTGGCATAAATCTCCAATCCGTCAACCAAGGATTCTGGTTAGTACTTAATATACTATTTTTGATGTTGGAAATTCATCAACCCAGGAGGTCTCCCTGATGTGAAGTCCCAATCAGACTTCACACTGTTTGGAATAGTAACCCCATATCAGATATCGGCCCAATTGCCATGTATTTTTATAGGTTTTCCTTGTTTACAAAGTTCAACACAAGAGAGTTATGCACAGCTAATATCAAATCGACGAGTGGTTATGCTTGTTGATGTTTGATTGTGTGTGTTAAGATTATTTTTCTGCGGAGGGAAAGGAAAGTGAGCCTCTAGGAGAGAGTAAATAGTACCACCCTAGTAGACACACACACACACACACACACACAGAAAATATCCATCTAACATTGAGTGGAATAGTCCACAAATATGTGACAGTCATTACAACCATTATAAATAATAAATATTTGTCTAAAATCTAGTTAAATAGTCCACAAGGATGTGATAGTTATAGCAACCATTACAACACATTCTCAATATGATAAGTAATAAAATAATTGAAATATTTCAAATAATTTAGCACAGATGAAAGCAAACATGGATTGCAAACATCCAAAGACCATGCAGGAAGAACATGATAGCCATGAGGCTTCTGATATTAAGTAAAAGTCCCAAGACACATGTATACAACGAACACCACTAGCTCCAATAGTGGAGCATTAAATCTAGTCCTTGCTCCCCAAAATAACTAGCTTCTCTCTCTAATGCCTTGCGAGAGGCTCCAAAGTGAAAATTCCTTCTCTCATACAATGAGGGTGTATATATAGCCAATGGGGAGATGATTCTTCACCTTCCTTATGACTCTATGACCACCCTCATTATTTTTTGACTTACCATGACTTTTCAACTTTACATGAATCTTCCCATTTGGTACAAGTCCTTTGGAATTCCACTTTACAATACATTTTAGAATCATAAATTACATAATACACAATAATGATGTGGCATGTGACGACTCATGACATGACATGACATGACACTGCTCACATGGACTTCTTGATGACATGGAAATGTTAAGCCAATTTTGTTTCTCCTTACTATATGTATTCTTGATAATGATCTTCTATCCACCTCTGTATGTCTTAGATGTAAGGAGTCTTCAATGATATCAAGTCTTGAGTTTTTGTCGCAAACTAGTGTCCTTTGCTTCCACTTGATTGATATGCTTACATAATAGGATAAAAATATGTATTCCAACATGTTTCCCTTCTTGATATCCTTGTTCATCATCATGTCATGGTATGATAGGGTACCTACGTCAGCAATTCACTCATGACGAGACAACATCAGTTCAATAAAACCCTACTCTAATATTGTGCATGTTGATCCAATAACTGAGCTAGAACTGGGTGGTAGGATGAGGTAGAGGATTAGTGACCGCAAAATTGCATAGCTCAGGAAGGAAAGAGTGAATCTTGAGCCTTGAGACTACGCAATGCATAGTTCAGACTGGACTAGGTAGGCATATTGCGTAGTTTTGGAGCTCAGTGAGCCGGGATGAAGGGTTGAGCATTTATTGTACCCACTTCGTAGTTCTGGAATATAGGTTATACCATATGTTTGCACAATTATATTTTTCAAGAGCTCAAGGTCTGGGCTTCAGCTTAGAGACTGTGAAATTTGGAGTTAGGGCCAAGCTAGAGGGTCAAATTGCACAATTTTGGACATCAAGGTACGGGCTTAGGTACTGAAACTGCGCAGTGCGAAATTTGGTGTAGGACAAAATTTTGGAGGGTGTTGTAGTAGCGACAACACTTAGCGACACACAGGTATAATTCCGACTTCTTTTTCTTGGAAGACTCTTCTGTGTAGGGTCTTATTTCTTCAGGAAGTATTGATTCATCATGAAAACCAATTTGGCCTCCCCACTTACCCTGTGAATAAACATGTTCCAATTTTTATCTTCTTGGTTGAATAGAAACATAATATTCAACGATATCGCAATGTTTAAAAGTGGAAAGGGTAGTGAAGTTTGCGAGCTTTAGATATTTATAGTGTAAATTTTCATCTTTGGTGTTTCTCCACTATAAACAGGCCTAGACAATACCTTGAAAAAGTCACTACAGTAACACAAACATTTCTCTATTGTCAATGAGCCTGGACAGTACCCCAGTGGAGTTTCTTTCTTCACCTCTTTGAGAAAGAATTATTTCTCTTCTTTCACCTTTACTTATATATTTAAAGAGGACTGTGCATTGGAAATTATTCATTCTATGGGAAGAAGAGGGATTCCAAATTATTGAGAGCAGGAGAGGTTGTTCCTTCATAGAAGCATATAAATACCTCTGATTTAGGTTTTATCATTTATATTTTTTCCCTTTTCCTCTTCTACTGATTGGATAAGCATGAAAAAACTGAAACATAAAGAACCGAGTGTGGGAAATAGGTTTCCTGAATAAACACAAGTATCATAGTTTGAACAAAACTCTCCTTATGAATGGAAGGTATTTTTCATCAGAACTTCATCGACCAAAAGATGTAACCAACACAAAGAAGGAGGAATATAGGTTAGCCAAATGTTGTGGTGTCACAAGACTCTTTTCAATTCATCTGCATTTCCTTTTGAGCCAAAAGAACATATTCATGCAAGGTCTTACAAAAAGAAATATAAGACAACACACAACAAGGAAACAAATCCATAAGAAAAAAAGGCAGGAGGCTAACTGAAAATATGATGTGAAACCAAAATTAGAAAACACAAGACAAGCTACAGAAAATGAATTTAGGATGAATGTGCGGGTAAACTAATATGCAACTAAATCTACTCCTAACCTAATCATCTAAAAGATCGAGGTCACAGATAATGAAATTTCCAATGAAGCCACCATATTTGATTCTAAGTTGCATTCCCAAATATATAAGAAATTAAAACTCATATAAATAAATGTGCAATAAGATAGATAAGAACTTGAATAGCTTACACAAAAATTTCAAGGTCTTTCCTATTAGCAGAAAGATAGGCCATAACACTACAAGGAAAAGACCATCTAGTGGAGGTTATAAAGGAGGTTTTTAGTGTTATAAAATTGGAAAAAATTGTTAAAAAACATTTTCTACGACATTCGTTTTTGGTAACGGAGGTTTTAGTGGAGCTTCTAATGGAATTTCAACACAACTAAAAAAAATTGGGCAGCCCAAGGTTGTTACAGATTTTTTTCTCATCGGTGTGCTAATCAGGTGTCAATGCACCGGTGTGTTGTACCGTGAATGCATCGGTACTATAAAACTGCCAAGAACAAGGATGGAAAAAAAATTTCGGATGCCCTGGGGCTTTTAGAAACAGCCCAGTGCCTTTCAACCCGACAGTCACACCAGGTCGGTGGAAGGTGCATGCACCGGGTCGTTAAGGTGTAAAACTAGAGTAGGCCCTCTAGGTGATACAATGCACCAGGTCATCAAGTTATAAAAATGCACCGGCGCATTAAAAGAAAACCACACTGGTGCATGCAATGCCTATTGAACTGCCCGAGTGGTAGTCGTCGATAAAGCACACAGGGTGTTCTAATTGGTATTGGTATTTGTACGGTGCCCATAGGTCTTAGAAATGCATCAATGCTCAGTATCACACAAACGCACCGAGCATTCTAATTGGTATTGGTATTTTACAGTGCCCATAGGTGGTAGAAACACACCGGCGCATAGTAACTAACATGAACCGGTGTTAATTTTATATTTTTTAGAAACATCGACCTGTGACAGTGCAATTATTGTGATTTTTTAAAATTTATTATTCATCAAAAGTCGACATATATCTTATAACAGTATTCATCTCAATTAAATTTTTATTAGTGCATTTGAATGTGATGTTTGGATTAATTTGTTATATCATATCATCAGATTTCACATATTTTCATTATAATATTTATTCATCCATATATTTAATCAGTGGTGTAACATTTCACAGTGACAATGGAGAACGCAATAGAATAAATTAAAACGTATTTTATTATATATATATGAATAAGACACTCTTTTTCATACAAAATGGGATAGTTATTGGTATCCCTTTGTCTTTCATTTGGGATACTATGTCCATTACATTAAACAAAATGTTTGATTTCACAGACAAATATTTCAAAAAATACAACGCCTTCCTTTGATATCTAAACATAATGATCATCATTCTTCGTTGGAACTGTTGTCACTGCTCGAGCTACTTCCATGACTTGGGTTATTTTGAGGAATGTTTTGTTCACGGTGTTGATTTTTTTATTCTTCTTCAACTTCCATATACAAACATAAAAATAAATTGTAATGAGTGTATATACATTGGTAAGAATAATGAAAATTGCAATATTAAATAATATACATCAATGTAAATCAAAAATAAATGTACCATAGAAATAACTGACTCATGAACTATACACATTATTTCAAAACCAAATGTCATGCCATCTTTCAACAATTCATTTGTTGGCGCAATTCCATGCATTCTTTCCTGCAAGTTTTATACCCCATAACAAATCATATATTTAATATAAAATATTTTTTTGTTCTATTAATTATAGATGGAGCTAAGTAACAAAAAAAAGATCAAAAGATGCTTACAAATTCCACAATTAATTTCTGATATGCCAACATATACTAACAACCCATATTTAAACCAATGTCTATCAATTCCTGCGATGGTCCTTCTTTGTATGTTAGCACCTATTTGAAGACATTAAATGATGATTTTTGTAAAACAACTTAAAATATACAAAAATGAAATCTAGTTAAGTTTTTATAAGGAAGTAACAATTACACACAAACTTAGATATCAACCATTTTCTTCCTTGTCGTCCCATTTCATGTGTTGAATGGGTTCCATTTTCTTTTCTTTTCTGCAAGAAAATACTTGAAAATTAATATTTAATGCTAAATTTTTTATTTATTGTACCTAATCGAAAAATTCAATGATTACATGTTATATTTAAAGCACGTTGTTGTGGAAATGGCTCCCTGTGCGATGCAATTATGTCCATTTCTTTGACCCTCTCCTTGTACACCTTTTTGGACATTCCTACTAGCATATTTATGATATTAGCTCATTTATCCCTTCATATTTTCATAATCTTCGTGAAAATGTAACATGATAATAAACTATTTAATTTTTATATTGATATATGATAAGTAAATATAACAAAAGTGATATTTATAAATGAGTTATTTCTAGTAATATATACATATAATTCTAGAAAAAAAAATTAAAGGAATATTACTTTTCCATTCCTTCTTTTTTTTTTGTACATTTTTGCTATTAAAAGTCTAACATGTCTCATTGACCAATTCTCTGGAAACTCATCCTGTAGTTTAGATAAAATTTGGTTCTTGGAATCATTGGATTGATTTTTGTATTGTATGTGGAAAGAATTTCTATACATTCATTCCACTAGATCCCTCAACGTTTTGTAAAAGTTTTTCTCCCTTTCGTTAACCTCCAGCGCCACTCGAGATTAGCTAAGGAGCAATTCATTTTCATTTGCAAGTTCTATTTTTTTTCTTTACTAGAACAACATTCCTTTTCTTCATTGTTGGTCCCTGGAGAAAATTAAACATATGTGAATTAATAGATTGTTTGAAACATGTTATCTAATATTTTTAAGTATATTATTAATGAAAAATTAAAAAAAGAAACTCATATTGGATCAACAGTATTTTTCATTCCTGATTCATCTTTCTGCAATTTTCCCATCAAGATTTTATGCTCTTCTGGTCTTAGATCAGAAAAAATATTACCAAGCTTCGTCTTTTTGTGGCTTTACATGATACGCAATAAACAATACATATTATTTAAACTTACATATAGTTCAAAAATAATAATTTTTGTAAATAATTTACAAAGAACTTGCCTTTTTTTCTTTTCTCGATGTGCTATTAGTATTTTTGTTACTTGATCTCTTGTTAGCCATTTCTTTATTAATATGAAACATGTACCATACCATTCATTAATATATTTTGTAAATAAATCACAAACTTTTCAGGTAAAAAATTAAGAAAACAGTGTGCCTTTCAAGCAGTACGCATTGACGGCGGTATGGCATGTTCTTATAAACACACCGCCAAAACAGTAGAAACACCATATGGTGCTCTCCGTCAACAAGGAGACTTGATGAATTATATGTTAACCTGTGCACTGATTAACATAGAAAAAATAATAAAAATTCTCTAGTGTTAGTTTTTCTAGCATAAGATGTCGTGAAGGATGCGGTGCGGCATGTTCTTATAAATGCACTGAGAAAATAGTAGAACCACCATATAGTTCTTTCTGTCAACAAGGATACCTGGTGCGTTATATGTTAACCAGTGCACCGATTAAAATAGACATAAATTAATAAAAAAATGTTTTTATCAAATAATACGTGTGCGGTGCACTATAATAAAATAGTGCACCGGTGTATTATTTTACAGAGGGCGCATTGGTTAAAAAAATATGTTTTTAAATTGTTTTTATCAAACAGTACATCCGCAATGTGCTATAATAAAATAACACACTGGTGTACTATTTTACAGGTGCACTGATTAAAAAAAATCTCTTTTTTCAAAAAATCATGTAAGGGCCAACATGGATTGGGATCTGACTCTGCAAGTCATCCTGTGGGTTAGATGTGATAGGCCTATATATATAGAAATACAAACCCTATAAATATAAAATGAAAATACCTAATTCTAAAGTCACATAAACAAGAAGAAGCAAGGGAAGAAACGAAAATAATCAAGGGTTTAGAGTAAGAATGGATTTTTTTTTTATTTTTTTGTTCTTTTTTGTTTTTTATTTTTTTTGAAAATGAACAGTAAAATTTGAAATTTTTACTTACCATGTATTAATCAAACATAAATTGTAAAAAAAAACAATTATTACAATAAAATTTAACATTTTTACTATACTACAGGTTTTTAATCACCAGATGTTTGAAATTTTAATTCTTTGAATAGTGATGTTCTTATAAAGTATTTCACTGCTCGACAGTGCTCTCGTGCTCTCTTTCTCCAGGTATGTCTCTCGTGCAAATCTCTCCCTGATTTTTTTGCAAAAATAATGAAATAATGAATAATTTTTACTATTTAAATAATTTTTTATGAAAATATTTCCGAAAATAATTTGCCGCCCATTTTTCAATTTACCTCTTTTTTTCACTTGAAAAAAATAAATTTGTGTTTTTTTTTATTTGCGGCTATTCAATGCATTTATTATCTAACCGTACCAGTGCTTCAATTAATAAAACAACATTGGTACACAGTAACTAAAGCTCACCGGTGCAGTTAACTATACATTAGCACCGATAATAATAAGTCCATTTTTAAGGCACCGAAATTACTTTTAGGTATGTACACCAAAATTTATTGTTGATTTTTCTCAAATGCAGGGAGAAAATATCATAATTATGTTGAATGGAAAATTCTTCAAAAACCAACTTGTTCCATAATATTTCTCAAATTCCATCGCGGAGTTCTCCCTATCCATCTCGAGACATAGTATTTTCTTCATATTTCATTTATATTTTCATTATCTAATTGAATTTATTTATTTTATCCATGTCAATCAGATGAATAAAATTAATGTATACAAATTTTTAGGTTCATGCATATTCAAAATTGAGTTCAGATGCACAAAATATTCAAACAACTCCAAAATGTGGGAAGCTCTTATTAAGAGCAGCATACCGCAAGGCGCATTTAGTAGATGAAAATGGACAACTGCTTCACCCTGTCAATTGTAACGTTGCATCTTCTAGCCACAATCATGAGACAATGATGGTAAAAATATTTTTTTGGTATATTAATGTAATTATTTCAACATCAAACCAATTAATCATGCATTTTCGATGTGCTTACTAATTGATAGCATAGATTTTGTACTAATCATGTTCAAATATATTTTTTGAAATTATTAGGATTCTATTGACGATGAGAGACCTACCTACCCTCTTCCATTTGCACCCCACGACAATTTCAAATCGCTATAAGGATGAATTAAGATAAAAAATCAGCGAGGAACGATACCAAGAATGGTTGAATCAACCACCTATTCAAATCCCACTACGTCTAGATTTAGCAATTAGGAATGACTAAAGCAATAGTAGTTCTTCACAAGTTGGTGGTGGAGGCAATCAAATAGAGGTTGGTATGGATGATTACTTAAGGGATACGACTGCCATGGAGACAATTTTGTTAGATGCATTCCATAGCAATGATCAGCTAGGGGATGATGCTCATATTGCTGATACCTTTTTTGAAAGCCTTAAATTTTCTTCCACCACCCCTCTCTTTGGACCTTGCGATCAGTCAAATTCTACCCAGTTGGGGAAAACGATGTTACTGTACAACTTGAAATCAAAGTTTGGCTTTTCGAATGCATGTTTCTCAGGAATTTTGAGGTAATTGACCATCAATTCCTCCCTTATATTTTGAGATATATAATCACACAATGAACATTACAAATGGTCAATTTTATGAACTTTAACAATTATATCTACATTAATGTACATTTAATATTTTCCATGACCAACTACAGGTTATTCAAAGATAAGGTTCTCCCGAGTGATAATGTCTTGCCCGGTAGCTGCGAAGAGGTAAAGAAATTGTTGAAATTTTTTGGTGTTGAGCACATATCATATTATGTGCATGTTAAAATGATTATATTCTATATAGAGGAGAGTATGCAGACAAAGAGATATGTCCGAAATTTGGGCATGACAGGTATGATAAATAAAAAAAGAAAGGTAAATGACACGGTCCTCCTTTTAAGATATTGAGGCACATGCCTATAATCCCAAGGATTCAAAGGCTATTTCATTACAAAGAATTAGCTAAGTTGCAGGGATGGCATGCCTCACACAGAAGTGAGTTGGGAGTTATGTGAACCCCAACAGATTCAATATCCATGAAGCATATAGAGGATACATGGCCCGAAAAATTCAAGGATGAAATACAAAGTCTACAACTCAGTGTAGCCATGGATGGCATCAACCCATATTCCCTCCAGTACACCAAATATTCTATTTGGCCTATAGTAGTGATCAATAACAATATCCCCCCATGGTTTTTCATGAAGAATGAACATCTTATGTTGACTCTCATAGTCCCTGGTAGAAGGCAAGTGAAGAATATGAATGTCTACTTACAACCACTGGTAGATGAATTGAAGGAATTATGGTATGAGATAAATTGATACGATGTATCAAGACCCATCGCAACAGAGAGGATTTTTACGTTATATGGCATATGTGATTACATGACACGTGATTATCCAGGCTTAGGAGTTTGATCTAGTAAATTACATGTTTATTGATTTGTTTATATATGTAACAATATTATTTCACATATTAGTTATTTAATTCGTTGTAATTGTTCTGATCTTCATGATATTCTTTAATGTGCCATGCATATATAATGTATCCAATAATTTTGCAGATCTTGTAACAAAAGGGTATTTTGGATGTAAATTTTGTGGACCTTCTCTGAAAGCTAGAAGGTCCAATGACCTATGAAAGCAAGTGTATGAATGCTCCAGGGTAATCCTCCTAGAAGAACACCCTTACAGCAACATCCGCTTTCAATGGTAAATGAGAGAGAACCCAAAGGCCTCCAATAACGACACCAATTGAATGGCTTAGAGCATATGAGAGAGAGAATGAGAAGGAGTTCATAGAAATGTTTGATTCAAATGGGGAGCCTATGTTTGAGGAAATATACATTTTATAACCTCCTATATTGAGAGCATCTTAAGATTACCCACTTATTAGATCCCATGCATATATTTAAAAATGCCACATCTTCTTTATGGAGTCAAATATCATTGAAACAAAGTGACACATTGGTTGTTAGGAAAGATCTTATTACTTCAAAAACTAAAAAGAAACATTGGCCAAGACAATTAGAAAGTACAGGATCAGAGGTAGGCACTGGTCCATCTAATTCATGATATTTCAAAGAAGGTGATATCCCATGGATTTTTAAAAAAATATGATCTTTCTTTGGAAAAGGAGTTATAATGGGTGTGAGGGTGCCATTTTCATATGGGTCTTCACTACAGCGCTGCTTCACCGTGGATGACAATTTTTCATGGTTGAAATCGCATGACCATTTGAAGCTTCTAAGAGTATGTATAATGTCAGAAGCATGATTTTATTAGTTTTTATATTAATAATTTTTTTCCCATGTAGGGATCATAAAACATAACTAATTTTGTATATTATTGCATGTGTTTATAACTTTGCAGTGTCATTATCCTTTGTTCATGCGTGGGTGTGTGAAACATGAATTCCACTAAGACCTATGACATGCCATATCTAAGTTATCTGCATTTTTATGTTGGATTATGTCAAAGGAGATTCATGTGGCTAGCATTCGATGGTGGCATCAAGATATAGTTGAGATTTTTTGTATGTTTGAGAAGGAACTGCGAACAAGTTTCATGGAATTGTACTTTCATCTTCTAATCCACCTAGTAGATGAGGTTGAATTATTTGGGGTGGTTTCTTGTCATTGGATGTTCTTCTTAAAGAAGTACATGAAGAAATTGAAAGGTTTTGTTCGACAAAGGGAAAAACCTGAGGGGTCTATGGCAGAGGGGTACATATGGTATGAGTCTTTCTATTATGCCAGTGAGTACATCAATAAAATCAACAACAGACCAGGTGCGGTGATTTTGGAAGATGAAAGGGATGAAGACAAAAGAGAAGGGGAGTTGCTCCAAACGAATGGAAAAAGGTGCTTGATAAAGAGTAAGCAACTTATAATTTTTCAAATTTACACAAAGTAAATATTCATGTTGAACTTCTATATAATGTATATTTTGATCTCATATGTACTATATGTTGGTTTAATTTCATCAGCGAATGCAGATATTGAGGCAATGAATAAATTCATTCTTTACAATTTCGAAGTGACACAACCATGGGTATCATTGTACGAACAAAAGAGGATGAAATGGAATAGTGACATGAAAGAATTAAAACAGTTTGATGGTAGAAGTATGCCTTATCCTGAACATTTAAAAGAAAATATGCCAAAAATATGCCCCAACAGTTGGGTTTCTGACAAAGTCAGAGAGAAATACGATGCAAACAGTCGTTACCCGCGTGCTGAAGAGGATGAGCTAAACATAGGGATTGGGTGCACCCACTTGGTAATAATATATTTATGTAAATTTTAAAATTAATAATGCACCTTTGAAATTTAATTACATCTATATTTAGTATTTTAACAGTAGGGTTATTATAAGACACATGACACTATGATTTTTTAACTTTTTATAGGTCAATTTGTTCCCATCTATGTGGGCATATGGACACCATTTTCACACAGAAAATGCTAATGATGGACACATGACACAAGATTGTCGTGTGGAAGTTGAGTTCGATCAATGTAGTCGAGCTAGCCATCGTGATCAAAACCTAGTACGAGGGACACTAGGTTACATTAGAAAGATACAAGAGATCATTGAAGTGGATTTCTCTTCTTTCCAATGTGTTATTTTTAGGTGCAAGTGGTGGGACACCTTTGATCGGAATAATGTAAAGGAGGATCATGATAGTAGGCTGAGATGTATCAACTCTAGAAAGATGTTGGATGAAGCTAAGGAGCCCTATGTTTTCCCCAAACACTACAACCAGGTTTTTTTTACCCATGTGTCTTGGATAGGGATTGGTGGTTCGTATTGAGACATGACCCTATATCAAAACATATTTTTGAGAACAATAGTGTTATCATGCCAAGCGAGATGGAATATAATGAGGGTGATCATGATAAATGAGGGTGATATGTTATATGTGTTATTTCATCATTTATACTTTTTAAGATGGGGTTTTATAAAGAATGGGACTTAATTACCTTATAACTAAGACTCTTTTTTTCGAAACATTATAATATATTTTTTGAATTAATTGGTAATTTGCATTATGTTAACATTAAAATTGTTTCACTTGTAATTTTCAATTATGTTGATCTCGAAAACAATGGTGCACTGTATAAAGTTATTTTTTTATAATGTCAATTACTAAAATAATACAACTACTTGATTTCTTTAAATGTGTGTGAATGATGTCTTCAAAATGTATAATGTTATTTTTGGTATGTAAGATCATATTAAAATAATGATAATTCTAAAGTACATGAATTTATTTGCATTATTTTCTAAACTTTATTATTATGTTACAAAAATTCATATTATTCTAGATTTATTATTTTACAATTATATATATTCATATAAATTTACAATTAAAATTATGGCAATTTAACAATATTTATGGTATGCATTTTACTTATGGTAGTTGTGGCTCAAAATTGACAATTATTTTACAATTTCACAAATATTTTACATACAATTACAGTTCAATTACAATTACAATTTTACAAATTTACATACAATAAAAATTAGAATTAGAATTACAATTACAATTACAATTTTACAATTTCACATACAATTACAGTTACAATTACAATTTTAGAATTTTACATACAATTACAATTACAAATTTACAATTTTACATACAATTACAATTACAATTACAATCATTTCACAATACAATTAAAATTTTACAAATATTTTACATACAATTACAATTACAACCATTTTACAATACCTTAAATATTACAATTAAAATTAAAATTTTACAAATATTTTACATACAATTACAATTACAATTTTACAATATCACATACAATTAAAATTAAAATTTCAATTACAAGCACGACATAATATTTAATAAATACCATGATTTAATATTAAAAATAAACATCACGATCATGATAACCATGTATAAACATAATATTCGATGAAAAACACATTCAAATTCGTTAACATCATATAATCATCATGATCATGATCATCTAACAAAACACAAGCATTGTATAACATCATCACAATACAAACATCAAATATACATCTCATGTCAAATGAATTCTATCACATACACATCTATCTACAAGCTGCACATTAAATGAACATATCTAACATGGCCTAACAATATACACATCATGACAAACACCAACATATATATATATATATATATATATATATATATATATATATATATATAATGCTTAAAAAATATATAGGCGTAATATAACTCCATATAAATGTCAAATATCAGCTGGTGGTACATCAATAGTAGTACTATTCAAGGCCTAATCAGTCGATGGTGCAGCCTCGACATTCTTAGATAAATGATGATCACGATGCTGGTGATCTAGAGGGTGCCCTGCGGTCAACAGCGCTATTGACACCGTGAGGATGGTTCAACGGCTTTCTCAGTCGATGGACCCACCTCCTCAGATGGACCTACGCCCTCCTCAGGATCAAGTGCCTGCTTAATTCTAGGATGTGTCTGTTGAGATGGTGCAGACTACTCAGACAATGCTTGCGCATGATCATGACTGGATGCTGCAGGCTGCTCATCATGATCATATCTGGTGCGAGGTGGAGGAGGAGGTGGAGTACTAGAATGATGATCACTCCCCTCATGATCATGATCATCACATGATGTGTTTCTCTGTTGTACTGCATCTCCACCATGCCTACCCCTCCTCGCCCACGCCAGTGCTCTGGTAGCTCCAACGATATGCCGCATGAGGGTCAACATATCACGAGGCATGCCTCTCTAGATATGTGTCAGCCTGTGATCAAAATGTATCTCTCTAATCGTAACTGGCATGAATCCCTCCTCAACTAGGATTTGACAAATTTGGTCACCCAACTCCATCCTAAATCGAGTGTCCGGCCTACATCTCGCACCCGTTGGTATCTATGTCTGATCAGGACTAGGTATGTCACCCTGATCCTCCACCTCTGCCATATCCTCGTCAACATGATATAAACATGTATCATTCGATGGCGGTGGAATCTCATCGCTAACAAATGACCCAATATCTACAAAATATATATAAGTAAACAACAATAATTAGACAATTTCATTAAATAATTTAATAAAACAATTCAAAGAACGTGTTAGAATAAATTTGATAATTATAATTAATTAATTAAGACAATAAAATGAAACTATATTAATTTAAAGTAAACACTAATATTACCTCTCACATCCGGCGGCTCATCCTGTGTGAAGAGGACGTTGGTACACCCTCACCAATCCAAACCAGTGTACAAACATGGCACCAAAACGAAGGAGTGATCATCAATACTCGGTAGCAACTCCAGTGCATCGGGAGATATCCTAGCAGGAAAGCTAGACTGGCCCTTCTTGGGCATCATCTAGCCCCACATCTCCATTCATGCGTGAAACATCGGCCTGCGAGGCTGCCGAATAAAAGTAGGCCTCGTCTCTGGAAACCTCTCAAAAAATAAACAAAATAAATATGAAGCAAAAGGGAAGGTCAACCTCCCATGTGCCTGAGAACGACATCTATCTAATGTTGTACAAAAATGTCACAAAAAAATCATTGACCATCTCATAATTCATGGCGCCTGGAACAAAGAATCAACATAAATAAAAGCGGGAAACTAATGTGTTGCCCATCAATGGTATAATGTGAAATCATCGTCAACAATAGTGAGAGTAACCTCACCTCATTTGCACCAAATAAATCAATATGTAACTGACCACCAGACACCTAAAATTTGTAGGATAAAGTATACCATCCCTAATATATCTATGGGAGTACGCAAACTGACTCCCTGTTGCATAGTTGACGGGGACATCTAGGAACTAGGGCAAATCCTGCTCTCTCCTAAATAGGCTAGTAATAAAATATATGTCCTCCTCAGTGGGCGCATACCATTGGTCAGGACCGACCCAGAATGCCTGTCGGTGGGCATTCCACCTAAAGATGAGCTATCCCAATAAGCCACTTTGGCCCTTCAGGGATGTAGCCTCCTCATAGAACTTGAGGAGGCCTACCTCCCTTAGGAGAAACTGTGTGGCTTTCATAATAGGGCGAGGGTACATAAGTCTCTCCCTCTCTCATGCAACCCACAGGTGAACCATGTTATACTAGTCCTCCATATGTTCTTGTGGTTCCCTTTTCTCTCTCCATTGATGTCACTGAAAGATTCACATATTAAATACATTTTTTTTATTAAATGAGACATGTATTCTATATATATATATATATATATATATATATATTAAAAAGAAAAAGTCTGTGCGCCCAAAAAAAAGTCACGCACAGGTACTGGTGTGTCCATTTTTATCGCACACCACTCTTGGTGCACATGGAAATTGTCCGCGCACCACAAAACATAAAATGTAATTTCTTCTGCGGTGCGTTGACGAAAATGTCCACTCCAAAGCAAATAGTTAGGTCAACGCACTGCCCAACAATAATTCAAGGTCAATGGTACGGTCTTGTAAATGACCGCATCGTTAACTATGTACTAGTGTTGGGAGGGAGGTACATTGACTAAACTATGTGCCCCAGGGCGGATAGTTAGGTTAGCACATCGCCTTCTTGACATCTAAACATTTTCAATGGTACGGTCATGTAAACGCCCACACCATTGACTATGTATTGATGTCATGAGTGCGGTGTGTTGACCAAACTATCTGCCCTATGGTGAATAGTATGGTCAACACACCGCACTCCCGACATTGGTACATAGTTAATGGTGCAGTCATTTAAACGAATACACCGCTATGTCAGTTTAAAAAAAATACATGGTGCTCATTTTCCAGTACCGCACTAAAACCCGGTGCGGTTTCTATTAGCACCGTTTGCGGTGCGCTAAATGGCCTCACCGTTGACTATGTACTGATGTCAGGAGGGTAGTGCCTTGATCAAAATATCTGCCTCGAGGTGCATAGTTTGGTCAACACACCGCCTTCCCGACGCTAGTACATAGTCAACGGTGTGGTTGTTTAAACGACCACACCACCATGTGAAGTTTTAAAAAATATCACGGTGCACGTTTTTCGGTACCACACCAGAACCCAATGCAGTTTTCCGTTAGAACCATTAACAGTGTGGCCTATAAATTTACAGGCAACACTGTGAATGATGCGAACTAAATGGCTTGAGCACAACACACATATATATATATTTTTAAATGGTAAATTTTGAGGTTTTTTACAAATCTAATCCACTAAAACGTTTAGTTATTGAGAAAAAAGTAAAATAAATGTACATTTGGGCGTCAAGGAGGCATGTTTGCTGAGGAATTTGAAAAAACAAATTTTCCCATAGTTTTCCAAAATTCGAAATCCACAAGTTGCGTAATGGATGACAGCAGTGAGTGCAATGGGAGCACCAATGGTAGGGAGCCTCACACAAGAGAAATTCACACCGGTGCTTGAGAGCTTTGGAGAACTGACGAAGTGAAAATGAATATTTTTTGTCCAGTAATTTTGTTTTATATAACCCTGATTCGATGCGCGGGTGTTTGAGACGCACCAGGCAGTGTGTGGGTTTTTAAGATGCACCGGGCTTGTTTCTGCATAGCATACCAGTTCGCTATAGTAATTAGACGCACCAGTTAGGTTTTTATGGAGAGCACGACGTCTCGGTGTGCCAATTTTTAGTACGCAACAGTGCACTGTGAGTTAAATGCACCGGTGTCGTTTATGATGAGAAACGCACCAGACAGTAAACAATCACAAAATCCTCCACCCACCAACCTCCTCTAGAGACCTCCACTGCAAATGGATATCTGGGATATTTTTTAAGTGGTTCCTCAAAAACATCTGCGAGAGGGTATTTTCCTTGTAGGGTAACCACTACTTCTAACTAGTTCACATTCTTACCTTTTTTATGAAAACCATCATTCAACAAACCTCAGAAGCTTCTTTTGAATGTGTCTTCAACTACACTGAACTCCTTAGCAAGCACGTGGAAAGATAGAGACTTATTATTTCTGATAAATCTTTCCAAGTAAGATTTCTCCAACCATTCATCGATTGGATCGTAAAATTTGTGATAATCCTCTTAAAAAACACAAAATCTTTGAAAAGATGAAATTTCAATTAGAGGCACAGGATTATAATGATAATCTTGTGAGGGAAAATATATCTTATCATATTCAACATACATTTCAAGACAGTTAGAATTTTACATAACCATCAGCAAGTGCGAAAGTACCTCAACTTCTTGACCAGTACCCAGATAGTGAGATGTTAAACCATAAAGATCAAAGGATGTAAAAAAACTATCATTGAATTTCCTGACGAGAAAATACTAAGTTGAATGAGAACCATCAGACTCATGATCATATGGGATGATTAAAGCATCACATTCCTAGTTTGTAATTAACAAGGATAAATCAATTTGAACAATTTCAAAAATGCTCTGCATAATAGAATCACGTTCCTCACGTGATGATTGTAACAAACCATTTTCTTATAATTGGTTAAATACTGCACTAGCATCGTAACTGTCAAAATAAGTAAAGAGGAACACTAGTATAGAAAACACATGAAACCAATCAGGGTAAAGCGAGTGAATAATAATTTGATGCGTCAAAAAATCCATGCATTCGCTAGCACTAAAGAGGATTTTAGATGCGGTAAAGAAAAATATTAGCATCATAATATTCACATGAAGTATTAAGAGCTCATTGTTCGCAAAATAATATGACAGGTATGACTCCTTCGACCAAATATAATCTTTAGAATAATAAACTTCATTGTTCCATGCTTTTGTGAGAGATACACTCTCCAAACCCGAGTTAAGAGTAAGAGTTTTGCATGGAGATCAATCAATTGAAATAAAAACTTGAATTTGATCAGAAATAAAAGCTTGAAAGCTTGAAATATTACATCCAAAATTCCAAACATATCTCAAGAAGGAATTTACATCTATTGAGACAATGCAAAGAGAAGGATTTTGCGATATAAACCAAACCCGACTCAGTTTGGGGATATTACCAGATTTTCGAGACCCGGGCATAACAATAAATGAAATATGAAGTGGCTCACCTCCCTGGCAAGTACTATAACTTTCAAGGACAGTAAAATCACATTTTGAATATTGAACCAGATCATGCATGGTGTGAGGCTGGCTAATTTCACTGATATCAATGAGACCACTACTAACTTGATGATGACCATCTATATCATTGTTTTGATTGTATTTTATAGATTTGACAAAAATACTACTCAAGTCGAAAGATTCGTATGCTCTCAAATCAAGATATATAGGAATTGGAGAAATTTCACGAGCAAGCTGATTTGAAGAGTTCTCTTCATGAAAAATAAGAGATGATATGGGATGGTAAGGATACTCTATGATATTATCATTTTATCTCTCATAATGGAAAACCTATCTACTTTGTGTCAATTGAGAATTTAAATCATGAGATGAATAACTTGAATATCATGGATTATCTTCATCGCAGGCTGATTCATCGCAAATTGTGGGACACAAGGGATAGTGAGAAAAAAGTGGAAGTTTCCATAAGAGAGTATACTTCGACTGAAATAGATTCCAAATCTAAATATTTCAAATTAAAATATTTATGATAAACCAAAATAACAACTCGTGCACTTGGGAATTCATCATCAACATAATTATTGCCATCATAATGATTGTTTCCCAATACTACAAATCTAAACGACTGATTTCATTTGATTCATTACTGAGATTAACCGATTAATATCAGCCAAGAATGAGGAAACACCATCTTCACACATAGGACTTTGAAAAAGATAAGAAGGATGGAAATAATATTCACCTTCCTTCTCCTCTACTTGTGAAATGTGACTACCTTGTACTTGATCACAATTTAAAACAACAAAATGGAAATCGAGAAAGTTTGAATAACTAGTTAGTGGAGAATATTGATCAATAGGCTCATGGTACAAAGAGTCATTGCACGTATATGATATAGGATAAAATGTTTCATTTTCATAAATAATAATTTCACTGGAACTAGATCCAAGATTGAGGTTAAGAGCGCTAATGTCCTCTTGAGGAACAGAAGGACTAATCTTCACCATAGGCTTCATGAGCCATTATGGGGTTTCCTACATGGGATTTGAGTCATGAAAAGTGGAAGGAGGATGAAAATATGGATTATGAATTTTATTTATAGACTCCTCGATTTTATTAACATCACGAGGAGGAACCCTCATCGGAGTTGGAAAAGGAGGAGGACAACAAACACAAGGAATAACATGTTCCTCCTTTGAAATTAGGTGTGTCTCTTGGTTTACCAGATTTGGGCAAGAAGAAACATTAGGTGGTTTCGATACACCATGCAAAGAGATATGAACCAAATGTGCATACTTATTTTTCAAGAAATAACAATTTTTATATTCTTCAGGAAACACATAACATAAGTCAACGAACCCATCAGAAAAATCCTCAATTGATTCATCAGGCTTCATTCTTAGGTGACTGATTCTTTTATAAACATCCAGGTAATCATACCTACTAAAGGATTATAAATATCCTTGAGGAAATGGCGAAAATAATGGATGGAAGTAGATGGTAAGGTATGACACCATCGATTAATAATACCTTCAAGGGTGAGGAAGAAAGCCACATAGCAAAATTTTCATCATCAATTTCATAATATTCACCAAAATTATGAAAATAATATATGTTCTCAGGTGTGGATGTTCCATCCTCACCATCAAACATTAATTGAGTCAAGTGATAGAGAGGTTCATCGAGGATTAAATTTTTACTAGGGGGTAGTTTAGGAAAACACCCTGGGAGTATAACTTGAGGATGAGCCATTTGAGATAAGAGGTTCAAAATAGTGTCAATTGGCACAACTTGTCATATGTCCCTCATTATAGTGCCATTTCTTGGTGGTGCTGGAAATTCGTCAAATAAACTGGTCTCCCCAATGTGAATTCCCAATTAGACCTCACACCCTTTGGAATATGAGCCCCATCTGGGATATCGACCAAACTTCCATGTATTCTTACAATTTTTCCTTGGCTACAAAGTTCAACACAAGAGATTTATGCACAGATAATCTCAGATCGACAAGTGAGTATGCTTGGTGAGTGTTTGGTTATATGTGTGTCAATATTATTCTACTACGAAGGGAAAGGAAGTTAGCCTCTAGGAGAGAGGTTCTAGTACCACCCTAGTAAAGACACACACACAAAAAAAAAAAAATATTCATCTAACATCCAACAAAATCGTTCACAAAGATGTGACGATCGTTACAACCATTATAAGAAAGAAATATTTTTGTAACATCTAACATAATATTCCACAAGGATGTGACAGTTATAGAAACCTTTACAACACATTATCAATATGATAGGTACTAAAATAACTGAAATATCTTAACTACTTTAGAAAATATGAAAGAAAACATGGATTACAAACATCCATAGAATAGTCTTACAAATATTCATAATTCATGCAAGAAGTACGTGTTGGCCATGAGCCTTCTGATACTAGGTAAAAGTCCTAATACATATGTATACAACAAACACCACTAGCTCCAAAATAGTGGAGTGTTGGAGCCACTCCTTTCTCCCCAAAATAACTAGCTTCTCTCTGTAATGCCTTGCGAGAGTATCCAAGGTTAAAATTCCTTCTCTCATACATTGAGGGTGTATATATAACCAATGGGGAGATGATGCTTCACCTTTCTTGTGACCCTTTGAATACCCTCATGATTGTTTGACTTCCCATGACTTTTCGACTTTACATGACTGCTCACATTATGTACATGTCCTATGGACTTCCACTTTACAATATATTTTTGAATCATAAATTACATAATCCACAATAATTATGTGGCATGTGAGGACTCATGACATGGCATGACATGACATTGCTGACATGGACTTCTTGATGAAATGGAAATTTCAAGCCACTTTTGTTGCTCCTTGTTATATGTCTTCTTGAGAATGCTCTTCTATTCACCTCTATATGGCTTAGAGGTAAGGAGTCTTCAATGATATCAAGTCTTGAGTTATGGTCACAAAATGGTGTCCTTTGCTTGGTCTTAATTGATCAGCTTGCATAATCATCTACAAATATGTCTTCCAATATGTTTCCCTTCTTGATCTCCTTCTTCATCATCATGTCATGTTATGATAGGGTACCTGCGTTTACAATTAACTCATGACGATACAAGATGAGTATGATAAACCCCTAATTTAAGATGGTGTGTGTTAATCCACTGACTGAGTTAGAATAAGATGGTTGGCTGAGGGAGAGGCTTAGTGACAGAAAAATTTCGTAGCTCGGGCATTCAGAGGTGAATATTGATACTTGATACAACATAATGTGTAGTTCAAGTTGTACTAGGAAGGAATATTGCACAGTTATGGAGCTCAGTGAGTCGGGCTGAAGGATTGAGAATTCATTCTGCCCACTATGCAGTTATAGAAGGAAAAAAAACTAGTGATTGTGAAATTTCATATTTTAGGAGCTCAAGGGTTGGGCTTGAACTTAGAGACTGCACAATACATAGTTGGGGCGAGGCTAGAGGGTTGAATTGTGCAATTTCGGAGGTCAAGGTCCTGGGTTGAGCACTGAAAATATGCAGTGCGTAGTCCTGGGAGGCAAGAGTTATGCATTATGCAGTTTCAAGAGTTAGGGTTGCAAATTGAGGTCTAGAACTCCATAATGCATAGTTCAGGAAGGCCGAATGAGGCTAAGTTACTTAGTTGGAAAGTTTTCAAAATTTAACTAAGTGTGGGATCGATGGAGCTCATGTGAGAAGTGATAAGACTCGAATGTGATCACACACTTAGAAAATTTGAAGACACAATAGCATAGCTCATCTAGGAAACATGTAAAACATACTTCCCTTAATGCGAAAATTGTGTGATGACTTACGACAAGTGTGGCACTAAATATACACTTTGCGATGATCATGACAACACTTGTGTTAATGATTAAAACTTTGGGAATGTGTGCGAAGGATGTTTACATGGTAGGATCAACTCATTTTAAAAAATATAATGCATTTAAACCTTGAAAACAAGAATACATACATCATGTGATTCTTAACATGTGAAAAGATGACATTTTAATTTTCTTGCAAAAGGGACCAAAACACTTAGAGAAAACACATGGAATAGATTTCAGTGTTTGCGAAGATAATATACAAGACCAAGGTAGGCTCTGAATTTTGGTGCAGGAAAAAATTTTGGAGGGTGTTTTAGAAGTGACAACATATAAATACCAACACCGCCATCAATATTTCCTTTTCATAGACATAATATACACATGGGAACATGCGGATTTATGCTTTTAATATTGTTACTATCACCGAGGAAGGTTGTGGATTTTATATATTAAAACTAGAACAATATGGATCCTTTGCAAGTGGTATACCATTGGTGCTTTTGTGTGGTAATTCTATAGAGACCCTGACATGTCTAAACATCAATGACACACACATTTAGGGTTATGATCGAGGATTGAAATAATTCATGGTCATTCCTGGGTAACTGTCCACCCCCTTTATCCCATTCTCGTCTGGTTTTTTCCAACTCTCACCATAGAACGAGATTTTTGTTTACATGTCAATTCCAACACTCACTCCATCGGTTCGACCCCATTGTATTTTCTCTCTTTTGTTCGTTTAGGAAGTCAACATTAACAGTGAAAAAGGATGGTCATGCTCAATGATTCTCATTTTCTTTTGTGAGTTTTGTTTGAGGTCCATTGGGAGTTAATTAAATTTGTTATATATATATATATATATATATATATATATATATATTCCTTACTTCTGTTTGTGACTAATTAATCATGTATACCTGCATTTTTTTGCACTACAAACCCTAAATGTAGGATTTCAAAGCTTACTCTAAACCATGGGTTCGCTTTGTTTGGCCACTTGGTTCGAAAGAGCACCGACTTTGAACACTCCACATTGTTATCTTTAGGTAGAATTTTAATGATGTATTTTGAATGGATTTTACTTTCTTGTTAACTCATATTTCCAAGCGCATTCTAAATTTCACATTCTTGGGGTTACATGTACCAAACAATGGGATGACTTCTTTAATTTTTAAAGCTAATATAGGGTTTGGTGTTGAACCCATGTCGACCTTAATTTTAGGGTAAATATTTTTATACCCTTGTCTTATTAATAGATAAATTCTTTCCATATTCATATACAAAAAATTTCTTTGTAACTCTTTAGAGATGTGAATCTTTCCTAGAGAAACCCTACATTGGTTTTCGTTTAAGTTAACAAAAGTATTGTCTCTTGGAGAAAATTTTCAACCTTATGGTACCCAAGTTCATATAAATCCTTTATATTTGTTAGGGCCATTTTAATACAAGGCCAAGACCCTATTGTAAATTATTATATTCATTAGAGTTAAAATATCTAGAGCTCCTTAGCTTGCAACATTGAACCTCCTTCCTCGACAGGACGAATAACAAGTTTTCAAGTTGTTTTGTTATGTTTTAATATTATTGACATATTTTAATACTATGAATATGGACAGTCAGACAGGTATTCTTGTTTCCAAGAAATGGGACTCGGTGTGGACCTTTTGGCCTAGGGTCTTCATTTGTAATCAAAAGAGGGAAATTTTCTAAAAATAAACGAAATATTATGGCATGAACTTTTGAATTCAATTTATGGGTCATTTAAGAGTATTCATGGTCATATTCCTCCTTTCGTAGTTTAGGATATAATTACTGTTGTTCCATACTATTCATGCAAATTATTACATTCTATTTTCTCAAGAAAACTCTATTTTATCATAGAGGAGTTTACCATTTCAATTTGGTATTCTGTATATTTATGCATGAAATTAAATTATAATTACATTCCCACTTATACTATAGTAATTTGTTTCGTTTAGCTAAATATTTATATAGCCTTATTTCTTATGCAAGTCGACACAATGTTATAGTTCATGTTTATTTATAGAAAAAGGTTTTGTACAATGACTTCCAATTATCCTTTCTTAAAAGACTTGAATTTTCATGATTACATGTATATTATTCTTATTTAATACTCGTTCTATTATATTTCTCCGTGTAATATAACTCTCAGTTACCTAGAAAAATATATTTATTGTATGCAAGTTAATTATATACTAATAATTACAAAACTTAGCTAAGATGATTTTGTGAGACCTGTAACAAGACTCACCTTCTCCTTATGAGACCTACTTATTAAAACCTAGGATTGTAATTACCTAGTATGATGTAAGGGTGTTAATTTATTCACCCTCTTTCTATGGTAACTAGCCTGGTTCACATATAGGTTCTTATTACTAGCACTAGCTTATATATATAAATATTTAGAAGCCTATATGCTCTTACATTAGTTCACTACAGGCTTTCTTAAATTTCATTTCCTTCTGTTATTACTTCAAATTACAACAATTATAACAAGAAAAAATTACTCTTCCTAACTTCATTCTTTTCATTTCTAAAATTTCATCTCTCTTTTCTTTGAAAAAAAATCCTTTACATGTACAAAACTACTTTTCCATAATTCCCTAAAACTTATTTACCTTTCTTTTATTTTCATTTTTAAATGTGCAAGCTCATTGAAGCAACCTCCCCTATTACAAGTTAGGCTATAAAATTTCTATATCTCAATGAAAAAGAACTAATAACACATAACAGACACGGGCTAAAAGTTCATGTAATAAAAGTTAATAAAGGAAAAAATAATACCATGATTAAGGGACACTTATTCGAAGCTGAATATTGGGAAAATATATCCTAGTGCGAATCACTGAATGTATTTATGGAAAAAGGAAACTTGGAAAAGGAAATGGCTAAGGCATTGAGGAAAAAAATATTTCCGGCACATTTATTTATGAAAATAAAGGAAATTAGGAGAAAAGGAAGGTGAAAGGTCACAAGTTGCATGTGAGGAGGAAAATGGAGGAAAATAATAGAAAATTGAGGAAATTAGAGGCCTCATTAATAAAAAGGCTTATGAGGATGAGTTGGTAACCTTTTTTCCATGTAAATTTTTTTTAGTTTAGTTTTGGATCTCTCTCATTATTCTTTCTCACACGCTCTTGGATACTTAGATTTTTCAGGAAGAAATTCAACATTGAACCAAGAAAGAGGAAAGTAAGAAAAGGAAGGAAAAGTAAAGGAAAGGAAAGGAAATATCAAGCAAGGAAGAGAATGATATAGAAATTTCAACAATAATACTTGTAGGTAACATATTTCAAGTGTGAATTCCTAGTTGTTTTGGACATGCATGGCTTATGCATGTTGGTAGTTGGTTCTCTCGCTGTCAATGGCATGGTTTTGTCGGGTTTTGATAGTGGTTTTCAACCTTGCCTTTCCTTTTTACGGATGCCATGGTATGCTTGGATTTTGATCTCGTTTTGGAGCTTTGGAATTTCTGGATGGATTTCAGAATCTGAGGAGGAGGTGGTCTCAAGGAAAATTCCCAAAAGGCATAGGAATCCCTTAACCAGTTTTGGCGGGATACACGATAAAGCCTAAGGGTGGTGTCTCAATTTAGGGCCTAGTGATATGGGATTTGATTGTGGTAAATACTGAGAGACAGGGAGATGGAAAATTCCTAAAGGATAATGAAGGATTTCTAGAGGCATTCCAAGCTCGGTTTGGTTTGTGATCAAATCACCAATTTTTGTGTTGTCACGGTATGGTGAGGATGGATGTGGTTTAACCTGTACATTCCCAACGTTATTTTTTGATTGGTTTATCCATGATATCCAGCATTCATGCTTGGAATATGGTAGGGGGGTGACTGTATGAAGAGATATTTGGCTCAGCCATGTCCATGGTCAGGTGGTACTTGGAAGTCCCGAACCTGGTCGTCTATTTTCTATGTTTAATAAAATCTACTCTTGATTTTGTACTTGTTAATAATTGGATTTAATGGTATTTATATCAATGTTATTTACCTAGTTTTATGATATTTATAAGCATGGTTAGATGATTGATTCATGTCATGGTTATTTCATGTATTTAATTGTAATTGTTAAAATAATGGATGAAAGACCTAATTGATGTCATATATTTTCAAAGAATAGGGTGTTGATCCTTCTTGTAATGTTTCATAAGAGTTTTCAGTCACTCATGCTTTGTCTTGTATCCTTTACCTATAGATTTCATTTATGCCAAGTTTTTGACAGAATTTCAATCCCAGTGTTTGACATAATGTCATGGAGTCAGTTTTGGTTATTTTGCATCGTCTTCATGTGTTTCATGATTTCTAAAGGCTACAAGAAGTTCTAGGGAGTGTCCAGTATTATGGGTTGAAAAAAATTCCTTAAATATCATGGATGCAGGCACAAGTCTAGGAAAAAAATCCCCTAGACGCATTCTTGCATATATTGTGGGAGCATCCAAAGCCTCCCTATAAGACCCTCTTCCCAAATATACCCAAGCAACCGAAAAATCATGGTAAACATGCGATGAGAGGCCACTATAATGAGATTCAACCTCCTAGGTGACCTTAAGGAAGTGGAACCTATAGAAACACAACATACAGACCTTATATAACAACAACAAAACCCCCATGAGGTAAACCAATAGTTCAGGCCTCTTACCCCTGGGTCACATTAATATTTTGACCTATTTGAGCCATATTCATAGGCATAATAGTGCATGCGAGTAGAAAGGATGCTATAGCCGCGAGAATAACACTGCATGCCAGCGGCCAAGGACCCAAATACTCAGTATGTGCCAGCAAGCCCGGGATTTGAGCCACCTTTTGAGGCCCGGGACCTAGTGCTCTGCCCAAAACTTCATGAAAATTTAAAAGATGAAAAATAACAACATGAAAATGATATAGAAGCAATCACATCAATAAGAACTCATCAGGGCCCCTCCTAACCATGACAAGAATTTTTTAAAACGTGTCATAAACATGAAAGCTATAGGTATAAACAACATAATAGAGCATAGGGTTCCCATACCTATCTAATAATTGATAAGAAGAATTACTCCCCTACATCATAAACTACAATATAATATATTTGACCATATGTACATTGTGTATTCATTTAAAAGTAGAAATATTGGGAGAGACATACATCATCACTGTAAAAATACATGCTCATAACGAGCATAATAAAAATAGAAATACAACAACATTAGAATCCACATATAAATTATTACATTTTCATACCAAATACCAAGGGAATGAATTTATCATTATTGAATGTTGAAACCAACTAAAGATGGGACTCCCACCTTCCACCCGACCATGGATTAGGTAAGCCAAGTCTCCCTTCATCCAATCACCCTCATGCCATATTCCAAGCATGAATGTGGGATCTCATCAAACAAATCAGTCACAATCAATCTAAGGCTTTGTAATATTCCAAAAAGGAAAAGACAAGAATATAGTTCAAATGATGGAAATATTATTGTAAAACATCACATCAACATAGGATACCAATATGGAGCCATTTCATTATATATATCAGCAGAAAAATAGTACAATACAATGAGGCACCAATAATACAACATGAGCTAACAAGCCTCCAATGAGTAAATCCCATCAAGAATGAGGTACTGCTATTATACAAAATACCAGAGATGCTGCTACACCATATTCTTAATGAGAATAACTGCCATTGTAATCATACAATGATATATAACAACTGATATATGGCTAAAAATATGTTATACATAAATAACAAGGCCCAATATCACTTTTCCTAGACAACCCAAGAGGGTTTCTGGAAGTAAATCAAAATACAATAGTGAACTACAACCCTAGGGATGAAGGTTCACTGCAGCAAAATAGCTAGGAGATATGGTTGAAGCTGACATAGAAATATGTGGCTCTCCTCCAATAGACTTTCTAGGTGAAAGGTTGATCCCTCCATTGAAGAACCAACTCCCCAAATCATGCACAGAAATCACCCCTGCAATAGATCTCTAAAATAACGTAGTCATGAATTGAAACTACACTGTAGGTGATGGTGGTAGCTTGGTCTGATGCCAAATGATGATATAATTCCCAAGGAGCCTCCTTGCCAATCTCTCAATGGAAAGGCCACCTCTCCACTGAAACACAAGCTCAGAAAATGGCCCTACAAACCCTCCACAACTTCTTCCCTACAACACAACACAAATCTGGAATAAATTTCTCTGTATAGTAAGACTGAAGCCTTGGCTTGATGCTGAAATGTGGAAATGTAGCTCAATCACCTCTCCTAAGTGGTCACTCTAAGTCCCCAGAGGATGAGGGTGGGATTCCCGCTTGGGAACACCCTTGTGCTAAACATCACTGCAGTCTCCCCTAAACATTTGAAGAGAGAAACTAGTCATACAGACCATAGACAAAATAATAATCAAAAAATGCCTTCTATGTCTCCCATCCCCTTCCTTAAATTCTTGGTGAGCTTCCTCACCTTGGGCCCCATTCATTAAATCCACTACTTCCATGCATGGAGTCTCCCTCCAAAACTGCGTTGTCCCTCAATGAATGCCACTCCTTGCATGACGGCGTTGTTGATTTGGTCAAAGTTTACCCAGTCTACATGCTCCAACCCATTTTTACACACAAGGGTGCTTAATAAAGCTACTAAGATAATCTCCATTCACATTAGCAATGATTTTATTCCTACTAAGGAGATTTATGGGTCTCCATAACCTCTTATTCATCAAACTAAGAAGCAAAAACAAAATTTAATATTCCAACTAGCTTAAAGCTAATTGGGAATATTACAGTCCTCCCCTTCCAAATTTTTCTTGTCCTCAAGCAACTGTAAATGTGAGTGTTGGAACTCTTCTCCTCCATCCTTGGTGACACCTCCATGTGATAAGCTCTCTTCATAAAACAAGTGTCTCCCAATACATCCCTCCATGAAATGCTCCTCCCAAGTACTCATGACATGCCAATGACTCACCTCATGAGGAAGCAAAAGATCCAATGTAGCAATGATGGTTTGCCCAATGTTCTCCCTGAAACATGAAGCATAAGAAACATGGAGAATCACACTCCCAAAGGGCATATTCAAAACCTTGCATCCTCCCTCAAATCATGCCCATAATAATGATAAGGACATCATTAATGTATGGGATCATAACCAAGGATAAATAAGCTTCCATATGTAATACTAGAGGAGGATCATAGTCCCACATCTGGAACCAGTGCAGTATGTCTCCTAACTGCCTCATATAATGATATAATAAGTGGTTTCCCCACCACTTGTTTGTTGCCATAGTCTTCTCACATGCTTTCAGAATGTGAGTAATGTTTGGTGCCAATGGAGTGCACCTTGAATGATATGTCATATCCCTATATCCTCCTAGGGAGTGGCCATGCTCAACACTGTTTATGGCCCCAATTTGACCATGAAGTTTATAATTAAGAATTCCCCCACTTGGAGCAATGGCTTGCACATGTATGGTAAAGGAATGCAAATATTCTTCAAGTAAATCATTATGCATAAAAACATGATGTTTACAATATACTTTAATCATACTAATGGAGTGGCTCATAAATAGATCCCCTCTAATTCCTAAAGAGGAAAGAGGTGGTTGTGATAACTCCATCAAAGATTTATGTCTCTCATCCTTCTCCACATGATCCATGCATCTCCTCAAATGTTGATATATCTCCTCTTCAAAGCCCTCCCAAGTAAATCCCTCCATGATGGTATGGTATGCTCTCATGGAATAAGTGTGGCTGAAGAGAAAATCTGCATGTGCTTCTTGTAGCAACTTCTCCTTGAGCTTTGCTGCTCTAGTTAAGAAGATCCTTCTTTGATAGTAGATGACCCCATCTCTTACTGAATATCCCTCCTCTAGTAGCTGGTCATCAAGTATCATGCAAGTAAAAATATCCATGGAATAATCCACCAACAGCTGGGATTTCCAATAAGGATCTATCTTCCATAGTGACAGCTCTGATGATCTCTCATGTAAAACATCTGTCATGTGTTTTCCCCCTTCTTTGACATCTCCTATGCAAAAGTTACATACCGGGATACCAATATCCTTCCTCTGCTACTCCTCCTATAGCTGCTCATGCTCAAGCAAAGGTTGAAGCTTTTGGAGGTTAGTCTTCCATGGGAAGCTATCACCAATCCAAAACTTCCTGAGTTTGGCCAAAGTATGCATGAGTGACCACCATCCTCTACCATGTATAGAATATTTCTCCCTAAGTGAGAACATATTTTGAGCCTCTTAATTCAAAGAGAGTCTCCTTGCACCATGATAGTGCCATCTTCCATCCCTGTAGCATCCTCTCTTAGTGCAAGATGTGAGGTGAGAGTGGGTAATGATTATAATGGGAGAATATATCCCTCCTCCTTGAGCCTACCCAAGACTCTCTGCATTGTCCCATGACCTCCCATTGTTCCCACTCCTCCTAGATCTATGAGTGGTACAACATGTTGTGAGACATTTCTCACCAACTCCTCATCAGGTGGCCTTCCAGGTGGAGTGCCACTAAAGAATAATCTCTCATAGACCAAATTCATCTACATGACTAATAGGACTATTAAGTCCTTGCTTCCACTGCGCAAATCTAGCTCTGTTTTCTATGTAGAAGTTGTTTGTGAGGGATATGTGTGCATTCCCCTAATCATCTTATGTTTTCCACTCTTTCTGTCCATCCACTCCAGTTGTAAAGTCTCCCAATCTGTGGTGACTTTCCCCAAAGTAATCAACCATTGCACACCCAATATCACATCAATGTCAGGTATGTCAACCACAAAGAATTTATTATTCAATGTATATGTCCCCATGGTGATAGATAAAGATGGAACATAATGCATGCATTACATAGTTCTAGCTCCTGGGACCAAAACTAAAAATCCCTCAAAATCATCAGTGGGTATTTCCCTCCTCTACACTATTTGGGTATCAATAAAGTTGTGGGTATCCCCGATGTCAATCAAAACTGAAATATTTTGATCCTGAACGGGACCTCGAACCCTCAACGTCAAGTACTTGGGTACTCCTCTCAATGATGTAAGGGCCCCTCCAATTTGAGAAAATGCTCTATTCCTACCTCCTGGTGGTGGTGGATCCTCTCCTTCTATCCCAGCGTTGTGACCTCCTTTTGGTTCCTCTTCATCTTCCTCCTCATCATCTGAAAATACCTCTATATTGTGTGCCTTCCCTGCTGCACATCTATGTCTAGGTGCCCATGATTCTTGGCATGTCAAGCAAAGCTTCCTTCTCCTCGAGTCTCTTTGGACATCATCGCTAAGAGGTACTTTTTTTTTGCCCTCCTTTGAAGGATGAGCCTTCTCATCTTTTCCCTTTGATGGGAAAGTGGGATTTTGATGAAATGTTGCCTTTGCTCTAGGCAAAGCATCTTGTAGATCTCTAGACCTTTCAATGGCATCTTGAAGGGTAGTGGGTTTGGTAGATTTAAGCAACCCATGTAGAGGTTCTGCTAGCCCATCAATAAACATATAGACCCTCCTTGTTGTAGATAAATCAGGAACCATAACAGAAAGTTTTAAAAATTTAGAAATATAAGTTTCTGGATTACCTGATTATTTGAGCTTATCTAGCCCAATGAAAGGTGCCTCTGGGTTTCTTCGATCAAACCTCTCCACCAACCTCCTTGAGAACTCTGAATATGTAGTCACATTGGCATGACCCAATGTAGAAATTCCATGAAACCACCAACCATGTCCTTCGCCCTCAAGGTGCAACGCTGCTATTTTGATGGCCTCCATCTTCGGTACTTGGTTCAGCTGGAAGTAGATGTCTAGCTTCTCTACCCATGATTTGGCAGTGCATTTTGATGACCCATTAAAATTGGGTGAGAAAACTCTACCCATATTCTTGTGTAGATCATGATTCTATATGAATCCTCCACCTCTATTGTGATACCAGGGTCTCCTATTTTCCTTGATTTGACAGAATTCTTGAAATCTCAAATGGTCCTTGAATCTCTGAGGTTGAGACTCATACTCAAAAAAATAGTCTTCAAGAGTTTCTTGTTCTTGAAACCCTCCATTTCCCACTGTTAAAAATGCAGGCATTGTAGAGCGTTGGGAAATCTGCTGCTTCACTGGTTGATCATTTGAGTGATGATAAATATCTGAGCCTTCTCCATGTAGAAACCCTTTAGGGGATTCTTTATCTCTATCCATCCTCGTCTCCTTTATTTCTCTTTCAATGTCTTGCATAGTTGGAAGAAGAAACTTAAGAATCTCCTCCTCCTCATCTTCTCCTCATAAGGGAGTTTTTTCTTTGTCTTCTTTATCATTTGTATAATCATACCTCTGGTTTCTTATGAGATACCTCTTCTCTCTATTTGTGAGTTCTTTTTCTTCTGATGACATCTTGGCATAAGATGCACAGGATGAGCCAAGAATATGCTCTGATCCCACTGTAATACTCCAAAATGGAAAAGACAGGAATATAGAACAAAATGATGGAAATAGCAGTGTAAAACATCACATCAACATAGGAGACCAATATGGAGCCATTTAATTATATATATCAGCACCAAAATAGTACAATAAAATGAGGCACCAATAGTACAACATGAGCTAACAAGCCTCCAATGAGTAAATCCCCTCAATAATAAGGTGTTGCTACTATAAAAAAATGCCAGAGATGCTGCTACAATGAAATCCTAATGAGAATAACTACTACTGGAATCTTACAATGATATATAACATCTGATATATGGCTAAAAATATGTTATACATATAGAACAAGGCCTTATATCACTTTTCCTAGACAACCCAAGAGGGTTTCCAGAAATAAATCAAAATACAATAGTGAACTACTGTTGGAATCACGATTTTTGTTAGACCAAAACCTGTAGGTGTTAGTCTCCGCTACAATATCTAGATTTAGGATCCACGAGAGGTGGTTAGTCCATGTCACGAAACACATGGGGAGTGTTGAACATAATTTCCAACAATCTCCCCCCCAATGCGAGCCAGGTGAGTTTCAAACTCGAGACCTGTCGCTCTAATACCACTTGTTGGAATCATGATTATCATTAGACCAAAACCCATAGGCATTAATCTCCTCTACAATCAACAGAGTTAGGATCCACGAGAGGCGGTTAGTCCATATCACGAAACACACGGGGAGTGTTGAACACAATTTCCAACAACTACAACCCTAGGGCTAAAGATTCACTACAGCAAAATAGTTGGGAGATATGGATGAAGTTGATATAGCAATATGTAGCTCTCCTCCAATAGACTCTACAGGTGAAAGGCTAATCCCTCCACTAAATAACCAACTCCCCAAATCATGCACAGAAATCACCCCTACAACAGATCTCTAAAATAACGTAGTCATGGACTGAAACTGTGTTGTAGGTGATGGTGGTAGCTTTGCCTAGTGCCAAATGATTATATAATTCCAATTGAGCCTTCTTGCTGATCTCTCAATGGAAAGGTTGCCTCTCCATTGAAACACAAGCTTAGAAAATGGCCCTACAAACCCTCCATAACTTCTGCCCGGCAACACAACACAAAACTAGAAGAAGTTGCGTTGTATAGTAAGATTGAAGCTTTGGCATGATGTCGAAATGTGGAAATGCATCTCAATCACATCTCGTGAGCAGGCACTTGAATTCCCCCAAGGATGAGGGTGGGATTCCCACTCGGGAACACCATTGTGCTAAACAGCACTGCAGTCTCTGCTAAATAGCTGAAGAGAGCAACTAGTCATACAAATCATAGACAAAATAATAATCAAAACATGCCTTCTATGGCTGCCATCCCCTTCCTTATATGTTAGTTGAGCTTCCTCACCTTGGACCCCATTCATTAAGCCACTACTTCCATGCATGGAGTCTCCCTCAAAAATTGTGTTTTCCCTCAATGAATGTCACTCCTTCCATACCAGCGTTGTTGATTTGGTCAAAGTTGACCCAACCTACATGCTCCAGCCCCTTTTTACACACAGGGTGCTTAATCAAGCTACTAAGATGATCTCCATTCACATTAGCAGTGATTTTATTCCTACTAAGGAGATTTATGGGTATCCATACCCTCTTATTCATCAAACTAAGAGGCAAAAACAAAATATAATATTCCAACTAGCTTAAAGCTAATTGGGAATATTACAGGCTTCCAAAGGCCAAACCACCTCAACCCTCATCTAGTGATTCCACCTCATGGTCATACATCACAACCATAACAGATTGGTCTCTATCCAAGTTGTTCAAGGCTCCAAAGTGTTTATTCCAAACAGGGCTTCCAGGACTAGTAAATCAACCATAACTTTTACAAGGCTTCCATAGCGTTTTTCTAACCAAGCCTTCCAGGACTAGTAACTCAACCCACCTAGGGCTTATAGATCATTTGTACAACCAAGACTTCCAGGAATAGTAACTCAACTCACATTTGTCTGTTGGGCTTCTAGAGCATTTTTCCAACCAAGGCTTTCAGGAAATAATATCTCAACCCATAACTAAAGGAATCATGAGAACCAACTAGAAAACAATCAATGGAAATAAACCCGCAATAGCATGGCTATCCACTATAAATCCGTGCAATCCTCCATGAAAATCACAGATCATAATAAATAAACCACATGAAATACCATGAATTCCAAATCTAGTGAGGAAAACATATATGAAACTTGGTACCTACACTCAGAACCTATTATAGATGTTGATCTTGATGTCCTCTTGCGCTTTCCTGCTCTTAATTTTCCTTCTTTCTCCAAGAATCTAGGTATGCCACACTCTCCAAGAGTTCTCCAAGAATAATCTAAGTGATCAAGAGTATGAGAGAGAGAGAGAGAGAGAGAGAATAGAATAAAGCTCCACCATAGGACTGACCAAAGTCTTGCTTAGTTATCCTCAAAAGAATTTTTATTAATGAGGCCTTTATTTTCTTCAGTTTCCATTATTTTCCTTCATTTTCATTCTCACGTGCAACTTGTGAACTTTTGTTAGGTCCCTATATTACTTATGTAGTCCCTTATTGTTGTTAGTGTATCCCCATTATTGTTATTTTTGTACCCTTTGTTGAGCTAATTTATGTACCTAAACTAACACAATTATTTATTATCAATCCGGGTTGTTTATGCTTTGAGGCAAGTTCACTATATGTGAAGATCTAATATAATCAAACCTTGAAAGATAATTTAAAAACAATACATCCTACAACTCTAATTCAACTTGTTCAAAGTAGAGGAAAAATATTGAGATGGTTCTTGACTCAAGAAGTCCACCTTTGCCTCAACTATCACTTAATGAATCAGAGATTAAAATTAAGAACTTAAGATGGATAAATTGTTACTGAAAGAAGCTCTTAACTTAAGAGACACATAAAGTATTTCATCATAATTTATTCATCTCAATACTCAAAATCACAATAAGAAACTACTTGCATGCAAACCAAAGAAACTAGTTGTAATTCATCATTTTAGTAGAAGGGATGTTCAACTTGAACACCTATTTTTCCAGCTTGATAAAGTGATGAATAAGCTATGAACTAATGAAATCAATCATTATTCATGAACCATGAAGCAATCTGAAATAAAGCTTTGAAAAACCAGTTCTACAATCATCAGATTACAAGGAAATAAAACTAGTTAACAAGAAAGTGTACTTAGCTTGGAATGGGGGCCCTTCCACCCTTGCCTTGCACACTTGATAAATGATCTCAGAAGCTTAACTTCAGTCACACATCCATAGCATTGAACAGAAAAATAATAACAACATAAATCTTCAAATTAACTCCTCAATCCAAAGTTGTCACAATATAAAAGTATAATAAGTCAATAATAATCATAATACATAAGCCATCAAAGCTTTGGCTTTAAATAAGAAGTCTCATGAAACAAACTGATCTATTTTTACTCAAAAAAACCCATCTACTCTCATCCACCTATCTAAGTCGAATTCATTATTCTTATCCCAAGAAATATGGCCAATCCCATAGAATCTCAAAACTGCCCTATTTCTATGGGATTTCTGAATGACTAGTCATGATTGACTAGAACCAAATGGGCCTAATAAAGCTTGTTCTGTTCGAACTAAGCATAGGTGGCTTAATCCTAGTTTCCAAGCTGTCCATCCATGCATTCAATTCGTGCCTAAGTGTCCTGCAACCATATCAACCATAGAGCTATTACGGGAATTTCTGAATCTGCCAATTTTGCACTAAAAACCAAACTTTCATAAAAACTTTAGAATTTGAAAAATTAAAATTAAATACCTGAATAGATATCAAATATATATCAAAATGGAATAAATGAATGGAAAATGGATGGGAAATATATGGATTAGTAATTTTCTTTGAGCAAAATAAGACCAAAACTAAGGCCCAACATCTCTCCCTTGCTTATCATCAAGCATGTCCCCATGCTTGCCTATTCCTCTTTGACCTTCTTCTTTCTGAAGTAGATGTTGTACCTGTAGATGCTTCCTATTGTGCTGCCCTTGCCAAACAATCCAAACCTGTGTCATGTCTTTCCTTGAACAAAGCTGCTTTGACCTTCTGTTTTTCATACTTGGCCTGCCACATATTCTTTTCTTTTAACCACTTAAATGCCTGTTTAGAAAGTAGATCATTTTTCCTTTTCAATCTCCCCAATTCTTCTTTCAATTTTTCATTTTCCTTGACCAATTTAGCATTATCTTTCTTATTTTCTTTGTTTTCCTCTTTTAATTGTTTTTCCACAATTTTGCTAATTTCTAATTGGTCAGTTAAGTCCCTGATTCTTCCATCATTGATTTCTTTTTCAAAATCTTGTGTTGTTTTCATTAATGATGCTGCTGCTTCATCATCATATGAAGAATCCCTCTCAAATTCTTCTTGTGCAATGTCATTTTCTTCTTGTGGTCTTGGAAAATATGTTTCTTCTTCTTTGTCTAAGTTAATGGGACTTTTATTTGTAAATCTTTTGGGAACAGACATAACAGATATTTCATTTTCCATGGCCATGTAACTCTGATGTTTAGCTCTTGTTCTAGGATACAAGGGTGAGTTCATCAATCCTCTACTTTCCTGCTCTGTTTTATCCTGTACCTCTTTAATCTGTTCAGTAAAATGATTTTTAATCATGAATTCTCTCCACACTATGCCCTGTGATCTTACCTGATACTCAACTACGATTTTGATCAATCCTTGATGATACATCTGTCCTGCTTTAGGCCTGCGTTCATGTTTTTCTGTTTCAATCATTCTCAAGAGGCTCTTATATAGGAAGTAAGGCAAATTAATCCTATCTTCTCCCTTAATATGCTGTAGAAGTTTAACATGATACAAATGGGCAACACTATATCCTCGATCACAAGTCAAGAACTTTTGGATGATCAAGACCAATTCTCCCCATGGTTCATTAAACCACTCCCTGGGTATCCCTTTTGTCCTATCAAATGTCCCCTTCCGGTTTTTCTCAAGGAAGAAAGTCCATGCTTTCTCCTTGAAGTGTAGGCCTTTGTAATACTTCTCCCCTAACATTGGCAAATCTAAGGCTTTGGACAAGTATTCTTGGGTTACCGGAACAATGATTTCTCCTACTCGAGTCTGGTCTTGACTAAAATTATTTATAAAATCTTTGGTTATCTCCTCAGAATGGCCATTAAATTTCTGTAAGAAGCCTATCATCCCTGCCTGATAAAGTTTTTCTATAGTCTCTTTTCCCCAGCTTTCTATCTGAAATTTTGGCTCTACTCTGTTTGTCATTGTTTCTGTAAACCAATCAATGTAGGCCTCTGCTATTACTAACTTCATTTTTTTTTTTAAATTATGACTATCGTTTTTTTAAAATGAAATTCAGGAAGCAAAGAAGTTTACCTTCCTCCTCTGACTCAACTCAACTCTGCCCTCTTTTATCCTCTGTTATATTCCCTTGCAAAAGCACTGTTTGAATCCCCTGTTTAATGCAAACAACACCTGTATACTTCTGTTAATATACTGGTCTTTGTTTTTTTTAATTAAATACACATGCAGCAATAACCATGTTTACTCATCGCCAAAAAAACATGATTTACTGTGTATATAAAACAAAAAAACTAAAGAGTGCTCTCGGCCTCATCATAAAATTTCCAAAATGTTTTCGGCCTAAGCAAAGACATTTGCAAAAATTTCTGCTTGCAGACTCATCATAAAAATCATAAAAATACAAAAAGGCTCTCGGCCTCAACCAAATATAAACACGGCTTCAACAACCCGACTCCCTTTGGCAACCAACAGTTCACTTTGACAATCCAGCATTCGATCCCCTGTTTTAGTCAAAAACAAAAACAAAAATGCAGTGGCAGCAAGTGTTTATGGCGTTTTCCGTTTTCATGTTAATTGTTTGTTAGAATGTTAATGCGCACAATTCACTCAACAGAACAAGGTTCAGTGCGCATTTAGTCAACAACTACCGCCATGCCATAACAACTATGTTCTTGACTTCAACACAGCATTCCGTTAAAACTCCTAACGTGTTATCCATGCACTGAGTTTTCATTAAAATGCTGCGCATCAAAATCTTATCAACATATCCGTAAGTGCTGTCAACTGGAGATAATCACGGATTTGTAGCGTTACCTGACTGTCAACGAGCGCGTGGAGTGTAACCGGGCGCTCCAAATCCCTATTACTTCGGTTAATTGAGCTGGTGGAAAAGCAAAGGATCTAACAGTTAATGACAAGCAATATCCCATAGTCGCCGAGCGTAAATAAACTTCACTGTTACCTGACTTGATCCCGAAAATCTGCTATCTCTGAACGTTGAAACCGGAACAATTTCCCTTCTTAAATCTGCCTTCTTGCTTCTCTGGAATGATTTTTACTATTTCGCTGCTTCAAAACCTTCTCGCTTCTCCGGAATGATGTTTGCACTATTTTGCTGCTTCAAAACGCCTTCTTTCTGAGCTCTGGCAATGAGGACTGAGGTCTAAACGGTCATGAATTGACCGAGTTCATGGGTGTACTATGCCTATTGGTGTTATGATGCGCAGTTGGTATGGCCGTCCTCTTTGACCAGTCACCCGACTGTGTCATGAGGACGCCAAATCATCATTTTGTTTTGAATGTTATTGCCACCGTCGTGTGCTATGTTGAATGATATGCACGTATGATTACCACCGTCGTGTGCTATTTTTGAATGATATACACGTATCATTGCCACCGTCGTGTGATATGCATGAATTATTACCACCGTCGTGTGCTTATACGTGCAATGATATTCCGGCATTGTATATGCAATTATCATTTCACCATACCCTGCCAATTATACAACCCTGCCAGATCATAACAATCGTGCCATATGGCCGTCCTCCATCTTGTATGCACCCTTTCCTATCATATACCTTCGCTTATCCTTATGCCATATGCGCGTTGGTTTCATATACCATATGTATTAACCTTATATCTTTTGCGTTGGATTTTATATAAATGGCTTTAACGCCTTCCTTATTTGAACTATGGTATATAGTTTAATATAGCGCATTATTTGCTTTGCCTTATATGCACACCTTTATGATTTTAAAATGACCATCTTAGGTCATGTTTAAAATCATCACCATACTAATGCTTGATTTGTATGTGCAGGTGGAAAAAGTTGTCCTAGCTTGGTCTTTTGCTCAAAGAAAAATACTTAGGATTATAGGGAATATGTATAGGAAATGTGTATGAATGAAATGGAATATGTATAGGGGTAATAGGAATATAGGATATGTATAAGGAATAATGAATATCCTCAGGTACTAACTTCAACTTAACAAAAACTAAAAATTTCTAAGAAAAATTTGAATTTTAAGCACAAAATGACTATACATATACTCCCCTGGATGATGTTTGTACAGGTGGAATGAAATCAGATGTTGTAGATGAATCAAAAAGTAAATTTTATTGCTGCTCCTTGTTCTTCATGCTCTGGTTCTTGAATTGAAAAATCAGGTCCCTTTGTAATGATTCTTTGTTTCAAGTCCCTCTGCACTGCTTACATAATATGCACATGTTGTTTTGACATTGGCAGGTCTCTCAGGTCCCTCTGTATTGATTTCTTCTTTCAGGTCCCTCTGTTGACAATACAAGTTCCTTCTATACTTCAGCTTTCCAGCTAAAGATCTAATACAAGTCTCCCCCTTGTTTAAGATATGACTTGTCCTCAAGTCAGTTGTTGATGGAGAGTACCTGTATTGAAATTATGTGAGAACAGTAGAACAAGAAAAAGGAATTCATAGAGTCCAAGTTGCCCTGGTTTTCCTCTATGAATTCGTGTTTGCTTAGTGCCAGTTGCCTGGTTTTCACTAGCAAACAAATTATTTTTTATGTTTTTTTCTTTTTATTATTTTTTTATATTTTTTTTATTTTTATTATTATTTTTTTATGTGTTTTTTTATTCAACTACAGGACTGGAAGATGGCTGAGCCTGATGTGCCATAACTTCCAGTTCTGTATCTTCTGTCAGTTGTTTCATAAATGCTTCTTTACTGATAGGCCTATTATAAACTTTGAGCCTATGTCCATTCACTATAAAGGAGGTGGAGTCCTGGTCGATTGTTTTGATCTTGACTGCTCCATTGTCGAAGATTTCATCAATTTCATATGGGCCTAGCCAGTGTGTTGTGAACTTTGCTTTGAAGTCTTTGAACTTGGAGTCAAAAATTAATGCCCAATCTCCCTTGCGAAATGTCTTTGTTTTGATATATCTGTCATGCCACTTCATTCTTTGTTGTTGCACCAATGTAGTATGTTCTATAGCTTGTTGACGATGCCAACTGATTCAGTTCCATGATCCGCTGCTGTTGTGCTTCTGTCAGGTCTAGTCCTAGTTCAGCTGCTAGTCTGTATGTTTGTATTTGAAACTCTATAGGCAATAAGGCCTCTTTTCCATATACTAACTGGTATGGACTAAAACCAGTTGTATTCTTCCATGTGATTCTATAGGCCCATAGTGCATCTTGTATTTTTTCAGACCAATCTTTTCTGTTCAGCTGTACTGTTTTTGTCATGATATTTTCTAGGACTTTATTTGTTGATTCAACCTTCCCATTTGCTTGAGGATGATATGGTGTAGATTTCCTATGTTTGATCTTGTATTTCTCTGTTAGATCTCGTACCAGCTTTGATGTAAATTGTGTTCCTTGATCTGTTACAATTTGTCTAGGTACCCCATATCTGACAAAGATTTCTTCAAAAATAAAGGTGACCACTGTATCTTCTGTTGCTCTGTTTACTGCTTTAGCCTCTACCCACTTGGTTACACAATCTGTACATACTAAGATGTACTTCTTTCCATTTGATGGTGGATTGATGGGTCCAACAAAGTCAAGTGCCCATTGCTCAAATGGTTCTATGAGGACCTGTGGCTTCAGCGGCATCTCATCTCTTGTGATTGGTCTCCCTGTTCTCTGGCAACTGTCACATTGCTTGACATATTTCTTAGAGTCTTTGAAGATGGATGGCCGGTAATAGCCCAGTTGCAGCACCTTATATGTTGTTCGTTTATCTGCAAAATGGCCACCACATGGTTCATCATGACATGCCCTTAGAATATCTAATATTTCATCTTCTCACACACATTTTCTAATTATCAAATCTGAACCAGTATAAAATAAATCACCATTTACCCAACTATACCTAGAACTTTCTCTAACAATTTTGTGTCTTTGCTTTTTAGTGAATTGGGTTGGAAACTTTCCAGAAGATAAATAGTTTGCAATGTCTGCAAACCATGGTGTTCTTACTGTGATGGCAAACAGGTGTTCATCGGGAAAGTTATCTGCAACCGGATTTGGATCATTGGGTGAATGTATGTGGGACAGAAAGTCAGCCACTTGATTTTCCTTGCCTGGCCGGTCTTGTATTGTGATATTAAATTCTTGCAATAACAGTAACCATCTTGTTATTCTTCCATTGGTTATGGGTTTATTCATCAAGTATTTGATTGCTGAATGATCTGTATGAATGAAAACTTGATATCTTGTTATATAGTGTCTGAATTTGTTTACTGCATGTATAACGGCTAACATTTCTTTCTCTGTGACTGTATAGTTCAATTCTGCAGGTGTTAGATTCTTGCTTATAAAGTATATTGCATAATTGAACAAGTTCTCTTTCTGTCCAAGGGAGGCACCTATTGCGGTATCGGATGCATCAGTTGATATATGAAATGGCAAAGACCAATTTGGTCCACGGAGAATGGGTGCAACTGATAATTTTTCTTTTAGAATTTGAAATGCATTTTGACAGTCATTTTTCCAGTGAAATTCAATATCTTTTGCTAATAATTTAAACAGAGGTTGGGCTATTTTACTGAAGTTTTCAATGAATCGTCTATAATAGCCTGCATAGCCTAAGAAACTTCTTACCTCTTTCTGTGTTGTAGGAGGTATTAAGTTTACTAGGACTTGAATTTTTGCTGGATCCACTTTAATTCCTGAAGCAGAAATATGGTGTCCCAGAACTATTCCTTCTGTCAACATTATATAGCATTTCTCATTGCTTAATGGCAAATTTGTTTCAATGCATCGTTTTAGAACTTTTTCAAGATTATTTAGGCAATCATTATATGTGTTTCCATAAACTATAAAGTCATCCATATAAACCTCTACACATTCATGAATTAGATCAGCAAAGATTGCAAGCACTGCTCGTTGAAAAGTTGCAGGTGCATTACATAAACCAAATGGCAAAACATTATATGCATAGGTTCCCCATGGGCAAGTGAATGTTGTCTTGTCTTGGTCTTCTGTTGCTATTCTAATCTGGTTGTACCCGCTAAACCCATCCAAGAAAGAGAAGAATTTCTTTTTAGCCAATGAATCTAACACTTGATCAATAAATGGTAGAGGAAAATGATCCTTTAGTGTAGCTTTGTTTAGTTCTCGATAATCCACACATACCCTCCACTTTCCATTTTTCTTTGGAACAATAACCAGTGGAGAAACCCATTGACTATCTGAAATAGGATAGATAAATCCAACATTTAACAATTTTTGCAGTTCTTCTTTCACTATTTCTTTCATCATGGGATTCATTCATCTTTGAGGTTGTCTTACAGATTTTATTTGATCATCTGTATAGATGTGGTGAACACATGTGTTAGGATGGATTCCTTGCATATCAGTATAATCCCAGGCAAAAGCTTTTGAATATTTCTGTAATAATGCAATTACCTCTTGCTCTTGTGCTGATTGCAACTCATTTCCAATGTTTAAATGTTTTCCAGGACTTACCTCAATTGTTTTTATTGTTGGATTGGAGATTGTGTTTACAGGAAAGATGTCTATAAAAGAATTCCGCAAAGTTTGAACAGTACAGGTTTCCTGAAAACATTGATTCAAAAGGTTATTTGCAGCTTCATATTGGACTTCTCTAAGCTGCTCTGAAATACTTGGTTCTGAAATGAAAAGATCCATTAAGTCTTCATTCTCTTCTTCTTCTCTTAAATCAAAGAATTGATTTATACTTAAAACTGATTTAGTTTTCTGTTTTTCTTGAGCTTCAAGCACTGATTCTAAAGAAGTTGATTGTGCAGGTGAATAAAGAGCAATGTGTTTCTTTTCATCTCCATGTGAAATAATCATGCTTCCTGATCTGCATCCTATAAAGGCATCAGCGGTAGCTAACCATGGTCTGCCTAAGATTAGAGGATGTCCTCCCAAATTTGTTTTTGGTTGCATAATAAGGAAGTCAACAGGATACTCCCATGAATCCAAAGAGACTATAATATCTTCCAATATTCCTTCAGGAACAACTTTAGATCTGTCTGCTAATTCTAAGATTGTAGAGGTTGATCTAATGTTGTTCAATTGCAAAGTTTTCATTGTCTCCATTGTCATTACATTTATAGCTGCTCCCAAGTCTATTAATGTGTTTGGTACTGAGAAATTATTTATTGATATAGTAACCATAGGGATACCGGGATCAATATATTTTTCTACTATGGTTTGTGTAGACATGAGGCTTGCTAGTTTACCAATGACTTGGATTGTAGTAGGATCCTTCTTCTTTTTCTGTGATTTCTTAATGCACAATTCCTTTATTGTTTTAGCATATATTGGTATTTCTTTAATTGCCTTCAACAAAGGAATTTTTACATAAGCATTTTTTAACTCATCTAAAATATCAAATTCGGGAAGGGTCATTTGTTTTTGTTGTTCCACTAACCTTTCAGGATAAGGTAGTGTTTGTGTTGTAATGTTTGTTCCTTTCTGAATTTGTATCTTAGTTTGTGATGTTTCAGGTGATTCTCCTTGTTCGGTTGGTTCTTCTATAATTGGAGGAGAATCCTTTTTAAGCACTTTTCCAGACCTTAGATGGACTTCATTAAGAGGAAGAATTGAATATGTGGGAAAACATGTTGCTTCCTCTACAGTGTATGCAGCTTTTTCCACTTTATTATTCGGATTTGCAATTGGTTGGGCTGGTAATTGAGTTGGTCTGGGTTGATTTGTGGGTAGCTGTAACTGTTGTGGTTGGGTCAACAACGGTGGAGGATTCTGCTGTGGAAATGGGATGGTTTGTGGATATGCAGAATGTTGTTGTTGAAATGGTATGGATTTCGGATATTGTGTAAATGGCTGTTGGTATTGTTGCTGGTATTTTTGATACTGTTGAGGTGGCTGGTTTCCATAACCATATCCTCTCCAACCTTGTGCAGGTTGTTGTGGATATTGTTGTGGGGGCCAAGCTTGCCATGGCATTGGAGGGGTCCAAGGATTTTGAGGTGGATAGAGGTAATTTTGTTGAGGGAATTGTTGTTGATTTTGTTGAGGCATCCTAGGTTGCCATGGTCTTCGTGGTGCTACATAATAAAAACCTTCCATTCCTGGCACTTCTTCCATTGAATTGATTTGTAATTCTTTCAATTTTAGACAATTTTCTGTGGAATGCTTTTCTGTACAAAGACCACAAACCTGAACACTTTGAACACTATCCAAAGGACATTCTCTCAATGGATGTTTCTTTCTACATTTGGGACAAAATATTGCTAGAGCTTGTTCTTGTTCTTCTTTCCTCTTATTTGCCTTTAGCACATCTACTTGTGTCCCTAATGTACTCAAGAGATCTGTTTTGAAATTCTCCAATAAGCTTCCTATTTCAGCTCTTGTTATCCCTCCTGCAGCTGACTTTGCTGCTTTTGAACTTACTTCTCTTCTTCCTGTTTTTGCTCTTCCTCTAGAATATTTTTGACATAAATCAACAATTTCATCGAATAGTAGGTTTGAAATGTCTCCTTTACCCATCACATTCAAGATGTCAAGGTATTCATCCCTTATACCCTTGAGAAAGATTGTTCGAATGGTTTCTTGATTTAGAGAGTGTTGTTTAGATTTCTGTAGATTATATAAAAATCTTTCCAAATATTCTTCTAAACTTTCATCTTCTTGTTGTGTCATTATGAAAATATCTTCCTTTGAATCTCTAGATCTACAATAAGCTTGATATTTTTTAAGGAAGACTGATCTCATATCATCCCAAGAAGCTATTGTTTGTTCTCCTAAACCCATAAACCACTTCAAAGCTGCTGCTTTTAATGTTGCAGGGAAAAGACGAAGTTTATGAATGTCATCAGTGTATCCATATGTTCTACATAGAATATCAAATTCAAACATAAATGCATCAGGATCCTCTGTGGACATTCCATAAAAATTTGGCAATACAGAAGGTGGAATATTTTTCATTTTCACTTCTTCTCCTAATATTGCACTTGTGTCTATTATTGGAAAGCCAAAAGTAGTCTCAATTTCTTGTCTTTTTCGATCATTTTCTATTTTTCTATCATTTTCTTATTTTACGTCCTCCTCTCTCTTTCTTCTCCATTCTGCTTGTTGTCTTTCATATGCAGCTTGTTGTTCAGGAGTGAGAATAACAGATCCATGTCCTTCTTCTGCCATTGGTTGATTTGTTTCAATTTTAAATGGAGTTTCAGGTTGGTCGAAGATAGGAGGATTTATGGATGGAAATAAAGATTGTTTTCCTTTGATGATTTCTTTTTGTTTTCCAGAATTTGAAGATTGTTTTTGCTTTGCTTCCCAAGCTAACAAAGTTTGCCTCTCAATCAAAGTTAATCTTTGTCCACTTCTTTGTTTTTCTGCCAATTCCTCAATGATTGGATTACCAGTAACTGGGGTGTTTGATGATCCTATCTCTATTTGTGGGGGGTTTTTAATAAATCTACCATGAGGATCTCTATGTCTAGGCATAAAGAAACATAACTAAAAAGTGTAACTACTGTTTTTGTTGTTTTTTTTTTTCTTTCTATTGACTATGCCGATATTTGCCTCCCCGGCAACGGCGCCAAAATGTTGAGCTAATTTATGTACCTAAACTAACACAATTATTTATTATCAATCCGGGTTGTTTATGCTTTGAGGCAAGATCACTATATGTGAAGATCAGATATAATCAACCTTGAAAGATAAGCTAAAAGTAATACATTTTACAACTCTAACTCAATTAGTTTAAAAAGAGGAATAATATGGAAATGGTTCTTGACTCAAGAAATCCACTTTCACCTCAATTACCACTTAATGAATCAGAGATTAAAACCAAGAACTTAAGATGGATAAATTATTAATGAAAGAAGCTCTTAACTTAATAGACATATAAAGTATTCCATTATAATTCATTCATCTTAATATCAAAAATCTCAACAAGAAACTACTTGCACACAAACAAAGGAAACCAGTTTTAATTCATCATTTTAGTAGAAGGGATGCTCAACTTGATACATCTGTTTTTCCAACTTGATAAAGTGATGAATAAGCTATAAACTAATGACATCAATCATTATGCATGAACCATGAAGCAATCTGAAATAAATCTTTGAAAAACCAGTTCTACAATCATCAAATTACAAGGAAATAAAACTAGTTAACAAGAAAGTGTACTTAGCTTGGAATGGGGGCCCTTCCACCCTTGCCTTGCACACTTGATAAATGATCTCAGAAGCTTAACTTCAGTTACACATCCATAGAATTGAACAGAAAAATAATAACAACACAAGTCTTCAAATTAACTCCTCAATCCAAAGTTGTCACAATATAAAAGTATAATAAGTCAATAATAATCATAATACATAAGCCATCAAAGCTTTGGCTTTAAATAAGAAGTCTCATGAACAAACTGATCTATTTTTACTCAAACAAACCCATCTACTTCTCATCCACCTATCTAAGTCGAATTCATTATTCTTATCCCAAGAAATATGGCCAATCCCATAGAATCTCAAAACTGCCCTATTTCTATGGGATTTCTAAATGACTAGTCATGATTGACTAGAACCAAATGGGCCTAATAAAGCTTGTTCTGTTCGAACTAAGCATAGGTGGCTTAATCCTAGTTGCCAAGCTGTCCATCCATGCATTCAATTCGTGCCCAAGTGTCCTGCAACCACATCAACCATAGAGCTATTACGGGAATTTCTGAATCTGCCAATTTTTCACTAAAAAAAACAAACTTTCATAAAAACTTTAGAAATTGAAAAATTAAAATTAAATACCTGAATAGATATCAAATATATATCAAAATGGAATAAATGAATGGAAAATGGATGGGAAATAGATGGATTAGTAAGTTTCTTTGAGCAAAATAAGACCAAAACTAAGGCCCAACACCCTTGTAACCCCCATATTGTTATTATTGTGGCCTGACATTATTATTGTTAGGTCGACTAGGATTATATTGTGACACCTAGAATCCTATATATACAAAAGAGGTTTTGTCAATTGATCATCCAAGAATTGTTCATTTATGTAATGTAAAGGATATTTCCCCCTCGAAGTGGCTTATTTATAAGGCGTTGAACTCTCTTTTCTTCTATTTTTGGAGTTGGTTTCATAACATTTGGTATGAGAACTTTGGATTCTAGGGTTTTGCTGCTCCAAACATGTTATCATGGAATTTTTTCTATAAATATTTCTTGACGAAGGTTCAGAAGCTGAAATTTTTACCACAAGAAGCCAAAAACCTTACTAACTTCGTGTAAAAATTTTAGATCTTTGTTCACAATATTTTCGGAGATATGATGTGTGGAAGTTGGGGGTTTTTGCAGGCTCCTAAATTTCATCTAAAAGAGGTGACCTTGGGAAAATGTTCATCATTATCTCTCTGAGCATCAGGTTGAAATTCTGTAAAAGTGACCTAAATTACATGGAATGTAGTTTCCTTTGTATCAATTTCAGATCCGAAGTAGGAAACAGTGACACGTGGCATGCCATACAAGTTCGCTCTATTGAGCTAGTCCATAATTAGGTCATTGTGGGAGATTAGGCATGAATTTTGCTTCCAAGTCAGGTAAGACATGTGGCATTTGAAAGAATATTAAGAGGGATACTACAGGACCAAATTTTAGATATTGAATATTAGAAAGCATAGATATAATTCAGTTTCAATATTGAGCTCCTCAAAAGAAAGAAAAATGTGTGTATTTGTTTCTCAATTCAAAGTGTATAAGTCTTGTTTGAAAAATTAGTTTGAAGTGATTCCAAGGGCATATTTAAGCATATATATCAGTATTGCATTGTAATATTCCCCCTAAAAAGTATTCAACACCCATTAAACCCTTAGAAGGCTTTACTATGACTCACGAAGAAGAAGAAGTGCAACATGATATATCAAAATTACAAGAGAAAGTTCATAAAATTTCACTTTCGCAAAGAGCAACAAAAAATGAAATGGAATTTTTGAAGAAAGGCGTCGAAGCTAAGATAGATGGTTTGAAGAAAGGCATGAAAGCGAATATGGATGGTTTGAAGAATGGTGTGGAAGCTAATATGGATGGTTTGAAGAAAGGCATGGAAGCTATGATGTATGGCATGGAAGGTAAGATGGATGACATGGAAGCTAACATTGAAGACATGAAGAATAATCTAAAAGCAGACATGGATGGTTTGAAGGAAGGTTTGACAAAGTTGATACAAGAAATGATTCCTAATGGTGAAAATGTAGTATAGGAAACTCATGATGAGAACAAAATAAATGTTAATCACGATTTAATAAACTCTAATGTTGGATTTAAGGCCCACCATATTCCAAGGATGGATATGAGGAAGTTTGATGGCAAGGATCCTGTAACATGGATACTACAGATGGAGCAATATTTTGATCTCCATAATGTGCAAAACACACAACAGGTACGAATTTCATCTTTACATTTAGAACAAAATACATTTGTATGGTATCGATGGATTTTCTCTCATAAAAAAATTGTCACTTGGTCAATTTTTATGGAGTAAATGATAGCACATTATGAGGATACAAAGAGCAACACCTTCTTTAGCCAATTGATAAATCTCAAACAAAAGGGTACAATGGTGGAGCACATTGAGGACTTCCAAAAATTGAATAAAAGGGTAACTAATATTGCAGAGGAACACAAGATTGATGTCTTCATAGGTAATTTAAAGGATAACATCAAACATGACGTTCGCCTTCGGGAACATGATTCATTGGAGAAGGCATTCAGGTTGGCAAGAAAAGTTGAAAGTAAAATTATGGCAACAAGGAAGCCTACCACTCACATCTATAAATATGGAAGTGTTGCTACTCCTAGACTTCCACAACCTAAAAGGTTGACACCACAACAATTGGAAGAAAAAATAGCAAAAGGGCTTTGTTGATATAAAATACACTAAAGGTCATAAGTGTGATGAGAATAAATTATTTTACATAGATTGTGAAGAGGAGGAATAAAATGAACAAGAAACTTCAAAAGAAGAGGATATACACCAAGAACCAACCCTAGAGAATGAAGAAATGAGCCCAACCATATCCTGTAATGCATTGGCAAGAATTACCACTCCTCAACCTCTCAAGGTAAAAGGAAATATCAAGAAGAAAAAGGTAATAGTGTTGATTGACTCAAGTAGTACCCATAATTTTATTCATTATAAGGTAGCCAAGGAATTGAATTCTTTCCTATACCCAGTACCAGAATGTCAAGTGATGGTTGCAAATTGAGGAACTAAAAATTTCTCTGAAAAATGCCATAATATATGGCTAACCATGGGGGAACCTGTATTGAATATTCCAATTCTTTCCATTCCAATGGGAGGTGTTGATGTTCTACTAGGAGTACAATGGTTGCAATCTTTGAGAACAGTAGCTTTTAATTTTCGAAAAATTTTCTTGAAAATTTTTTCTGAAGGAAAGGAAGTTGAATTATAGGGTATTGTAGGGAACCCGGGAAATATAATAAGCTCTAATTTCATGACAAAGCTTCTAAATAAAGAACAACAAGGTGTAATTGCACAATTATGCTCACTAGAAGTTCCAACATCAAAATCATCTATTTCTCCAGATCTCCAAAAAGTCTTGGACAATTATTCCAAGGTCTCCCAAAGGACTCCCACCTATTCATGATCATGATCATGTTATTCATTTTATTCCAGGAAGTGTTCCTCTAAACATCAAGCCTTACAGATATCCTTATGTCCAAAAATGTGAATTGAATGTATGATTGCAGAAATGTTAGATGCTGGTATAATTCAACAAATATCCTTTTGCTATTTTTTCTTCCAATTGTTGTGGTGTCAATCTTGTAGGTTGTGGAAGTATAGGAGTAGAAACACTTCTATATTTATAGATGTGAGTGTTCGGCTTCCTTGTCGCCATAATCTTACCTTCATTTTTTCTTTCCAACCTGAAGGCCCTCTCCAATGAATTAGGTTCCCAAAGGTGAACCTCATGTTGGATGTTATCCTTTAAAGTCTCTATGAAGACATCAATCCAGTGTTCCTCTGGAATATTAGCTACCCTTATATTCAATTTTTTGAAGTCCTCAATATGCTCCATCACTGAACCCTTTTGTTTGAGATTTATTAATTGGCTAAAGAAGGTGTTTCTCTTTGTATCCTCATAATGTGCTATCATTTCCTCCGTAAAAATTGACCAAGTGACAATTTTTTTATGGTAGAAAATCCATTGATACCATACAAATGTATTTTTTTCTAAATAACAAGTTTCCAAACGTACCTTTTTTTTGTTTTGCACATTATTGAGATCAAAATATTGCTTCATCTGTAGTATCCATGTTACGGGATCCTTGCCGTCAAAATTCCTCATATCGATCTCTGGAATATGGTGGGTCTTCAATCCAAAATTAGAGTTTATGTAGTTATGATTAACATTTATTTTGTTCTCATCATGAGTTTCCTCTACTATATTTTCGCCATTAGGAATAATTTCTTGTATCAACTTTTTCAAACCTTCCATGTCTGCTTTTAGATCATTCTTCATGTCTTCCATGTTGTCTTTCATTTTTTCTTCCATGTCTTCCATGTTATTCTTCAAACCATCCATATTATCTTCCATGAACTTCTTCAAACCATCCATCTTAACTTCCACACCTTTCTTCAAAACTTCCATTTCATTTTTTGTTGCTATTTGCGAGAGTGAAATTTGGTGCACTTGCTATTGTAATCTTGATATATCATGTTGCACTTCTTCATCTTCATGAGTCATAGTAGAGTATTCCGAGGGATTAATGGGTGTTGAATTATTTTTAGGGGCATTTTAGAGCCCAATACTGATATCTATGCTTCAATATGCCCTTGGAATCACTTCAAACTGATTTTTCAAACAATACTTATGCAATTTGAAAAAAAATACACACCTTTTTCTTGCTTTTGAGGAGCTCGATATTGAAACTGAATTATCTCTATGATTTCAAATCTTCAATATTTGAAATTAGGTCCTACAGTAGCCCTCTGAATCTTCTTTCGAATGTCACAGTTCTGACCTCATTTGGATTCTTCAAGGCAAATTTATGTCCAATCTCCCACAATGACCTAATTATGGACTGGTTCAGTAGAGAAAAATTATAGGGAGTTCCATGTGTCATTATTTCATCCTTTGGCTCTGAAATTGATATACAGGAAACCAAAGTCTGTGTAATTTCAGCGATTTTTAAAAAAATTCCAATCTGATGCTCAGAGAGAGAGTTATGACTATTTTCCCAAGGTCGCCTCTTTTAGATGAAATTTGGGAGCCTGCAAAACCCTAACTTCCACAGATCATATCTCTGAAAATATTGCGAACCAAGATCTGAAATTTTTACACAAAGTTCCTCAGGATTTCGGCTTCTCATGGTAAAAATTTCAGCTTGTGAATCTTCGTAGACAAAAATTTATAGAGAAAATTCCACAATGACCAGTTTGGAGTAGAAAAACCCTAGAATCCAAAGCTCTGATACCAAATGTTATGAAACTAGCTCCAAAAATAGAAGAAAAGAGAGATCGATGCCTTAGAATTTAGCCGCTTTGAGGTGGAAACCTCTTTTACATTACATAAATGAACAATTCTTGGATGATACAAATGAAAAAACCTCCTTTCTATATATAGGAGTCCATGGGGTCATAATATAATCCTAGCCCACCTAACAATAATAATGCAAGGGCACAAATAATAAAAATATGGGGGTTACAGGGGTACAACAACAATAATAAGGGGGCTACACTAACAAAAATAAGGGACTCTACAAGTAATATAGGGACATAACAATCTTCGTTCAAGATATCATCAAATTAGAATGAAGACCGAAGATATTCTAAAAACAACATTTCGAACTCATAAGGGTCATTATGAATTTTTGGTCATGGCTTTTGGCCTTACCAAAGCACCTTCTACATTTTAAGGGTTGATGAATTCCACTTCAAAACCCTTCCTTAGAAAATGTGTGTTAGTATTTTTTGATGATATACTAATCTACAATAGGTCTTGGAAGGATCATGTTCAACATGTTGACAGGGTGTGCAAACTATTGAAGGAGAAACAATTATATGAGAAAACCTCCAAATATTTCTTTGGAGTAAAAAAGGTGGAATATTTGGGTCATATTGTATCTCACGAGGGTGTTAAGTTAGACCCTAAAAAAATTAAAGCCATTAAGGAATGGAAAGTCCCCACTATCATAAAACAGTTACGAGGATTTTTGGGGTTAATAGGGTATTATCGCAAGTTTGTTAAGAATTGTGGGAGAATAGTAGCACCTCTAACAACATTATTGGAAAAAGATGAATTTTCATGGACTCCTGAAGGAACTAAGGCCTTTGAACTTCTTTAAGAGGAAATGTTTCTAGCACCATCATTAGCTACGCCATACTTCACAAAAACCTTTATTGTGGAATGTGATGCCTCGGGAAATGGAATTAGTGTTGTTTGAATGCAAGAAGGAAGACCCATTGGTTTTGAAAGTCGTCCAATCAAAGGAAATTATTTACAGAAAGATATTTATGAGAAGGAAATGTTGGAAATACTACATGCACTAAATAAATGGTGACCTTACCTAATGGGAATACACTTCAAGGTAAAAAATGATCACGATAATCTTAAATACTTCTTGGAACAAAGACTATCTTCAAAAGAGAAACACAAATGGGTCACAAAGATGTTGGGTTATGACTTTGAAATCATCTACAAAAAAGGAAAGCTAAATGTTGTTGCAGATGCACTCTTAATAAAGGATGAAGAGGTGGAAGCATTTCTTTATGCCATTTGTATTATCCAACCAGATTGGATAACTGAATTAAGGGATGAATGGAAGAAGGACGAAGAAGTGTCTACACTCATTCAAAATTTGCAGCAAGATCCTAGTACATTTGATACATTTAGTTGAAAAAATTATTCCTTATGTTACAAATATCTCTTATATCTTTGTAATGATTCCCAACTAGAACAAAAGATTCTTTTTTAATTTCACACTTCTCCCTTAGGAGGACACTCATGTTTAAAAACATACCACAGGGTGAAGAAAGATTTTTTTTGGGATGGCCTTAAATCTGATATTCAAGAGTATGTGGCAGAATGTTTGGTTTTCTAGAAAAATAAAGTTGAGACAATTCAAACCTCGGGTATTCTACAGCCTTTATCCATTCCAAGTCAACGTTGGGAGGAGATTTCAATGGATTTTATCACCGATTCACCTAAGTCTGAAGGAAAGAGTGTCATCATGGTGGTATTTGATAGACTTACCAAATATACACACTTTTGTGCATTATCTCATCTATTTAAAGAAAGTAAAGTTACTACTCCATTTATGGAAACAATTCAAAACCTACATGGAAACCTAAAGAATACTGTAAGCTACAGAGATCCAATTTTTACTGGGAATTTTTGGACGAAATTATTTTCTTGTTTGGGTACTCAACTAGATCATAGCTCATCTTATCATCCTCAATTTGATGGGAAAACTGAGATAGTGAACAAATGTTTGGAAGGATATCTTCAGTGTTTTGTATCTGATAAACAAACACAATGGATCAAGTGGTTACCTCTGGTTGAATGGTGGTATAACACTTCCTTCCATACTGCAGCAAAATGACCCCTTTTATGGCACTTTATGGATATCATCCACCATCCATCACATCATATTTAAGAGAAATTTCTAAGGTTCAAGCAGTGGAAGATCACATCGAGAATCAACAACAAGTTCTTTAACTCTTAAAGGATAACCTAAATTTGGCAAAAAATCAAATGAAACAACAGGAAAATCAACATCGCACCAAGAGAAGCTTTGAGGTAGGACACTAGGTATTTTTATGGCTACAACCATATAAACAAATGTCCCTCAATTAAGCTAAGAAGGATAATAAATTATCTCCAAAATACTATGGTCCTTACAAGGTGTTGCAAAAGATTGGTACTATGGCATACAAATTGGAGATTCATGCTTCTTCTCGAGTGCATCCGTTTTTCCATGTTTCATGGTTAAAGAAGGTTATAGGTGACAAATTTCCAACTCAAAAAATATTGCCAAAACTTGGTGAGGAAGGAAAAATCATATTGGAACCTGAAGCAGTCACGGAAAAAAGAACTCGACACCTACAAAATCGATCAATTTCAGAGTATCTCATCAAGTGGAAGAACTTACCCACTGAATATTCTACATGGGAGGGTGAGAATTTTATACAGAATCATCTAGAGCTACTCAAGCATTGAGGACAACACTTTTTTTAAGGAGAGGGGCATGTTAGGACCCTATATTACTAGTGTAGTCCCTTATTGTTGTTAGTGTAGCCCCCTTATTGCTATTTTTCTACCCCTGTAACCCCCATATTGTTCTTATTGTGCCCTTACATTATTATTGTTAGGTTGGCTAGGACTGTATTGTGACCCCATGGACTCCTATATATATAAAGGAGGCTTTTTCATTTAATCATCCAAGAAATATTCATTTATGTAATGTAAAGGAGGTTTCCCCCTCGAAGTGGTTTATTTCTAAGGCATTGAAATCTCTTTTATTCTATTTTTGGAGCTGGTTTCATAACACCTTTCACCTTCCTTTTCTCCTAATTTCCATTATTTTCATAAATAAATGTGCCAAAAATATTGTTTTCCTCTCCAAATCCTTAGCCATTTCCTTTGCCAATTTCCTTAGCCATAATAAACCGAAGTGAACACCCACTAGGATGTTTTTCCAAAAATTCATCTTAGAATACATGTCCTATCACTGCAACCTTATATATTTTTACATGAATTTTTACGAGGGTTGTTACAGAACCCTCTCCCTTGGGGGAACACCATCCTTAGTGTTCAATGGCAACATACGAACTAGGATACTGCTAAAAACAAAACATATTTCCTACGGAGATTTATAACATAACTTGTTGCATTACTTACAATGACCATTGTTGAAAACATAGCAAACATATATTTTACCGGAGATTTATAACACCGAGAATTAAATTATTTACAATTACAACCACATTTGCTTCAACCAAAAAATATTCATACTGTATATGGAGCTTTATAAATTTAGCTCGATACAATATCTACAATAATATACACATATACACATTTTCTTAGCCAAAAAATAAAAGGAATCCAAAGGCTTGCACCTCCACCCTCAAAATAATACGAAGATTCAACTCCTTTCCAGGAAGTAAAATATCCATTGTCAAAGTCAAAGTTGCATGCAATGTCCAACACTACAATCCTATGCTATTGTAAACTTAGTGAACAATTATTGGCTCATTTTCACAGGGCACACTCGCAATGTGCATATGATTCCATTTGGAAATAATAATGACAAAAAAACAATCCATCCTCGACCATACCTTCTCTACTACACAGTCCCCCGGGAAATCTAGTCACCCATTCTGTGAAGTCACACACCTTCCAAGTTCCATTGGTACCCCCATCTTAAGCATTCCATCCCTTGGAAAGGCTTCCTCGCATCGGAGGATACAAAAACCAAGGAATATTCCTACATAAAAACCATCATATGGGTCATAAAATGATCATGGAAATCAATGGAAACTATTGGGTACCAGTGTCCCACAATGGACCTACTCCTGAAGTGATTTACCAACATACTGGTACTTGTTCCAATTTTTTTTCACTGACATTGCTAATTCTTGCAATCAGTTTCAAGCACACAAATGGGAATTTCCTTGCCTCCTGTACAAGGCACATAACTTCCATTATGTTCAAAATAAATTGAAATAAATTCACATCATAACTCATTGGTAGCTCATCAATAAGTTACACTTGCAATTATATTCACTTTCTATCACAACAAGTCAAACCAGATGTTCGATCAAATCATCATGTATAAACATATCACATATAGTTAGCTCAAAACACAACCATAATAGGTAAAAATCATGAATCACATGCAATCATAATAAACCATAATCACAAATCACATGTAACCATCGTAATTCAAAATCGTAGATTACATGCATAATAAAACTGAAATAAAATATCGATACTTATCCTTCATCATTCCTTACTTCTACCTTTATTCTTTCTGTACACACACTAGATCAGTTGCCACACCCATAAAACACCCAATTCCTTTTCTTATCTTCAATCACGTACACATACACATAGTGTACATCACAATACATACACCCACATACAACATACAACATCAAACAATATACGCACCCACAATAGCATACGACACATATGCCTGCACTTGGTGTACAATAAAACACAATACATATGCCTACATTGGCATACAACACATAAACCTACACCCATTGTACAATACAACACAATACATATGCCTACACTGGCATACAACACATATGCCTACACCTAGTGTACAACACAACACAATAGATACACCTATACAGAGTACAACACAGCTAATACACATGTCACAATACCATGAGTACACCATGAAAATACATAGTACCGCATGCCCGCAATACATCATGTATGACACGCACACAATACCAGATGTATACCAGTACCATATGCACAACATGTACATAGTACCACATGTACACAACACTACCTACACAACATGTGCACAACATCACATGTACACGACACCCTTTCACAACATGTACACAATGCCAAATGTACACCGCACGACCTATACAATGTGTACATGGTACCAAATGTACACATCACAACATGCATGACATGTACAAGACACCACATGTACACAGCACCATTGTTATGAAACCAACTTATAAAATAGAAGAAAGATAGATCAACGTCTTAGAAATCAGCCTCTTCGAGGGGGAAACCTCCTTGACATTACATAAATGAACGATTATTGGATGATAAAAATGAAAAAACCTCCTTCTTATATATAGGAGTCCAATGGGTCACAATGTAATTCTAGAAGACATAACAATAGCTATGTAAGGGCACAAAAATAAAAATAGTGGGCTTCTATGGGGCACAATAATAGCAATATGGGGACTACATGGGCACAACAATAAAATAAGGGGGTTATAATTACAATAACAATAAGGGGATACGCTAGTATTATAGGGACCTAAAATTCCCCTCTCCTTCAAACAAGTGGTGTCCTCAACACTTGATTATTTCTAGATGATTCTATATACAATTCTCATCCTCCCATGTGGAATCTTCAGTGGGTAAGTTCTTCCACTTGATGAGATACTCTGAAATTGACCAATTTCGTAGTTTTCGAGTTATTGTTTCCGTGGTTGCTTTAGGTTAGAATATGATTTTTCCTTCCTCATCAAGCTTTGGAAACATTTTTTGAATTGAGATTTTGTCACCTATAACATTCTTTAAGCATGAAACATGGAAAAGTGGGTGCACTCGAGAAGATGCAGACAACTCCAATTTGTATTCCATAGTACCGATATTTTGCAACACCTTGTAAGGACCATAGTACTTTAGCAATAATTTATTATACTTATTAGCTTCCTTGATGGACATTGGTTTGTATGGTCGTAGCCATAAAACTACCCAGTCACCTACATAAAAAATTCTTTAGCTGCATTGTTGCTTTTACTATTGTTTCATTCGATTTTGCACCAAAGTTAGGTTATCCTTTAGGAGTTGGAGAACTTGTTGTTAATGCTCGATGTGATATTCCACTACTTGATCATCCATATTAACTTTCATTTCATCCTTCAAACCATCCACCTTAGCCTCCATGTCTTCTTTTAAACCATCTATGTAATTTGTGGTTGCTCTTTGTGAGATCAAAATTTGTTACACTTGGTATCGTAATTTTGATATATCATACTGCAATTCTTCCTCTTCATGTGTCAGAGTATATTTTTATGATGGCTTAATGGGTGTATAATTATTTTTAGGAGGAATTTTAGAACCCAGTACTGACATCTATGTTTCACTATGCCCTTGGAATCACTTCAAACCAATTTTTTTAACAAGGCTTATGCAAATTTTAAAAAAAATACACACCCTTTTGTTGCTTTTGAGGAGCTTGATATTGAAACTGATGTATCCCTGTAATTTCGGATCGCTAATATTTTCTCTTCAATCCTATAGTATCCCTCCGAGTCTTATTTTCAATTCCATGGGTCTTACTTGATTTGGATTATTCAAGACAAAGTTATTCCTAATCTCCCACAATAAACTAATTATGGATTGTTTTAGTAGAGAGAACTTGTACGACGTGCCACGTGTCACTGTTTCCTCCTTCAACTCTGAAATAGATATACAGGAAACTACAGTTTGTGCACTTTCAACCACTTTTTACATAATTCCAGCCCGATGCTTAGAGAGAGAGTTATGATTGGTTTCCCAAGGTCACCTCTTTGAGATGAAATTTGGGAGCCTGCAAAAACCCTAACTTCCACAGATCATATCTCCAAAAATATTGTGAAACAAAATATAAATTTTTTACAGGATGATTTTTGAAGCAGCTAAACCCTAGAATCTAAAGCTCTGATACCAAATGTTATGAAACTAGCTCACAAAATTGAAGAAAAGATAGATCAACACCTTAGAAATTAGCCTCTCCATGGGGGGAATCTCCTTTACATTACATAAGTGAATGATTCTTGGATGATAGAAATGAAAAAACCTCCTTTCTATATATAGGAGTCCAATGGGTCACAATATAATCCTAGCCGACATAACAATAACAATATAAGGGCACAACAATAACAATAGTGGCCTTCTATGGGGCACAATAATAATAATATGGGGACTACATGGGCACAAAAATAAAAATAAGGGGGCTATACTAACAATAACAATAAGGGGATATAGTAGTATTATAGGGACCTAACATGCACCACCTGTACAATGTGTACACAATACCAAATGCACACATCACAACATGCATGACATGTACACGACACCACATGTATGCAATGCCACATGCATGACATGTACACGGCACCACCGGCACAAACATGAGGGGAATTTTCAGTCTAAAATGGGCCTCCTAAGTAAATTGTAAATAATAATGGAAATAATAAAATAAGATTTGATTACATCATCAAATTTTAGAGGGAAAAAAAAAACTATTTTTTCAACTTGTATTTTCAACCTTTCTCCCAAATTTTTTACTCAAATTTCAAGCGGGAGTACTTGTTGGATGAAAAATTTAATTCCTCATCCAAGTAGTACCCATTTTGCATACTTTTGATGGGTCCTACTACACGAAAATGAGAAATACATGAAGAACATGATTGTAATCATGTTTTTTCATGTATTTCTCATTTTTCGTGTAGCAGGGTGCATCAAAAGTATTCCACATGGGTACTCCTTGGATGAGGAATTAAATTTTGCATCCAACAAGTACTCCCACTTGAAATTTGAGTAAAAAAATTGGGATATGAGTTGAAAGAGTAGTTTTAATATTTTATTATTTTTTAATCTTTTTACCATTTTACTTAAAAAATGGTGAATCATCCCCCATGGTTGACATCATCATCTTGTATCCTATTGGTTCTTATAAAGTTATTTTGGTTGTACAATCTTCTTAGGAGGCCCATTTTAGACCTCAAAATTCCCCTAATGTCACCACATGCACACAACACCATATGTACAACACGCACACAACCCCATATGTACATAGCACTGCATATACAACATGTACATAGAACCATGCATACACAACACTTCATATCCAACATGTGCACAACACCACATATCCAACATGCACAGAATATGATATGTACTCAACACTGCATATCCAACATGTACATAACACCATCTATACCTAACATTGCATATGTAGTATAAATACAACAACATATATACAACAGGAATACAACATCATATGTACACAATACTACATATGTTACATGTACACATCACCATAAGTACAATCACTGAATATACAACATATGAAACATATACACAATAGTAGTATTGCACATCCATACACCACACACTGATCCCACAAGCAACCTTGCTTCTAGTATCTTTCTAATATCCATGCTTATCCTAGCATGCTACAGATCACACTGTTTTCATTTTGCTGATGTATCTCTCATCATTACCTGTCAAAAACATAGGCATAGTACAAGAATATAAAATCAAATTATATCCACGTGATATTAACCTCATAGATTTGTCAAGGCTACTTGATTCCTCATAGCTAGGAACCTCTTCATGCCATTCACCTGCATAAGAAATCATTCCTCCATAAGAATTATCCTTGAGAACACGGTCACATAGTGACATAGACACATACATACATACACATATATAATCATAGCATAAAACCATCATGATCATGTCATACAATGACATACATAGACACATATATACATATAAACATTAGCATTAAATAATCATGATCCATGATGACCATGCCAGGAATGTCATACATGCATACATATATAAACATGAACATAATTTCCATCACAACACAATTGCTAGATATCCTAAGGTCAAGGTTAAGACATCTTCCTTTATCTGTGAACACGATGCACAACATTGAGAAGAACAGTTCCCAACATAGGCAAGGCATCTAATACCTCAAATCCATTTTCTTTAAGTTTTTTTTTACCTATCTCATGTCTATATTGCCACCGTCCATGTACCACAATGGACCCAACCAGGCCAACCGACTATAATATTTTTACCTTCCAATGCCCTTACACATGCAATGAGCTTCATCTGTCTATTTCATTACCTATTGGGTACGACACAGCTCTCCTCGAGCTCCATTAACTTCCTTCGTTTCCAACCAATTCCCAAAACTATCAAAACATAAAAGGAAAGAACAATTAAAAAACAAGAAGAAGACCATGAAAACCAAGAGAAATATGACATCGCAACAAAGTGGCAAGGCCTTTCACTAGACATAAAAACAAAAAACAAAAACAAAAAAAAACAAAAACAAAAAAAAACCACAAATCAAGCTCAAAAAATCACAAAATACAAAAATCACAAAACTAAAAATAAACACCATGACTCAATCCCCATGGTTTCCAATACTCCCAAAAGGAAGCCCAACCCAACACTTCTTCAAGATTTCATGGAAGTCTCTTTCCATGTAACCCCTGCATCATACTACCATAAACACATAATTGTCAATGCATGATCAAATATAACAATATACCAGTTATATTACCTTGTTGTTCCAAACACGCTACCATGTAATTGAACACACATATAAGCCATATGTTCAAACGATTAAGACAATATATCTATTTATTTGAAATCAACATTTACCAATTCTAACAATCATGTCATAATCAATAATCAACTCACATTTATTAGTCATAATACATGCTGCTACAACTATCACCTACTTACACTTAAGTACATATCAATTGTCTCAACGCATATGTGTTAGTACAACCATCTTAAAACAACATCATTTCTTCATGCAATCTTACATACACATACTCATATCATGCGATTAATAAAACATTCAAAAAAACTATAAACGTACCATGTTAGATAAATAATCTAGATGACATAATAGACACCAAACACTCAACACAAGATAGAAGACATAATCCAATAGTTAAGCACCAAGTACACGGCATAAGAAAAATCATACCTTCACGTATCTCATGGGAGTCTATCTTGTCTGCAAAATCAATCTAGATTAGCACAATATGACTTCACAACACATAAGTTCAAACACAAATAAGATCATGATATTCATAATTGTAACTAGCTAACATGTTCACATCACAATCTCATAAACAATTGGTACTCATGCATAGAAATATCATATGCACACTCAGTCTAGATTAGTATGACTTAATAGCACAAATAAATCCACTCATACCTGAATATCATAACTTTAACCATCTTCCTAGGCCAATCCAAAAGATACATATAACATCAATAAATCGATGTTATAACCCTAATCATAAAGTTAGCTAACATATAAAAATAAAAATTTAACATATAACATGCTCATAAAGAACTATATAACATAATCATCAAGCTAATACCATGCTTGACTAACCAATGCATGTACATATGTTCACACTTAGACTAACAGTTATCATAACGTCAATAGAATGAGAGGTATACACATAACCATAATGCTTATGACTACACTGATCAACCGACATTTATCAAACATGTAACCACAATAACAATAGAATGAAAAACATATAATTAACCCTAGTTATTACAACAACCAGGAATCACATACCTGCATACCAAACATGCACACTTCTATGATGATCTCCTCTTACCCCACAATCCATTGTTGCAACTTCACTTTAATGATTTGCATAGTGTGTTCTATATTAGTGACACATTAGCATCCCAACATACAATATCATCATGATGACCTAATTTCATACAATTACGTTATGCACAACAACCTCAATCAAACCAATGCAAACTTGACTATATGCACCCACTTAACATATATAACCAATCATGAATGACCAATTCATGTTCAACATATGACATCACAAAAGCAAGCATACACGGATAACACCAAAGCATGACCAACATGTAACCCTAGCATAAGAAAACAATACATGTACAATATGTAACCAAGCATGCACGAACAATACACAAGCATGAGAAACATATAACCAGTCATACACTCATGAGAACATGTTGACAACAACACCATCATCACTTCTATGATGACACCACTCCAACCATGGACAACACAACACAGATGCAACAAGCACATACACCATAGGTATGATAAACACATATGAAACCATTAGAAAAACATGACCAACACACCACCCATCCAATTCAAGGGTTGAACCATTCTTCGATACCACTCTGTAACACCCTCTTCCCACATCTACCCAAGTAACCGACCAAATGGGGTAAACATGTGACAATAGGCCACTATAATGCAATTCAACCTCCTAGGTGACCTTAAGGAATTGGAACCCACAAAAACACAACATACAGACCTTGTACAACAACAACAACAACACCCCCAGGAGGTAACCCAACCTTTCAGGCCTCTTACCCCTAGGTCACACTGACATTTTAACCTATTTGAGACATAGTCACAGGCATAACACTGCATGATAGTGGTTAGGAGGCTGTAGTCACGTGAATAACACTGAATTCCAGCTATTAGGGCCCCAAATACTCACTTATGTGCCATCAACCCCGGTATTTGAGCCACCTTTTGAGGCCTAGAACCTAGTGCTCTACCTAAAAGTTCATGAAAATTTCAGAGATGATAAATAAAAATAGTACAATGATGCAAAGGCAATAAAATAAATAAGAAAAAATCTAGACCCCTCCTAACCATGACAGGCATTTTTTCAAACATGTCACAAACATGAAGGCTATAGGTATAAACAATATAACATATCATAAGGGTCCCATACTTATTTGAGAATTGCTAAGACGAATTGCTCCACTACATAATTAACTTAAATACAATCTATTTGATGATAGGTACGTTGTGTATTCATTTACAAGTAAAAACATAGGGGGAGAGATACATCATCACTGTAAAAATACACACTCATAACCAACATAATAACAATAAAAATACCAAGGATACAATAGTAATAGAATCCACATATAAATGAGTAAATTTTCATACCAAATACCAAGGGAATTAATTTCTCATTAATGAGTTTAGAGACCAACCGGAGATGGGACTCTCACGTTCCACTCGACCATAGATTGGTTGATCCAAGTATCAATTCATCCAATCACACTTGTGCCATATTCCAAGCATGAATGTGGGATCTCATTAAACACGTCAATCACAATCAATCCAGGGCTTTTAGAGGCTAAGCCACCTCAAACCTCAACCAATGATTCCAACTCATGGTCATACATCAAAACCACCAAGGATTGGTCTCTATCCAATTTGTTCCAGAGCTCTAGAGTGTTTTTTCCAACCAGGCCTTCCAGGACTACTAACTCAACCCCAAATTTTATAGGGCTTCCAGAGCATTTTTCCAACCAGGTCTTCCAATACTAGTAACTCAACCCACCTAGGGCTTTCAGATCATTTGTAAAACCAATTCTTTCAGGAGTAGTAACTCAACCCACAATTTTATGTTGGGCTTCAAGAGTGTTTTTCCAACCAAGGCTTCCAGGAACTAATAACTCAATCCAAAACCAAAGGAATAATGAGAACCAACCAAAAAACAATCAATGGAAATAAACCCACAATGCCATGGCTATCCAGGATATGGAAAGGCCATGAAAATACATTGTCAATCCAGACAATCCTCCATGCCAATGACATATCATAATCAAGAAACCACATGCAATACCATGCATGCCAAATATAGTGAGGAAAACATACATGCAACTCAATACCTGCACTCATAGCCTATTGTAGATGCTAATACCAATGTCCTCTTTCACTTTCCTGCTCTTCTTTTTACATGTTGCTCCAATAATCCATGTATTCCACACAATCCAAGAGTGCTCCAAGAGTACTCAAAGTGCTCAATAGTATGAGAGAGAGAATAGAAGAAATCTCCACCATAGAACTGACCAAAGTCTTGTCCACTGATCCTCATAAGCATTTTTATTAATGAGGCCTCTATTTTCTTCATTTTCCATTATTTTTGTTCATTTTACTCCTCACATGCAACCTATGACCTTTCACCTTCCTTTTCTCCTAATTTCAATTATTTTCATAAATAAATGTGCCAAAAATACTTTTTCCTCTCCAATGTCTTAGCCATTTCCTTTTCCAATTTCCTTAGCCATAATAAACTGAAGTGAACACCCGCTATGATGTTTTTCCCAACATTCATCTTGGAATGCATGTCCCATCACCGTGGTATTATATATTTTTACATTAATTTTTACGATGGTTGTTACACTCCCATACGCAACCATGCCTATATTGTGGGAGCATCTAGGGCTTCAAGGCCTAAAAATCAATGGGACCTAGGTACAAGTCATCTTGATGATTGGGATAGCCTCTAGGGGTCCTGTAGCAAGTGCAGGGAATCTGTGTTATGGTTTTTCGCGTGATTCCACTTCCTTAAGTGACAAAGGAGGTTAAGTCTTATCTTAACTTCCCTTAGCTCATGTTTACCCTAGTTGGTTAGTTACTTGGGTAGATGTGATGGGAGGTGTAAGTTACAACTGGTATCAAAGCGAAGTTGTGCTCTCCTTGGGAAAATTCTGAGGTTTTCAAGCTTATCGTCATCATGCATTCTTGTTGGTCGTATATGTGTTTCTCATGTTATGGTCCATGTACTTGTTGCATGCACGTAGTGTTGGTCTTAGTGGCATTGGTGTCACCATGGAAGGGTTGATGGTGTTGTTGTAAGTGTGATTTCATGAGCATATGACTGGTTATACATGTTAATTGTTTAAATGTTGTCAAGTTTGTAGTGGTATGGTTATCGTTGTCATGCATAAGATCATGGTGTGTAGTTGATATGGTCATGCATTTCTTACTAGACTCTAGCTAGAATAATGTATATGTGATGATATGCCTATGCATTATAAGTTTATATGTTGTCATGATTATGTATATACATCTATTATGTTGATTTTTTTACCTTGAAGATGATATATCCTTCCCAAATTATGCTAAGGTATGTTGGTTTATTGTGATTTGGTTTAATATGATGTGAGATGTCGTGCAGGAAGAAATAAAATATGGTTAGCAAGATGGTAGACTACAAAGATTCTCATTATGAAACCAATGAGTTGTATGGTGTTGGGCACTCATTTGATTTAGTAGATACATTGAGAAATTTGAAGGAAGAGATAAGGAGTTGTAAGGAAGACAATGGAAAAATCATACAAGCACAGGAAAAAAAAGCAGAAGTAAATTCATCAATCCTTCATAGTTTGTCAGATTTGTAGTGACAGGGGCCATTTTGGATCAGTTGTGGGTGGGAGGATGGGACTAATGGTGAATATGGTAGTAGGTCTCCCAGTGGTTATAGGTTGGATAGAAATGAAACAATTATAGATGGAAGGTTCTTGGACACTCCAAATAGGAGAGGAGACAAACACATGTATTATTCTAGTTCTAGTTCTGATAGGAATTATGATCGTCATTGCTATCATCCTTACAAGAGGAGTGACATGGGATATTTTCTAGATGATTTTAAGAAAGAAAATCCACCTACCCTTGATAGAGAGATGAAGAAATCACAAGATTCAGTGGCATGGTTGCTTGGTATGAGGAAATTCTTCAAGTTGCATGACTATTCAGAAAACTTGAAAGCTATAATAACCACATTCAGTCTCAAAGGTAAAGAATATATTTGGTGGGAAGATGTGAAGAATGTCAGGGGTATTTATGAGGAAATGACTTGGAGTGAGTTTGAGAGGTTATTTCAGAAGAAGTATCTGTCAAAGAGGTACTATGATGTTAGAGCTAAGGCGTTTTATGAGTTATAGATGGGTTCCATGACAGATGATGAGTATAATAGCAGGTTCTTGGAGTTGTTTAGATATGTGCCTTACCTCAAGGAGGAGAAGGCCAAGGTTAAGAGATTCATTAGTGGGTTTTCAGTAGCCTACAAAGATCGAATATCTTTGGAGGAAGCCATTCAAAAGCTAAAAAAAATTTATGAGAAATCAAAATGAAAAGATGAGCCTAAGCGTGATTTGAAAGGAAATGATAAGGCTAAGGGAATATCTCCACCAAAGTGGGAAAGACCACAAGATGCAGGTGAGAAATAAAATGTGGTTACTTACAAGAAGTTTAATACAACTAGGAAAGGACCTGGAGATAATCATGCTAGAGGTGATGGTAGAGCACTGTTTCAGTGTTGTATATGTGGCAAGGATCATCATAAGAGGGATTGTCTGCAGTATCAAGATGGTAGACCCTAGATCTATAGTGCACAGGAGGTGAAAACAGTTGGGGTTGTTGGGCATAGAACTCCTTGGATTTATGCAGTTGTGGAAAATAGGAAGGCATACCATCAAGCTTCTATCACTGAAATGGACAGTAATATTTTTTATCAAGTTTTTTCTATTTTAATTGATCCTCGATCTAATTATATTTATATTAATCCTGGCCTAGTGGAAAAGTTTCATTTGAGAAAATAAATGCATGAAGAATGTTGGTTAATGCATTTGGCTATAGGTACAAATAAAAGATTTCACAATTAGGTAGGAGCTTGTGCATTTTAGTTTAATTGTATGCCTACAACAACACACTTAAACATATTCCCATTAAGATCATACAGTATGCTATTGGGTATGGATTGGTTATATCTCCACAGGACCAGGGTGGATTGTTATGACAAATCCATTGAGTTCTGGGATGAAAATGGGGAACCAAGAGTCTTACAAGGAAATAAGAAAGCCACATTAGTTAGGATGGTGATAGCTATGCACGCCAACTATAGTTGCAGGAAAGGGTGTGTGTTATTTGCAGTACATATATCTAGTGACAAAGGTAAGGAAGTTGAGGATGTAGATGTTTTGAGAAGGTATCCAGTTCTACAACAGTTTCATGATTTATTTCTCGCAGATATTTCAGAGCTTCCACCTCATAGGGAAGTAGAATTTTCTATTGAGTTGGTACCAGGGGCAACACTAGCATCAAAGGCACCTTATAGGATGAGCACACCTGAGTTGGTAGAGTTAAATTTACAGCTGAAAAAGATGATTTAAAAAGGATAAATTAGGCCAAGTGTATCGTCTTGGCATGCACCAGTGTTGTTCGTGAAGAAGAAGGATGGTACTCTTAGATTTTTCATTGACTATAGGAAATTGAAAAAAATAACCATCAAGAATAGGTACCCATTACTGAGGATCGATTATTTGTTTGATAAAATGAAGGGAGCATCAGTGTTCTCTAAGTTCAAGTTGAGATTGAGATATCATCAGGTACACATCAAAGAAGAGCACATATACAAAAAAAATTTCAAGACCAAGTATGGGACTTATGAGTTCATTGTAGTTGCATTTGGTTTGACTAATTCTCCGACAACATTTATGTGTTTGATGAATAGTGTGGTCCGTCCTTATCTAGACAATTTTTTGACTGTATTCATTGATGAAATATTGGTGTATTCTAATAATAAGGAAGAGCATGTTGAGAATTTAGCAACAATGTTGGAATGTTGAGAGAGAATCAGTTGTATGCTAAGCTCAACAAATTTATTTTCTTTGAGAGTGAGGTACATTACTTGCGACATGTTGCCTCCAAGGAGGGCATAACAGTGGATCCAGAAAAGGTAAGAGCCATCATGGAATGGGAAGCTCCTAGAAATGTATATGAGGTGAGATATTTCATGGGATTGGAAGGCTATTACAGGAGGTTCATCAAGAAATTCTCACAAATTTATTATCTAATTACATCATTGTAGAGGAAAGGTAAGAAGTTGAGTGTACAAAGGAGTGTGCGGCTAGTTTTGAGAAACTTAAGTGGTTGTTGACACATGCTCCAATGTTAAATATTGCAGATCCAGAAAAAAAAATTATATTATGTACATATGCTTGCAAAAGAGGGCTTGGTGGAGTTCTTATGAAAGAAGGACAAGTGGTATGCTATGAGTCACAAAAATTGAATGAGCACGAACAAAACTATCTAACGTGTGATCTTGAGCTAGCAACAATCATACATTCAATGAATATGTGGAGGCACTATCTTCTTGTTAGGAGGTTTCTATTGATGATTGATCACAGTGAGATAAGATACTTGTTTGACCAACCAAATCTCAATGCCAAGAAATCTAGATGGTTGGCTACAATCAGTGATTTTGCTTTTGAGATAAAATACAACAACTGTAAATATAATAGGGTTGCAGATGCTCTTAGTAGTTGGATACAAGTAAATCACATAGCGGCTATGATATCCTATGAGATAGATTTACAGGATAGGATATTGCAGGCAGGTTAGTAGGATGTCACGTATATGGAGCTTAGGTAGAGATTGCAGCAGAATATAGGTATAGATACAAATATAGGTATAGGTGCAGGTAGTGCTACAGGTACAGGTACAGGTGTACAGGACATGGACTATCATCTCACAATAGATGGATTGGTCAGGTTTAGATTCATGATCTATGTGCTAGATAGTAGTGAGCTAAAGAAGGTCATATTGAGGGAGTTTCATGAAAAACCTTATTTAGGTCACCTAGACTATCAGAAGACATTGACTGTAGCAAAGAGGTTCTATTATTGGCTAAATCTGAGGAAGGATGTAGCAGAGTTCATGGAAAGGTGTTTTGAATATCAACAGGTAAAGGAAGAGTGTAGGCATCCAAGTGGACTACTACAACTTATTGTGATTCCATAATGGAAATGGGAGGTCATTTCCATGGAATTTATCACAGCTTTTCCTAGGACAATGAGACAATGTGACTCTATCATGGTTATTGTGGATAGGTTAACAAATGTTGCACACCTCATTGCAGTGAAGACTACGTATTAAACTAGAGATGTAGCACATTTGTTCATTAGAGATGTGGTCATACTACATGTTGTTCCAAATAACATTGTGTTATATAGGGATGAAAAGTTCACTTCCAAGTTTTGGAAGGAGTTATTTGCAGGTTTTGCCACAGAGTTGGCCATCAGTACAACTTATCATCCGCAAAAATATGGATAGACTAAGAGGGTCAACAGGATCTTGGAAGACATTTCAAGGATGTATTTTATGCATCATCAACAAAATTGGGAAGAGTATATACCATTGGTTTAGTTTTCTTACAAAACTGGGTATCAGGAGTCATTGGGGATGAGTCCCTTCACCAAACTATATGGGCAGAGTTGTAATACTCCCATCAGTTGGAGTGATCTAGTTAACAAGGTGTTGAATGGACCGGAGAAGTTGGAAGAAATGGAGCAGGAAATGCAAGTTACAAAGAAGAATCGAAAGGAAACACAAGAAATATATAAGAGTTACACAGACCAGCACATGGTATTTAAGGATTTTTAGGTTGTGGATCATGTTTATTTGCGCATCAATCCCAAGAAGAGGTCCTTGAGGATTAGATCATGTCTCGAGTTGGCACCACAATATTGTGGGCCTTTTGATATCCTTCAGAGGATTGGAATAGTGGCTTGTCAACTTTCCCTGCCTCCAATAGTGAAATTCCATGATGTGTTTAATGTTTCATTACTTAAAAAGGTATATAAAGGATTTAGATCAAGTTATTAATTGTTCTATATTGCAGGTGGATCAAAAAGGATAATTCTAGCTGAAACCTCAGTGCATATTACAACAAAAGAAACTCATGCTTAGGAATAGAGCCACTGAGTAGGTTAATGATCAAGGTTGAATTTTACTACCCTTTTAACCAAGACCTTTTTCTTCATCTGATGTGTTAGAATTACATTTTATCAAAGCATGAATGAACACATATGCAAATATAATCAAGAGGAAATCATGTCAACAATCACACAACAAAAATGCAAGACGTTTAATAATGGAGTTCATCTAGTGTAGACTACGTCTTCGAGCCTCGGTGTCTCGATGGCGTTGGCCGCTTCATTTGGTGTTGTAAACAGTTATGGTTTACATGGACGCCATTTAATTTTCATACAAGGAAATGGACCCTAAACATGAGCGGCAAAGTCTCTCCAAGATACGTTCCGCTGCAGGGAACTCTCACTCATACAGACCTCCTATCATCATGAAAAATTCACACATGGTGACAAAGAGTATCCCTCCATCAAGGCAAAAAGGGATCTCACAACATAAATCACCATCCATGATAAATACATACCACATCAGATAAACATAAATATAATGCATCATACATCAAGCAGTAATTGAAATGACATAAAAAATCCTACAGCAATAATTAATGAAGTACATGGAAACAACACTTGATATACCTAAAATCTGATGTTGGCTGAACAATAGGCTGCTCAATCGTTGGATCTGAATGCATCATCGAAAATGTGGCATCGAATGGCAAGAAATCGACTTTCCACACACTGAAATCTGACATCGTCATCCTATTCTATAAAATGGCCAAAAAATCGAGACTTTTGTTAAAGAAACTGACACCACCATCAAATTCTTGTTTCCGAGAGTAATAAAATCCATATAAAAATTTTCCAATTTGGACATTGGGAAAATTTGGCCCTCCTGGAATTGATGCTCAATCAAGGTCCCATTGCCCCTGCATCTAGATCATGGTTTCGTGCCTCGATTTGTGTGCTCACTCCTCTAGTCTGCCTTGGCGCATTGTGAAATTGCGAGCTTATAAGGTGGCAAGGTGGAGGACTTTACAAATCTGCAACCCATGGCCTAGTGGTTAAGGCGAAGGACTAGAGGCAGAGAGGTCGAGGGATCAAATCCCGCCTCTCCCAAATTTGGTGTGTGTTTTATTTGTTTTGTTATATATATTGTGATGGGACCACCGCATGGAGGAGGGATAGCCCACGTGAATGGCGCGGGTTCGATAACTGTCGGTTCGATGCTATTTCGCCATGATTCGGGGTGAGGTCTCCAGTCAAAGGAACCCCCCCATGTTGATAATATGGTAACGAATTTGGGGAGAGGGCAGGGGTCATGACTCGTCCTCCCATTTTTTGAAGATAATTTTTTATATAAATAATATGTGCGGGTTATGAGGGCAATGGGGTCCATAGGATTAGTGACCCGCCACCCCTCTTTTATATATATTTTTGATTTAATTAAAAAAATCACACATTTTTGAAATACCTAATTTTAGGCGATGGTAGACATTTTATCAGTTCAAAAAAATTTCCCAGAATCTAGCCGAAGTTGACCAGAATCCTACGAAATTGCGTCATCCTTAACTTGCCATGTCACCTAGTCAACCCCATAAATTTGACTGGCTCTAAATTTCATGTACAAACTCAGTTTGATGAATCGTTCACACCATTATGACCAGGACGATGATATGTTAAACTTAGAACTGATTTTTCCACATTTATACCACTTTGAATTCTAAGCTTTCATAAGCCCTCTTTATCTTATGTGTGTCTCCAAAGCCACCTGTATCATTTCTTCCAACTGAGGAGATTTTGGTCCTCCAAAAGCATCAACAATAATCTACAACTTTTGTGTACAATGTCTGCACCACAAGTGTCCTTACACAGGTCACCCTTCCATCTCCTTCACCTTTTTTCTTTGGAGCCCTAAGCGATGAGCCGACACCTACATCCTCTACAAACCTGTAGTACAATCTCCTGCAAATTACATGCTCAAATTATGACCACTATGACCCAAGCATTCCATACTCGACACGAGTTTATAGCACATAATCGGTGGTAAAGCTCACAACAAAATGGAATCAATAATACCCGAGCAATCAATACAACTCCAAATACCATGGTTGCTTAAACAAGTCATGGAAAAAACATCATCACTTTTACATTTTAAAAAATGCACACATGATTTACAAAACAAGGCCATGACACACTACCACATCTAGGAAAAACATCTTTTTTCTAATAAAGAGGACCACCATGAATGTGTTGGATTCATTTATCGACCAATTTTTCCAACTAGTTAATGCACCGACACTTTTTTCCTTAAGGTGGTGCTCTAGATGGAGCCTCGAACCCGTGGATTTTTTATGACCACTTTGGTTGCAATGGCAGCAAAAGGTTTTCTTCCTTGAGACTTGCTTAACTAGTTCTTTCCCTATTGAGGAGAAGGCTTTCCATGCCTCATCCTCCTTTGTGATACCATTCTTTTCCAACACTCAACAATGGAATGGTTATGTAAAGCACAAAAACGACAAGTTTTCTTATGCCATGATTTACGTTCATGATTAGCAACATGCTTATAATTAGAATGAACTTGTGAATATCGAGACTTATTATACCTTTCCTGGTGATATCTAGTGTGATCATGGTGATGAGAGTTTGTCTCAACTCTTCTATTACGACATGCACTTCCATGGGATGATGGTGAAGTGTTCCCATCATTCTTTTCCCTTGATGAGTTCAAAAATGTATGTTTTCCTTTGATTTCATTATGGAGATGAGAGCTTGCCTTAGCCCTCTCTCTGCAATATGTGTTGTCATAAGATGATGGGGAAGTGTTCCCATCATTATTTTTCCTCTATGGTTTCATCAATGTCATGGGAGCTTTTGACACCATTGAGCATTCTAATTTAGTGTATCCCAAACTTGTGTATCGAGGTCTCTACACAATCTCCAATGGTTGAGTCATGCCTTGGCCATGAAGGCCAAGTCCTCCTCCTTTATAACCCATCTTGGTAAGGAATCTCATCCCAGTTCCTGTAATGGGGATCTACACATTTCCAATAGAAATAATAGCATGTGAATATGAAACTGAAGAATGATCACAACTATTTAGCTCAGATGTCGATTTGGTATCAGGTGAAGATGGCTTCTCTGAGCCTTCGTTGCGCTTCACTTCCTCCAAGGCCTTTTTCGTGGCTTGTAGTAGAAGTTTAAATCATTTCTTCTCCTCCTTCTATTCATGTAGGAGTGTCTTCAATGCCTCATGATCTACTTGAAGAATTTCATCGTTGCGCTTCAATTCTTCTAATCCCTCTTTTGTGGCTTGCAATTAAAGCTGCAATCATTGCTTGTCCTCCTTCTCCTCTTGTAGAAGTGTTTTCAACTCAACTTTATCTACTGCTTGTTTTTCGTACACTTCATACAACATGTCCACCCTTTCAGGTATCCTCAGCATGGCCTCGTACATGTCTTTTACATCCTCCATTGTTGTACGTTCAATGTTTCATGCTTGCGGTTCACATCAGCAAGAAGACCGCTCTAATATCACTTGATCTGGGTTGAATTTTACCACCCTTTTAACCAAGACGTTTTGCTTCGTCTGATGTGTTAGAATTACATTTTATCAAAGCATTAATTAACACATATGCATATATAATCAAGAGGAAAACATGTCAAAAATCACATAACAAAAATGAAAAATGTTTAATAATGGAGTTCGTCCAATGTGGACTATGTCTTTGGGCCTCGGTGTCTCGATGGTGTTGGATGCTTCATTTGGTTTTGTAAATGGTTATGGTTTACATGGACACTATTAACTTGTTATACAAGGAAATGGACCCTCAACATGAGTCACAAAGTCTCTCCAAGAGATGTTCCACGACAGGGAACTCTCACTCATACAGACCTCCTATCAACATGACAACTTCACACATGGTGACAAAGAGTATCCCTCCATTAAGCAGTAATCGATACGACATAAAACATCCTACAACAATAATCAATGAATTACATGGAAACAACACTTCATATACCTCAACTCTAATGTTGGCTAAAGAATAGGCTTCTCAATCTCTGCATCTGAATGCACCATCGAAAACGTGGTGTCAAATGGAAAGAAATCGATTGTCCACACGCTAAAATTCAACACTGTCATCCTATTATGGAAAATTATTGAAAAATCGAGACTTCTATTGTAGAAATTGACACCTCCATTAGATTCGTTTCGCTGAGAGGTATAAAATACATATAAAATTTGTCCAATTTGGACATTGGGAAAATCTGGCCCTCAAATTGATGTTGAATCAAGGATCCACTACCCCTGCATCTAGCTCATGGTTATGTGCCTTGATCTATGTGCTCACTCCTCCGGTCTGCCTCAGTGCATTGTGAAATGGCAAGCTTCTAAGGTGGCGGGGTGGCAAACTTTACAAAGCCACCACCCATGGCTTAATGGTTAAGGTAAAGGACTGGAGGCAGAGAAGTCGGGGGATCAAATCCCACCTCTCCCAAATCCAGTGCACATTTTGTTTATTTTTTTATATCTGCTGTGATGGGACCACCGCGTGGATGCAGGCTAGCCCATGTGGCTAGCCTGGGTTTGATACCCTTCAGCCTGGTGCTATTGCTCCGCGATTCGGGACGGGGTCTCCCCCATGTTAATAATATGGTAACGGAGTTGGGAACCCGTCCTCCCTTTTTTTTAACATAATTTGTTATATAAATAATATGTGTAGGTTATGAGGTTAATGGGGTTTGCAGGGGTGGCAGGGTTGGTGGACCGCCACCCCTCTTTTATAATTTTTTTTTTAATTAAAACAATCCACACATTTTTGAAATACCTGATTTTAGGCAGTGTAGACATTTTATCGGTTCGACAAATTTGCCTAGAATCTAGCCAAAACTGGCTAGAATTTGGCTACTGGAATCTTGTGAAATTGCATCCTCCATAACCTGCCATGTCACCTAGTCAACCCCAAAACTTTGATCAACTCTAACTTTCACATACGAACTCAGTTTGACGAATCGTTCACACCATTACAATTAAGGCAATGAGATATTCAACTTAAAACTAAGTTTGCCACATTTCTGCCACTTTTATTTTTTAGCCTTCATAAGCCCTCTTTTTCCTATGTGTGTCTATGGAGCCACCTGGATCAGTTAAAGTGTAGTGGAAGTACTTTAGGCCTGATGAAGTTACACAGGATATGGTGGATTAGATGTGGGATATGTATCCTTCATTATTTGTTGGTTGAGGTAAAACAATTTTGTTTTGATGTTTGGTATATGTTTGGCATATTTTTTGGTACTTATTTATATGGATGTAAATATCACTATGAGGTAGATTATAAATCTCCAATAAGTAGTATGGATGTTATAAGTGGTCATGTTATCATGGTTTTTTCTTTTGAGTGGGTTATTAATTGTAAATAATGCATCAAGCTAAGTTATAAAGCTCCATGAGAAGTATGTTTTCTTTTCAGTGGTTTTGTTGAGGTGTATGTGTGGTTTAACACCAAGGATGGTGTTCCCTAAGGAGGAGTATTTTGTAATGGACCCGAGCTAAAATTTCATGTAATAAAAGTTAATAAAGGAAAAACTAAGACCACGGTTAAGGGACACTTACTCCAAGCTAAATGTTGGGAAAAGATATCCTAGTGCGAATCACTGGATGTGTTTATGGAAAAGGAAAATTGGCAAAGGAAATGGGGCCTTAAGAAGGGAAAAAGTATTTTTGGCACATTTATTTATGAAAATAAAGGAAATTAGGAGAAAATGAAGGTGAAAGGTCATAGGTTGCATGTGAGGAGGAAAATGAAGGAAAATAATGGAAAATTGAAGAAATTTGAGGCCTCATTAATAAAAACACTTCTAAGGATCATTGGGTAACCTTTTTTGAGTGTAACCTTTTTTCAGTTCAGTTTTGGAGCTCTCTCATTATTCTCTCTCTCTCTCTCTCTCTCTCTCTCTTGGATACTTAGAGTTATCTTGGAGCAATTCAGCATTGAGCCAAGAAAGAGGAAATAAAGAAAAGGAAGGACAAAGAAATGAAAAGAAAGAAAATATCGAGCAAGGAAGAGCATGATCTAGAAGCTTTAGCAGGAATACTTGTAGGTAACATATTTCATGTGTGATTTTCTAGTCAATTTGGACATGCATGGCTTATGAATGTTAGTAGTTGGTTCTCTTGTTGTCAATGGTATGGTTTTGCCTAGTTTTGATAATGGTTTTCAACATTGCCTTGCCTTTTTATGGATGCCATGGTATGTTAGGATTTTGATCTCAGTTTTGAGATTTGGAATTGCTGTATGGATTTCACAATCCCGAGTGGAGGTGGTCTCAAGGAAAATTTCCAAAGGCATAGGAATCTCTTGACCAATTTTGGAAGCATACATGGTAAAGCCTGAGGGTGGTGTCTCGGTTTAGGTCCTAGTGATCCATGATTGGATTGCGGTAAAGCCTGAGAGACAGGGAGACAAAAAACTACTCAAGGATAGTGATGGATTTCTAGAGGCATTCCGAACATCGCTTTCGGTGTGATCACAAAATGATGAGGGTGGAGGTGCGTTAACCTATGGATTCCCTTGGCTATTTTTGGATTGGTTTATCCATGAGATCCCACATTCATGCTTGGAATATGGCACGGGGTTGACTGGCTAAAGAGAGATTCAGATCAACCATGCTTACAGTTAGGTGGTATGTGGAAGTCCCGAACCTAGTCTATTATCGCCTATGTTTATTAAAATCTAGGTTCTCTTGTTTTTAAACCTGTTAATAAGTGGATTTAATGGTTGTTATATCATTGTTATTTACATGGTTTTATGATGGTTATAAGCAAGTTTAGATGATTGGTTCATGTCATGGTTATTTTATTTATTTACTTGTAAATGTTAAAATGATGGATCGAATACCTAATTGATTTCATATATATTCAAGGATGAGGGTGGTGATCCTTACTCTAATGTTTCATAAGAGTTTTCGGTCACTGATGCTTTGTCTTGTATCCTAAACCTATAGATTCCATTCATGGCAAGTGTTTGACAGAATTTTAGTCCGCCAGGGCTAGTCCTCGAGTTATTTTGGTTTATTTGCATTGTCATCACATGCTTGATGATTTATAAAAGCTACAGGAGGTTACGAGCAGTTTCTGAGATTCTGGGCTTAAAAAGTAACTTAAATCCCATGGGCGCAGGCACAGGTCTGGGAAACAAATTCCCTACACGCATGCTTGCATATGCTATGGGAGTTTCCAAAGCCTCTCAGAAATATCCATGCCTATACTATTGGAGTATTTGGGGGTTTGATGGCCTAAAAATTAGTGGGACCCAAGGGAAAGTTAGCTTAATGACTATTATAACCTCTGGGGGTCCTGTAGGAGGTGCAAGGAATCTATTTTATGGTTTTTCGCATCAACTCCACTTCCTTAAATTCATGAAGGATGTTGAGTCTACTCTTAACTTCTCGCAGCTCATGTTTACCCCAGTTGGCGGGTTACTTGGGTAGATGTGAGTGGAGGTGTACATTACATAAGAATCATTACATATTTTTTACGTTCATGTTCTCTAGTATATTTTATGTCCAGAAAAATCAGTAAATACCGATTCGACTAGATATTTATCTATTCATTATCTTAGGAATGTTATGAGAGATATATTGGTCCTCCTAATCGTAAGTTTTTTTATTTCAATTTCCAACCAGCTGCCCCCGAGCTCTCCTCCTCCCTGTAAAAGAAACAATATTAGGAATTTCTCAGTTTCCTTTCCAAAAGTTAGTTCTCCTAAACCTATAAGCAACATCTGTCTTTCTTCCTAACATTCTAACCAATATTTCTCTCCCACTAGTCATAATTAGGAATCATTGTCTTTCTCTCCCACATGATTCCCAAGCAGATCTAGATCCATGGCATTTATCTCTAGCCATGACATACATTTATGGTCTCTCTTTTCTTATTATTTTTTCTGAATAAGTCAAATGCAGAAAAAAAAAAAATTATCTTTTCGTTTCTACCCTCCTCTTAGGCATAACTAATTCCAACTATTTCCCTGATAGTTAGGGGTTAAGTTCCACCCGATAGCTCTTAATGTTAGTGTGAATTTTTCTAGCAAGTGTACCAAAAAGGTTTCACTTAAGCCACGAGTGACTAATGGCCCTAACAAAAAATATGTCTATTCGACACTTCAGATCTGCAATTGAAAGTTAAAATAAAACCTTCCAAAACAATAGATATATGTAGAATAAAGTATTAAAAAACAATACTAAAACTAATGTGAAACCCCAACCATGGATAAAGCAATTTATAATGACAAATAATTTTATTACACCTGATGAAGGAGACTTCTATGAAGGTTACAGATCTCCCCCAATGTGATGGGTCCTTTGGCTGTCCTCTTTCCTTCAATATCTGGATCTCACTCTCTCTGATGTTTGAAACCCAAATAATGTGTGTTGAACTTAGATGGGAGCTCGATTGCTAAAAGATGATAATAAGGACAATGATAGTGATGATGGTGAGGAATAGATGGAAAACGCGCTTATTTATAACAAAATGTTGGGTTACTCTTAAAAAAATGGAGAATAATAAAATATTACTAACCATAATATAGAACTTAACCGCTTGGAATATTTTATTATATTTTTGGGAGATGAAAAAGATATTTACATTGGTTAAATACCTTTATTTAGAAATAATAAACAAACAAATGATTAATTTATTATTTCAAGGATGTAGTTAAGGAATAATAAACAAATAAATATTTATTTAACCATTCCTTAGTGATTTAGTCAATTTTGACAAGGAATATTAACTAAATAATGATTTAATTAATTATTCCTAGAGAAAAATAAAATAAATAATGACTTATTTAATTATCTCTCATGACTGCGTCAAATGTGACAAGGAATATTTATTAAATAATGATTTAGTAATTATCTAGAGGAAAATCAAATAAACAATGATTTATTTAATTATTCCTCATGGGGTTTCTAGTTTTAACCAGAAATTATTTAATAAAATATGGTTTATAAAATTATTTCCTATAGTGAAAGAAATTCTACTGTGCTAAAACTGGTCTTCCATGGTGTATTTCTATCCACCTAGTTAAAAATGGCTAGGTGATCATTTTTTGGTGATAACAAATTTCTCCCCAATGTATGAGTGTTAGGAGAAAATCATATGACTGAAATACATTGTAAGAACACAATCACTAAACACCAAAGGGGGGTCGGAGAGAGAGAGAGAGAGACATAAATGAAGTGATACAAGGATGGGAAAAAAAAGGGGGCGAGACCTACTAACTGATAAAAGTCTCCTTTTATTTTGGAGTACATGATATCAATGAGGCGGGGGAGGCATACCCATACCCAACGAGTTAACTGAGTATAAAGAATAATGATGAGATGAGAAATGTGGGATTGAGCTACAAAGTACATGATACATTATACATGGCATGTTGGCATGAATGTGACAGAAAATAATACAATTAATCCCATATACATAATGCGTCTAGAAAATGATAGGCCAGGACTAACATTAAGGGAATTTTGAGGTCTAAAATGGGCCTCCTAAGAAAAAGTACAACGAAAATGAAATTTATAAGAACCAATAGGATTCAAGATGATGATGTCAACCATGGGGAATGATTCACTATTTTTTAAGTAAAATGGTAAAAAGATAAAAAATTAATAAAATAATAAAACTACTTTTTCCACTCGTATTTTCAACTTATCTCCCAAAGTTTTTACTCAAATTTCGAGTGGGAGTACTCGTTGGATGAAAAATTTAATTCCTCATCCAACGAGTACCCATGTTGCATACTTTCGATGGACCTTGCTACATGAAAAATGAGAAATACATGAAAAACATGATTGCAATCAAGTTTTTCATGTATTTCTCATTTTTCGTATAGAAAGGTCCATCGAAAGTATGCAACATGGGTACTCCTTGGATGAGGAATTAAATTTTTCATCCAACGAGTACTCCCACTCGAAATTTGAGTAAAAACTTTGGGAGATAAGTTGAAAATACGAGTTGAAAAAGTAGTTTTTTTCTTTTTTTCTCTCTAAAATTTGATGATGTAATCAAATCTTGTTTTATTATTTCCACTATTATTTTATAATTTCCTTAGGAGGCCCATTTTAGACCTGAAAAATCCCCTCATGATACAATAAAATCTGATTACATGAGACATAATTCCCCTCCATGTGTCATGGGAAGTGGGGACCACAACCAAAGAAACCTTGCTGAAAAGGAAAGGGCTCTGAAGACTTGAATGGATCATCTGAATGAAACCTGCATGATGTCAGTGCTACAAGTGGCTGAAACCGAACCCATCAAATCTACGGAACTACATCTAAGGTTGGAGCATAATCAGAGGTTATCTAGGCATCTGGGGGGCTACCTGAAGGGCCACCCTCTCATGAGGTTTACAACATTTGAAACACACCTGGGAATCACTCATACAATCTTCTAGATCACCAGACCATAAAGTGTATGATTCTCAATCATGCGATAATGAGTTGGGGTTGAGCACGTGAGAAACAACCAAATCAAAGGGAAATTATGAGTCCTCTTTTTTTTATCTGAGGCGCCGAACAATGGTGAAAGCTGGAACGAAGGTACATTTCCCTCTATACCATTCTTATGGAATGAATGTGTTGAATTCCATAGAAGAGGGCCTGCTATAGTTGAGGTAATAAGGAATCCTCAACTAAGGCATGATGGATGATAGGAAAGTGACCAATGGAATGACACTAGGGATAATGATAGAAGTAAATAAACTAAGAGGTGAACTGACATCTTTCATTTTCAGAGCATAAAAGGCATGGTTGAGCTGGCAGCGATAGACTTGATTCTGGAGGGGATGATGATGGTCAATATAGATTGAGGCCTAAAATGGTCAACACAGGATGAATGTGATGCAAATATGGATGGAATACAGTAACATCTAATAATGGGACTCGGGACAGACTCCATAAATGCAAGGATGAAACATCTCGGATGCTCTGCACAAGGGTAACTCGATCATGCTACCACATAAGATAGGCCCATGGGGGCCATAAAAAAATGAGTAAATAAGGGTTACTCATGAGGAAAATCAACACACGAGATGACGAGAGCCAAGGTAAAGTGGTACCAAAGTCCATGTAGCTCATATGAAGAAATTTGATTTGGATTGGAGGCAAAGTGAAACTTCATGGAAAAAATGGCTTCTGGGTAAAGTGTCAAATTACAAAAAAAAAGACCCATTATAGAAATTGGCGAGAGATTTCCAATGGTACTAACGTTTCGTCAAACAAAGCTATAGTTTGGTCGCAATGGGAGATGAAAATTTTAGGGTTTTTCTTAAAATGGATTTTTTCCTTCAATTTTAATTCATTTTATAAGTGCATTGTGGTGAATTTGGAGAGGAGGAGGAGGCCCTAAATCTTGTGGAGATCATATCAAACAAACCGAGCGGTATAATTAGGATCTGTCAGCTGGAGGTAGGTAGGCTAAGCTTACTCTGCATTTCCATCTGTTTACATTTTCATATTAGGGTCTCAACTATTTTTGGGAGACCTCTATCCATCCTCATGACTGAAATACATTTTTCTGGCCCTATTATGCGTTTTGGAATGCAAATGTGGGCCCAAGAACTGCATCTACGTAGTACTGAAGGCAGAAACTACGTTTTGGACTAAAGAGGTGGGTTTCTATGTTGGTTTGGTAAGAGCTGAGAATAAGTTGTTTTGATGGTTTTCTTTATCTCTGAAATGACATAACATTATGGTGCAGGCAGGTATGGAAGAGGCAAATATTAATTGGCATGAACAAGACTTGAACACTCTTCGGACTAAGATTCAGGGGAACTGGTAAGTGAGAGGATCATTGGATCATTATGGGATTCTAATGTTGTTGGAGAACCCACTGATGAGGGAAGGTGTGCCCTTATTATCGAGGATTTTGATTTATTGGGATCTATAATAGGAGACCTTTACAGTGCAGGGGCACATGATCGAGCTCATGATCTAGGATATCTATTTTTTGACTAGACTACCCCCCTATGGGGGTGGTAGGGGATATACATCCAGTGCTGCCTCATGCGAGGAAAATAGGAGAGTTTGTGGAGTTCCATTATCGACCTGGTGGTCATGCAAAGGGCACGGCCATTACGATGCAATGACTTGGAGCATTTAGAGACACAAGTTGTAGCTGCAACAGTGATGTGGATCTTGGGAAGCCATGATTTTCATCACATTACTCGAGGGAAAATGATGTTGGTAGAGAGTTTTTTGAGGTGCACCTACTATTATTGGTCCCATATGATGGCACCATATTTTAAATGACAGTTAACACTATGCAAGTGATGGGTCAATGAGAATTGTTCATTTGGGACATTCGTGTGCTCCTTCTTCTTTTAGAATATCCCTACCATCCATCCACATGTGCATATTCAAGATGGGGACCATAGAAGCCCAGGATGGGCTATTGGGGGTAGCTACTATGATGAGGTGGAGGAGGGGGAGTCAGACAAGTGTTTCGACCAAATTATTTTGCTCATTTGGATCCGATGCCACTCTACATAGATGACTATCCATACAGTGGTATGAACTCTCAGGGTGATCCTGGCTTGCCACTTCCATTGCGAAGAGCATGGGGTCTAGATGGTATGTGAAAGTTACTATTTTGGTTGCATGTAAAGTTTTTAGAATTTTTATGTGGTACTAATTCTTAAACTTATGGTATGCATATATAGCACTGGTAAAACTGACAGAATATGCAGGACGAGTCATAGCACTAAGGGCTGCAGATCAGGGTGGATCGACATTATACAAATGACCATAGAGTGATGCTCTATTGGAGGAATTCCATCATAGATGTGACGTGGTACTGAAAGGGGTGTCGGACCGTGGGTGGCATGAGTTAGAAGATCGATATACGGATTAGTGCATTGGTCTTCCCTTAGATTGGAGAGGTATCATGTGGCGTAGGGAGATGGCCAGTCAGGTAGTTCGATATGTAAGAGCTAGTGGTATAGAGGCATTGGTTCGGGAGTCTCCAGATTAGGGATAGGGACTATGGTTCCCATTTTTTGATTATGTAACATGCTATGGGAATTTTATATGTATTTATAGTAGTGGACTCTAAACACTTATGTTTTTTATGTGATGAGACATAATATGGTTATGCATATTTTTATATGAGGATTGTGGTTCTCCATTTTGTTTATGCTATGGTTATCTTCCTCTGGAAATAATGGATAGATATAGTTAGAGAAAGGAAATAATGGATTACCAATCTCATTTTTCATTTCATATATGAATCAAATGGACTAAATTTATGGGTACGCATATATGGTGTCATTATACCAAAGAGTGGCTTCAGATATAATGAACTGGTGCTCACCTAGAAGACATTGTGGTTGGTAAATAACAATGTCTAAGGAACTGGTTTGTTGATGTAAGATGAAGGAGTGATTAAGTGGATCATCCCTAGAGTGATCTGAAGTGATATGAGGCTCTAAAGGTTCTTCTTGGTGGGGAAGAATAATGGTACTACAGTCGACATTTCCAGATACACTAGGAGTGTTGGGGAGAATTACCTCTCTTGGACTCTCAAAAGTGGATGTCGCAAGGAATATGTGGTTTTAAGCCATCAGTTCGAAGTAAGGGGTTATTGAACCAATTGACCTCACTATGGATGAAGTCTTTCGACTCCAAATAATATTGGTCATGGGTCTGTTGTGGAAGGAAATAAGAACGATCGTGCATATCGTCCCAAGGATAATCAAGGGTGGTCATGGATTGCATGATGTATTAATATGAATGAAAGATGTGTAGATTGTAGGAAGAAGAACCACTTTATGTGGATGGGATACCTGAATCATCGTCTTGAGAGAAAAATTTCACATGCAAATTGACAACATGATGGGATGAATGACTAGTATATGGTATGTATATTGATGTTGAGACCTGGGTATTCTACGAGGGAGGTTCAACCGAATCAGAATGGAGATCTTCAAAAGAGTCTCCAGACAAGGATCTCATGGATGAAGATAGGTAGATAATAGTAGCAGTGGAATCCACCATCTCGATATCAAGAGGATGAATCACAATGTGTGGTTCTTGTTCTCGTTCAAAAATGGTGCCATAACTCATGGGTAAAGAAGTGGTGGGTTCATTACGATCGACCTATATCTCACAAAGTTCCTCATGGGTATCGAAAAAATCTTCGATATGAGGACAATGATGAGAGTAGTGGCCAAATTTTTCACATACAGAACAAGGTTGATTCTTGTGTAAATACTTGTTTTTCTTGGATGACCTAGGTAAGGTAACATGAACCTCCAAGATTTTAGAGTCAAGAAACGTATCCTTGACCACCTCTTTGAGATGAGGGAGTTCAGGAAAATTATTGGTGGCATTCCCAACAACATTACACAAATTACATGGTGGAGTAGGATTTAGAGGCTTAGGTGGAGCTAGAGTTGTTTTGGGATCCGTGTCCTTAGTTCCCTTCTTTGTGGCTTTTCTCCCCTCACCAGATGCTTTCGTAACAAGAGTGGGCTCTTGTTCAGGTTGTTGTGGAACTGAAGTAAAGGAAGGGGTCGTAGCGACCGGTTAGACAAGGGTCAAAGTAGTATATGGTTTAAGTTGATATGGTGGAGTGTTTTTTGGGGCATAGATGTACCATAATTTAATCCCCAGGGTCATATTTTGTAAAATCAATGAGTCATGACAGGAATAGAAAAGCTTCCAAATGGATAAAATAAAAATGGTATCTGACCTACGGGATAATAGCCAAGCGGAATGGCTCCCAGATGGTTAAGGCCTAGAGGAATAATTCCTAGTTTAAAAAGAGGAGGAGAGACACCAGTAGAAGTAGGAGGTCCTTGAGGAGTTGATGTTGATGGCTAGGTCGAGTAGGAAACAAGAGGTTTCATGGGGGTTGGTTGTTTAATGGGCGTACCAAACCACTTTTGAGTATCCCATGATGATTGCAACATGCAAACACTAGACGAGCTAGGTTCATAAATAGTAGGAGGTGGACCATAGTATGCACCAAGAAATGTGGAATCTTTTTAGACTCCTCGAGAGACATTGGTGGGAGGCGGGACAGGTTGATTTTTTATCATCAATGAGATGGTAGACTCGGGTGATGTCTGAGACTTCATATTGTAATATTTCAACTGATATATTGTGACAATATTTATGTTCTGGGGTAAGGACATCTTAGGGTTAATCACATATGTGACAACTGACATCGCATAGGTATAGCTATGGCCCAAAATAATATTATAATCAAAGGGGGCATCGATGAATTTTATGTCAATGCAAACAGTATTTACAACAACTATGATATGACAATTGCAATACATGGCAAGGGGCTACGAAGGGTGACCATCCCAAGTACGGAAAGTGATAGTGGATAGGGACAAATTAGGTGACCCGAGTTGTTTCGAAACACTGGCTTCCATCACACATATGGAGGTGCCTTCGTCTATAATACACCACCAGATAGTGGCATTTCTAAAGGTGACTGGTATTTGGAAAGCAACTGATGAGGTGAGAGGAGGATGTTATGACTTGTCAATATCGAAGACGATCAAGAGAATCTCTAAAGGGTCCACAATGCCTAATGAAGATAGTATAGCTTTCCTTTGGGATGGGCACATCTGGCGAACTTCCAGCATTTACATGGCAATAGGAGACTATGCCAAGTCATCTACTATGTTGTATGTGTGGGCGACATTAGTTGAAGCAACATTATGACATAATGTCCCTTTGGGGATATTTGGCATGACCTCTGCCTTAGGCCAAGGGATATGTAAGGGACCATTTAGTGTCAGGATAGACTCACTAGACACTTTGTTTTGGGGCTCAACTGCAAATGTATCAGGTTGCTTATCATAATGGCACGGCCAGCTCTAGAGGTTTACCTGGGCCATATTGACCTCATAAGATTTCATCATAAGAATATGGTAATTAGGGTGACCCGAATATTGAGGTGGAGGAGTAGTCTGAACTTGTGTAGGTTGGGCATCGAGGTATCCATGCTGAGGGAAAGGATTAGTGAGCATGGTCGGTTGAGGTAGAGCAGTAGTTCGAGGAAGAAAAATCATGGGTTGATGTCCTCGACAGGTTTCTTGGCCATCCCACATTTGATGCATCTGGGGTAAAATGGGACAATCATGTGTGTAATGGCCATATAAACCACAACATGCAAAAGGCTTATTCGTACACAGATCCTTGTTTTGCTTGGACTGATCGCCCTGGTGTTGGCTTTTGGTATTTGGTTGATCAAAGGGTGCATTCAGTTGAGTACCTTAGCTACCATGGTTACCCTGCGGTTGTTGGTTTAGGTTTCCTTTCCCCTTATTATTTTTCTTCAAATTGGGGGAATTGGTGACACTGTACTTAGCATACACTTGATCTTGAGAAGGAGGTGGTTGTTATGGAAGAGTTTGAGGAGGCATGAGATGTAGAGGTAGTAATGCCTAAGGGGATGGAGGGCTTAGTGGTGCATAAAGATAATAAGGAGATGGGGAAACATTGTGGTAAATAGTTTAAGCAAGAATTGACCTTGGAATTTGTTGATGTGGTTGGAAAAATGCATAAGACGTGCTTGAAATGGGATTCAAGTTTCCTGGAGTAGGGGGATAAGTGTTGGAGGAACTCGTCCCCCCCTTAGGGTGACCATAACTCAATTGAGGAGGAGAATATGATGATGGGTATGAAATATATCCAAAAATACCATCGGTAGCATGAGATGCCCCTAGCACAATGGCACCACCAAGCCTAGGGAGGTATGGTAAAACGGTATAAGAGTAACCTAATAGGGAGTCAATCAAGTCATATTTTAAGGCTATCTTGAGAGCTCCTTCCTTGATCTGAGGAAAGTGAGATGCGACATATTTTCCTATGGGGGCTAAGAGCGTTCTAAGAAATCAATCTATATATACACAGTCATTAAATGCAGGATATCTACACATGCTCCTTCTTCTACGCCATTCTTGTACATGGTAGAAAAGGCAGGTGGCATAATTTTGATGGAATGCGATCAATAATTTGGTACTGGTATCGTAATGGAGAGGTAACTAGAAATATGACAGAAACACTTTTGCAAGAGGCGCAAAAGTGGAATGAGAGGTAGAGGGTTGGTCTATATACCACTTCACAACATCTCTAGTGAATGTGTGTTAGAATAACCAAATACATATTTAGTCATCAATGATAGAGTTTGATGAACACCACATGTGAAAGGAGTGAATGTGATTGGTGGGGTCTTCTCAAGGATTTCCATCAAACTTAGGGATTTAAGAAGGAGGTTTGGTTGTCATAGTTGCCCAACCAGCATCATGGAGAATGGGATCATTGATTAACTGGTTAAAATCTGGGTGACTTAAAATAGCAAAAAACTTGGGTAGAAAAGGGGTAGCAGTGACCATAACTATAACGGTTCTGCTGGTGGTATTAACTAGGCTACGACCCAAGTTACCACCTTGGCTTCCTGTACCTATGTTTTTGCCTAACATGGTGGCGATAGAAGGTTGATAAGATGTAGAATCAGAGGAATAACTCAAGGAATTAGTAGAACTAGAGTCGGAAGAGGGACTCGATGGAGGAATAGGAGGATTAAATCGAACCCAACAGGGTGAAGTAATATTTCCTAACGAAAACTGATGATGGAGACCTCGGATTCTCCACAAAAAATTCCTAGGGGATTCAATTATGTTAAGACAGAAATGGCACTGAAGGCTAAATAATTATAGATATAGAAGAGTATCAAACAACAAGAAAACACCTAGTGTAGTGGTGCCAAGTGTAAACTAACTATTCTATGAGCTACTCTAACGCAAGAAAGTGTAGAAATTAGCTGAATAAATCACTTATTCAATGAAGATTAACCCGATCATACATCAATTTCGAATTGCATGCATAACACATAACCTTCTTCTACAATTAATTGTCACATACGGAAATAACAGAAGCAATCTCACATCAAATCAATCACACATTAACTTAGTATGTATGGGGAAAGCCTATAGCTGAAAACCCCGCAGCTATTGTGTATATTATAATGGAGAAATCATGTAACCAACAAAGTACAATACTCCTCACAAGTACTCAGTACTTTCTCATAAAGTCACACACAATCTAACTCAGTTTTGAACAAGTCTCGGGTTCAAAACTCACTGCTGACTGCCTTGCCTCTATTGCACAATCATGGCCTGTATATGAAGAGATCCAAGGTTCGAATCCCCTTGGCTTGACTGCGTAATTGTCATGGACAATTCCTCCAAGTGTAATGCAAATCCCATGCAAAACTAATCCTCCAACTGATAGCTTTACTCACCCTTTCATCTACCTCTTCCACTGGTCTCCACTGAACTGATCATGCACTGTAGTGAACTGAAGTGTTCTTGAGTTTACTAATGAGTTAATATTTAGTAAATTAAATATTATTTAATTTACTCCACTCATATCTAGTTGATTAGTTAGTTAACTAATCCCAACTAGTTCAACTAAAACAAACAGAACACAACTCCACTACTTGTCCCGTTAACTCCTCCAAAACTCCTGCCACTGAAGTCTAACTGAAGCCAACCATGCAAGATGCTATCAAACCCTAGGAACCACGTGATTCCTTGTGTCAGTTGCATGAGTCACCTCCATGACTCAAACTGAAGTGCGCCAAGAGAGTAAACTGCTGTTTATAGTCAAAATATTATTAAGGGTAAATAATATTTGACTTCCATATTTTTAGGAGATCGGTCTAAAAATAGCCTGGGTCCTAAAAATTAGGGTCTCATCTATTTTTACCGACATGTCGCATACTCCAAGAATCTCCAAGTAGAATTCCCAAATTATGCTCCGTATGTCTAAAAATAGACATAGTCTAAAAATAGACTTTGCGCCAGAATTTGCCTGCCGGCCCACTTAGTGAAGGCGACTTCATTTCACTAAGCTCCATCATCTTGCTGCATTCTCAACACTCCCTCTCAGCAAGATATGGATTATCTGCAACCCCTATCCTGCCTCTGTGGAATTCGAACTTGCTCCTGGTGAGCGCCTTCGTCAGGATGTCGGCATCCTCATCCTCCGTGGGAACATATGAAAGCATCATGATTCTCCGCTGAACACAATCTCTGATATGATGGTACCTGATGTCGATGTGTTTGGATCTATCATGAAATACTGGATTAGCTGAGAGTTTAATGCAACTCTGGTTATCACAGTAAATCACTGTAGGCTCCAAATGCAACTCGAACAATCCAACGAGGATCTTCCTCATCCAAATAGCCTCGCATGCAGCCAAGCTTGCTGCCATGTACTCGGCCTCTGCTGAACTGAGTGCCACAGATCTCTGCTTCCTGCTGTACCAGGAAACTGCTGTCGACCCAATGCTGAAAACTCTTCCAGAAGTGCTCTTCCGGTCCGTTGGACTCCCTGCCCAATCTGCATCAGTGAAGCCAGAAAGCTTCACTCCATCCTCCTATCTGTACCATAGACCATATCCCGATGTGCCTCTGATATAGCGCAATACATGCTTGCCCGCCTTCCAAAAGAGCTTGGTAGGCTTAACCATAGCTTGCGAGAGCTGGTTAACTGCATAGCATATATCGGGTCGAGTATTGACCAAATACATCAACGACCCCACCAACTGTCGATAGACAGTGGCATCCACTACCTCCTCCGAAGTAGCATCTCCCTTCCTCCATCCTCCAAGAAGAGGGGTATCAACAGGCTTGCAGCCTTGCATGTTGAACCTCTCCAGAATCTCCCGGGCATACTTGCCCTGAGAAACAAACAGTCCTCCACTGCGCTGCCAAATCTCCAATTCCAGGAAATAATGAAGGATGCCCAGGTCCTTCATCTCAAACTTTTGTGCAAGATCATCCTTGCATGAAAGTATCAACTTCTCGTCGCCAGTCAAAATCAGATCATCTACATACAGTACGATGATCAACAGCTTCCCCTCCACCACAATCTGGTACAGGTTTGGATCCGCCTCACTCTTGGAGAATCCAAGCCCGGTGAAGTAGCCGTCTATCCGAGTGTACCAAGCACGAGGTGCTTGCTTCAGCCCGTACAGTGCTCTCTTGAGTCGGCACACATGCGACTCACTGCTGAAGATCTCAAAACCTTCAGGCTGCTCTATGTACACCTCCTCCTCAATAACTCCATTGAGGAACGCAGTCTTCACATCCATCCGATGAATGTGCCACCCCATCTGCGCTGAGAGAGCAAGGATCGTCCGTATGGAAGAGTACCTTGCGACAGGTGCAAAAGTCTCCTCATAGTCAATCCCCTCGATCTGTGAGAAGCCACGGGCGACAAATCTCGCCCTGTACTTCTCCACACTCCCGTCAGCCGCCTGCTTCACCTTGTAGATCCATCGCGAACCTACAACTGATTTCCCAACCGGTCTTGGGACAATCTCCCATGCACCGTTCCTGATGATCGAATCATATTCTTCGATCATGGCATCAACCCATGCGGGTTCCTCCACAGCTTCCTCAAAAGAGGATGGCTCTGTCACAACACATTGACTCATAAGAGCCATGTATCCAGTGTACCGATCCGGTGACTGTCTCTGTCTGCGCTGTGCCGTAGGTGGTCCTACAACCTTCTCTGCATCCCGAGCCAGTCGCTCAGCTTCTGTAGTGCGCATGCGCCCTCTGATGGTTGGCGCTGCCTGGGTGGTTTCTTCCACCTCCTGAACCTCCTCTTGTGGCTGATCCACATCCCGAAGCTCCTCCTTAGGAACTAACAGCTCCTCATCTGCATGCAAGTGTAGCTCCCTCTCAAGCGAACACTGCATGGCTTTCTCCTCCTGGAATTTTATATCCCGTCGCACAACAGTCTTGCGACTGTCCGGCACATACACCCGATAGTTGTGAGGTGTATCAGTGTACCCCACAAATATTCCAACTTCAGCAGTTGGATCCAGCTTCCTTCTTGCATCCTTCGTCACATGCATGTAGACAGGAGATCCGGAAATCCGCAAATGGGAAATATCAGGCCTCTTGCCAGAATAAGCCTCCTCTGGTGTACTCATGCCAAGAACCTTGTGAGGACAACGGTTCTGCACATACACCGCTGTATTGCATGCCTCAGCCCACAAGTGAAGGGGTAGGCCCTGATCATGCAACATCGCCCGTGCAGCACCCACGATCGTTCTGTTCTTCCGCTCAGCCACCCCGTTCTGCTGTGGGTTATGGGGTGCGATGAGCTCTCTCCGAATCCCTTCTGCGCTGCAGAACTCCTCGAATTCAGCCGAGATGAATTCACCACCGTTATCACTCCTTAGAGCAATCACCTTCTTCCCCGACTCCTTCTCGACCAGTGCTTTAAACTCACAGAACTTCGCGAATGTATCGCTCTTCTTCGACATGAAGAAGATCCAGCACTTTCGAGAGAAATCATCAACAAAGATCACATAATACTTGTGCTTTGCTGTCGAAGCAACCGAGAAAGGACCACACACGTCTGTGTGAACTCTCTCAAGGATCGTCGTGGCACGACTATCCTTCTCGTGAAAGGTGGCTTTCACATACTTCCCTAAAGTACACCCCTTGCACTGATCTGACTGCGCAAGGGTACCCTTAGGAAGTCCAGTAGAAATCTGCTGCAGAATCTTCAAAGCTCCATGGTGAAGATGGCCCAATCTCCTGTGCCATAGTTCGCCCTCATCATCCCGGCTCACCACATCTCCAGCCTTGCATGCCATAGCTGCGCAGTCATCTACCTGCAACTGATAAAGGTTCTGAGTTCGAACCCCTATCTTCCCGGTCTCTCCAGTAGTCTTACTGCGCAGGAAAGCTTTCCCTTCGCTGAAGACCACATCATAACCCTTATCCTCCAACATCGCTACTGAAATCAGGTTCTTCTTCAATCCAGGTACATGCATGACATCCTTTAAGACAAAGGGTTTACCAGACTCCCTCTGAAAGGATACGGTACCGATACCAGTCGCACCGTATCTACCGTCATCGCCCATCTCGATGTGCATACCCAAATCCTTGTCCTCCAGATCTGAGAACAACTCCCGATCTCCCGTCATATGAAATGACGCACCGCTGTCCAAGAACCACACCGATCCCATCACACTTGAAACCAAGCATGCAATCAGTGAAAAGTCAAGCTCGAACTGTGAAGCCAAAGCTTCTCCATCCGCAGATCTTCCCGCTTGCTTGTTCTTCTTCTTCTTTGGACAATTGGTAGCATAATGTCCGTGATCATGGCAGTGAAAACATTTCACTTTCGCCATATCCTGCTTCTTGCCCTTAGCTCCAGAATGAGAGGTTTTCTTATCCTTCCCTTTCTTAGCTTTGGACATCAAAGCGCAGTTTTCTTCATCAGCTCCCTTTGATGAAGATCCATCTCGAGTAGTCCTCCTTATCTCCTCCTGCATGAGATCCGCCCAAAGGCGCTCCCATCCCGGCAGCTTCTCCCGACCATTGACACTATCTTGATATGAGTGCCAAGCCTTAGAAAGACCAAGGAGAGCCAGGTTGACCATGTCCTCTTCATCGACAGTCACCCCCACACTTCCCAGCTCATCTCTGCACTGAGTGAACTTCGTGAGGTATTTGGCGATACTGTCGCCCTTCTCCATCTTGATGTTCCTGAGCTTATCTTTGAGCGCCAGCTTCCTTTGGTCGCTCTTACTCTGGAATAGATCCGTCAAAGCTTTCCACATTAAATATGGAGTAGCCTTTCCATGCAGGCTGGATACAATATGATCCTTGACGCCCTCCAACAGGATCCTCCGACATTTCGCGATCTTCTTTTGCCATGCATCGACCAAAGTTGCATCAGTGGGCTTTGGGACATCCGCATCCACGAACTCCTTCAGACCATTATCTTCTAACACTGCTTCCATTCGATCCTTCCATGCAACATAGTTCGAACTGCCTTCAGGAGCATATTCGAGTCGCAAACCATTGAAAGAAGACATCTTTCAACACCGGCACCAAGAAAATCAACCTTCTGCAAAATTCGAATTCCAAACTCCAAGCTCTATCGCTTCCGATCTATACTTGAAAACAAATTATTTCCAAATCAGAGATTGACTGCAAGGGGCATTCACCAGATCTTTCACCTTACAAATAAGGATGAATATTCCGGAGGCTACCTGGCCCGCATGCAGACTCTGTCCGAGGAAATAAGTTTGCAATCACCGTAATAGATCTCGACAATTAATCTCGCTCCGATACCATGTAGAAATTAGCCGAATAAATCACTTATTCACTGAAGATTAACCTGGTCATATATCAATTTCGAATTGCATACATAACACATAACCTTCTTCTACAATTAATTGTCACATGCGGAAATAACATAAGCAATCTCACATCAAATCAATCACACATTAACTCAGTATGTATGGGGAAAGCCTATAGCTGAAAACCCCGCAGCTATTGTGTATATTATAATGGAGAAATCAAGTAACCAACAAAGTACAATACTCCTCACAAGTACTCAGTACTCTCTCATGAAGTTACTCACAATCTGACTCAGTTTTGAACAAGTCTGAGGTTCAAAACTCCCCGCCAATTTCCCTTGCCTCTATTGCGCAATCATGGCCTGTATATGAAGAGGTTCAAGGTTCGAATCCCCTTCCCTTGATTGCGTAATTGTCATGGACAATTCCTCCAAGTGTAATGCAAATCTCATGCAAAACAAATCTACCAACCGATAGCTTTACTCACCCTTTCATCTACCTCTTCCACTGGTCTCCACTGAACTGATCATGCACTGTAGTGAACTGAAGTGTTCTTGAGTTGACTAATGAGTTAATATTTAGTAAATTAAATATTATTTAATTTACTCCACTCATATCTAGTTGATTAGTTAGTTAACAAATCCCAACTAGTTCAACTAAAACAAACAGAACACAACTCCACTATCTGTCCCGTTAACTCCTCCAAAACTCCTGCCACTGAAGTCTAACTGAAGCCAACCATACAAGATGCCATCAAACCCTAGGAACCACGTGATTCCTTGTGTCAGTTGCATGAGTCACCTCCATGACTCAAACTGAAGTGCGCCAAGAGAGTAAACTGCTGTTTATAGTCAAAATATTATTAAGGGTAAATAATATTTGACTTCCATATTTTTAGGAGATCAGTCTAAAAATAGCCTGGGTCCTAAAAATAGGGTCTCATCTATTTTTACCGACATGTCGCATCCATCAAGAATCTCCAAGTAGAATTCCCAAATTATGCTCCGTATGTCTAAAAATAGACATAGTCTAAAAATAGACTTTGCGCCAGAATTTGCCTGCGGGCCCACTTAGTGAAGGCGACTTCATTTCACTAAGCTCCATCATCTTGCTGCATTCTCAACAGAAAGCACATCCTATCAAAATAAAAATGAACTCTAGCCTAAAGGTTATCTAAATACAAAAACAAGCCTATAATATATTGTTTTATATGGCCTTACAAAGAACTTTACGCTCACAGGATCTCATCCCCGCAATGCATAGCTTCCTAGAGAAAGGTAGGGTAGAGAACTAGGCACTTCACACAACCTGTCGTATAAGGAGTTTTCCTAAGATAGGCCACAAAGGTTACCTTCGTCCTACAAGGGTGGTTGAGTCTTGAGCTTCTTGTTAAAAAAAACAACACATGAAATTCCCTACCATGGGTTGGGTAGCCCCAAGGATAACCGCTCACACGTTGTCCTAGCCTAACCCCCTCTAGAACGGGTTTTTGAAACACTCTGAATTTGAACGTGGGATGGTGAAGGATTTGAAGCTCCCTATTAACTCAAATTTCTATGTCCAAATGTATGCGATCAATGGGTGTTATTGGAATCATATCCCACCGATCCTACACCTAGCTACAAATATTTTTTTGGCCCTCATGCTCAAGAGGGCTTAATCTATAAGAGTTAGATTTATTAAGTGGTGTGTTTAAGTCTTGGCTTGGAGGTATGAACCAAGATCTCATTCGCTTTAGGTCTGAGTGTGTGAAAATAATTTTTTATTGTGGATGAGTTAATTGAGCATGTTTTATGATGACGCCAAAATTTTGTTGAAATAAAATGTTGAAAATTGTAAATAAAACTAAAATAATGGAAATGAAATAAACATTAAATCAAGCATAAACCCCACCCAAACAAGGCTTTCAAACGACAAGACTAGGAGACGAAAACATGTAACTCAAAACACACTAAAAAGGTCACAAAATCTAATGTCTATGGGATTGGGATCTAATGACTCCATACTACTGAAAATGGTGCAGAAAAACAACAAAATACTAGAGGGGAAAAATGTTGCAAAAGATAGGGAAGAAGCTTTAAAACCTAGGGAAAACAATGGGACCCTAAGGGGGAAGGCAAAAAAAAACTCAATAGGTATTTTTGGATGCTAAAAAAACCTATCTTAAAGGTTTGCAAAAATAATGGTTTAGACCCTGAAACAATGGTTGGAAGTACTGAAAAATCTCATACTACATGCTCATTTGAACCCTTCCTAAAAAGGTGGAAGTGTATTGAAACCATATAGGGCTTATTTCTACTTCAAAGAGACAAAATGAGCATATACAGACCTAAGACGTGCTCAAACAAAGGTCAAACAACCAAAAATAGTGCTCTCAGCAAACCTTGAAAATTTCAAAAAATTCGCAGAAATTTCTAAAAGCGTAGTTTGTGACCTATTTTCAATGGAAAATGCAGATTATGAGGTAGAAAGGGTATTCTAGACTGGAAAATGTAGTTTCTGGGCTGAAAAGTGTATTTTGCTCTCCTCAATTCTTGGGCGACATGTCTTAGACAGATTTTTCATCCTTTGTTTGGCTAGTATGCATTAGAGGAATTTTGAGGTCTAAAATGGGCCTTTGAAGGAAATTATAAAATAATAGTGGAAATAATAAAATAAGATTAGATTACATCATCAAATTTTAGAGGGAAAAAAGAAAAAAACTACTTTTTCAACTCGTATTTTCAACTTATCTCCCTATGGATTTACTCAAATTTCGAGCAGGAAAATTCATTAGATGCAGTGTTTGATTCCACATCCAAAGAGTACCCATGCTGCACACTTTTGATGGACCGACTACACGAAAAATGAGAGATACATGAAAAACGTGATTGCAATCACGTTTTCTCATGTATTTTTCATTTTTTTGTAGCAGGGTTCATCGAAAGTATGCAACATGGGTACTCCTTGGATGAGGAACTAACTTTTGCATCCAACAGGTACTCCTGCTAGAAATTTGAGTAAAAAATTAGGGAGATTAGTTTAAAATACAAGTTGAAAAAGTAGTTTTATTATTTTATTATTTGTTAATCTTTTTAATTTTTTACCGTAAAAATGGTGAATCATCCCCCATGGTTGACATCATCATCTTGAATCCTATTGGTTCTTATAAATTTTATTTTGGTTGTACATTTTCTTAGGAAGCCCATTTTAGACCTCAAAAGTTCTCTAATGTTGTGACCTACGAAAAAAACCCAAAAATTATTAGAACTCCAAATTTAAACTAAATAGGGGAATAAAAACTTAAAATAGACATCAAGAGACTGAAAAATAGTTGAAGAAAAACCCTGATTGTTGAATATGTTGGTCACCTAGGAATCTGAATTACACTAGTGGAGTCGCCATTTGTTAGAGTGAAGTTTTCTAGCAAGTGTACCAAAAAGGCTTCACTTAAACCAGGAGTGATGAATGACCCTCGCAACATATATGGATATTCGACACTTCAAATCCGCAATAGAAAGTTAAAATAAAACCTGCCAAAACAATAGATCTATGCAGAATAAAGTATTAAAAATCAATAATAAAACTAATGTAAAACCTCAACCATGGATAAAGCAATTTAATATGAAAAATATTTTTTTTACACCTAGTGAAGGAGAACTGTATGAAGGTTACAGATCCCCCATTAATGGGATGGGTCCTTTGGCTATCATCTTTGCTTAAGTATTTGGATCTCTCTCTCTCTGATGTATGAAATCCAAATAATGTGTGTTGAAATCAGATGGGATCTCGATTGCTAAAATATGAAAATAATGACTATGATAGTGATCACGGTGAGGAATGGATGGAAAACTCTCTTATTTATAGAAAAATATTGGGTTACTCTCGAAAATGGAGAATAATAAAATATTATTATCCATAATCTAGAACTTAACCGCTTTGAATATTTTATTATATTTGTTGGAGAGGCAAAAGATATTCAAAATGGTTAAATGCCTTTATTTAGAAATAATAAACAAACAAATTATTTATTTATTATTTCAATGGCGTGGTTAAGGAGCAATAAACAAATAATGATTTGTTTAATCATTCTTAGGTGATTTAGTCAAATTTGACAAGGAATATTAACTAAATAGTGATTTAATTAATTATTCCTAGAGAAAAATCAAATAATTAATTATTTATATAATTATTTCTCATGATTGGGTCAAATATGACAAGGAATATTTATTAAATAATGATTTAATAATTATTACTAGAGGGAAATCAAATAAATAATGATTTATTTAACTATTCCTCATGGGATTTCTAGTTTTAACCATAAATAATTTAATAAAATATGATTTATCATATTATTTCCTATAGTGAAAGAAATTCTACTATGGTAAATTTGGTCTTACATGGTGTATTTTGATCCACCTAGTAAGAAATGACTAGGTGATCATTTTTTAGTGATAACACTTAATAAATAATTCCTTTTTTTACATATATACATCCACAAAAAAAGTGAGTATTAATATAAAAAAGTATAATTATTTACATTAACAACATTTTCTTTTCTTCTTAAACTCTTTAACCATAATGAAAAGATGAAACCATAAATATGTCATAGAAAATGAAGTCATAGTCAATTGACTAGGTGTGTCACATTGGTCTCTTCTTGTGTGTCTCTTTTTTATCTTTTAGTTATTGCACTCAGTTAGTGGTTTCATTCTCCCCTTAGGCTAACCATGTCATTCCAATCAATCTATGTTCATCATGACATTACTTATCTAGGTGATCTTGACGGCTCTCAAGCCTAGATGAGATATGTCAGCTCTAGATAATGCTATAAGGAACATATGCCTCAACTCATTTAGGCATAGATTGAGTAGGTTAAGCATGAGATTTTCGGGGAACAATGTTGTTTCACTTACACATAGAGACTAGCCGACGTTCGTCTCTAGGTACTTAACATGGGTCATACTCATGGTAGTTAGAACTAGCATATGTATGTTTTTGACATTTATTGGCATGTCAAACCTATAAAAGGTAGATTTTACTTGTCCACAATGAGCCTAAAGAAGAAATATTATTGATGTTGGACGATATGCAACTTACCATGCACTCTCTAGATCACATAATAGGTCATGTGGAAGCACAATTAGGCATACCTCTAGAATTTGTTTGCTCACATGGTAGGATTCTATTACACTAAAGGCCTCAGTCAAAATGAAGGTCTTCAATTTCATGTCTTTAAATTTCTAGTTTAGTATATTGTTCTAGTTTATATCCCAAATATATAGGCTAGTTTATTCTGTAAAAGTGTGGACATCAATGAATTGTTTCATTGATTTCTTTTCAAATTTCAATTCTATATGTGGACTTCTTTCTCTAATCACAATCTAGAGAAAAAAAAATCCTATTTTGTTAACATTTTTGAATAAAAATTAGAAAATTTTAATATGTGTGTGTCTGTGTGTGTATGTGTGTGCACACACAATTTATTTGTTTGTTTGTTTAATGTGGTTCACAATCCCCAAATATTGGTGACCACTATGTCCATGGAATACTTGTATTAGGCATATCCACTTGCAGGGATCACTTCCTGTTGGCTCAACCATGAATCTTGACCCCAAGGGTGTCAAGAGAATTGAGCTCGTGACCTTTCAATAGCAAATGTGGCTTGACAATGAGAACTTGACCAATTGACCTAACTCTAAAGGTTATATGTTTGCAATAATTACATAATATATATTTCTTTAACATATTGCTTGAACATGTCTACCTCAAAAAAGGTAAGTTATAGTTCTACTTATAGAGATGTACATAAAAGTTGTTAGACATTTCAATGAATATATATATATATATATATATATATATATATATATATATATATATATATATATATATATATATATAATTTTGTTATCCTTTCCACACAAGTTCAATTCGAACAAGTGGCATAATGTAATTTGTTATACACACACACACACAATTATGCTAGATGGATGTAATTCAGGTGGTTGAAAGAAATGTTATTTTTTATCCTCCACACTAGGATTCAATTTTTGTATATTTACATTGTAATAAATATATTATTGTATATATGTTTAAAGATAATTATATAAATTTTAAAAAATAAATTTATATTTTACGATTCAAATATATATTAGAAATATTATCCCCCATGGGGGTGCCACTATGGTTTCATTGGACGCATTAAAGGGAGTGCCAAATGAACACCTGGTTCATTCTCAAGAGTGGGTGGCAGAAGGTAGTTAATGTTGGTAACTCAACTTGTGTGCCACGAGGTGTATTAATTTGCAAGGTTATTGATATGGGAGGACACAGTTGTAGATTAATTGAGCCAGGAGGCGAGGATAATTCCTCATCCTCTAATGTTAGTGACGTAATTTTTTTAATTGAAGTTTGGGAATGGCTTCTTTGGTACATTGAGTGTATTGTAGTGATTGGGAGTTGGGTTAAAGAATTCTATGTTGAGTGGTTTCTCTGGTTAATGTTCCTTGTGGTTTATGGTATGGATACTTTCGTTTTATAGCAACCTGCAAAGGAATTTGCATGTTTCTAGTGGTGGTGGGTTCTACTCAATTCGTTGGTACCTTCTGTGGTATATAGTAAGAAAAATTTGAGTCGCGAGTTGTCTTTTGATTCATACAAGCTCATGCTAGAAACTATGGTTTTGATTCTCTATTTTAACATGGTCTCATCCGATTTTACAATTAATTTTAGGGCTTTTTGGGAAATTCCATGTGTGTATTGTTTTATGTTGGCTTCATTTTTCTTCTACTTTTTTGGGTATCATTTTGTTGGTTCATGAATATTTTAGTGATAATATTAGTAGTAAGTACCTGAGTCAATTATTAGTCGATCTATTACTTGTAGCTCACACTGTGTCGATTGCTCTGGGGATTTAGTCATTTTCGATGTCCAAATTCTGTTACAGTTGTCTTCAATTTAGTTTGGGTGTCAGAAGGTTGTATGGTTTATATCTTGGGTTATGAGTCCGAATTGTGGTGAGTGGTATAATCTCCTAGGTTTTGCGCCTCTTGTATGGTATTTGGATGATGAAATTCTTGTATTCAAGTCTAGTATTCAAGAGTTCCCATTTCATTCTTTGTTCAATTTCATTAGTTGAAGTTTTTCCACTCGTTTTCTTGTGTGTCTATTTGTAGTAGTGCTCATGCCTCTGAGATAGAGGATGAGTAGTCGGTAGGGGGTGTCAACAACATTGGGCACAAAATGGTTCACCATTTTTCTTATGCTATTGTGGCCTTTTCTTTTGATGTTGTCTCTCTCGAAGTTAGGAGGGAGATATTAGTCCTAAAGAACAAGGGAGTAGGGGACCTTCCTTATTTTTCTAACTTGAAATTAGTGGGTGAGGATTCTAAATGGCTACCAGCTCCTGGTGGATTTAGTAGAAGTAGGTTGCAGTTCTTGAGTTCTTTGTCCCTCAATCAATAGATAACGACTTTGTTGCGTCTCATTTTGAAATATAAACATGTTGAAAATTAGAATGTGTTTTCTTCCTTAGAAGATATTAAAGAAATGTTGAGTAATATGAAATTTTGTCTGGATAATTTTTTTCTCATCTAAAAAGGGTGGAGGGCTTCTTTGTTAGTTGATATCTCTGCATTATAGTGGTTTTTTATCGGTAAGGGATGTCATGTATTTTCAAACTTGTGATGGTATTTTATTTTTTCTAGTGGTAAGATTGGGACAATGGAAACTAGTTTGGAATCATGTTTTTGACCTAGAACTTGAATTTTTCTATTCATATGAGTGATGCCTTTTGTTATCGACAAGTTTAGGTAATTAGGGTTTATATGACAATATATAAGCCACTATTACTTATATAATTTTCAAATTTTTAAAAATAAATATATTTCACACTCTATATATATACATCAAAATAATACTTAAACCTAAAATTATCTTTATATCGAAACTATATTACGAAAATAAATATATATCAAATTAGTTGGTTCCAAATGTCAACCAAATCTTAATAATATAATTAATTACAAGAAAAAAGTTTATCTACCTTATAAATCACAAAAATCTCAAAGTCATATATATATCAAATTATTTAAGCATATATTAAAATAAATTTCTATACATATATCAAAGTATTTAAAGATATATTAAAATGAATACCGCTATATCAAACTATATCGAACGACCTGCACACTCCACATGATGCCGCAGCGACTGTTTCATACGGTATTTCACATGCTGCATACACTAATAAGTTCAAACGTGGTATGCGAAAAACTCAGTAAAAACGTTTGTTTCGTGTTATCTAGCCACGCCCTAATTCCTCTTTCCATTGCCCATGATATGTGACTTAACCAAGAGGTTAAAGTAATTTTAATGTCTCACCATCCCAGAAGGTACTAGACTTAAGAATAAAGAAATGCATTAGTCTTGGACTTAGAGTACATTAATCAACTTCAAAGCTGTCACTCCCCGTTTTCTGCGCAACGTGCATAAAATCGTTATTCATCATATGGTTCATCTGGTTAATATTTCTATGAGCCCAGATGCTTTTTGCAGGGTCGTAGTATTATTTTTAATGTCCATGTTTTGAAATTTTCATCGAATCGATAATAAAATTCTAGGCAAAATCGTGACTGGATGTTGTCTAATTTATTTTTTAAGAAATGCTATAACTACTATCGATATTTGATGGGCAAAAGGCCGAAAATGGCATTTTTACCTCTCAAACTTTCACACCGACACCGATCATTAACAAATCCAGCTTAACCTAACAAATTATAGTCTACCATCCTGCCATTCAAGGTTTTGCTGCCTTCATCTTATTGTTGAATCTAGCTGTAGAATTCTACAGTTAAATATGATGAGAGTTTGTCAAATTAACACATGACCTAAATAAAAAAACAATATCGGTTATAATTAAAATATATATATATATATCAAAATATCAAAATAACTCAATATCAAGTAACTGACCGCATTCAGAGAATGGATGATAGGATGGAACGTATGGAGAAACTGCTACAGCAGCTGCATCAGGTGGACATGCCCGGAGCGCATGCAAAGGACCCAGCCCCAATCTCATCTGATGGATAGTTTTTTCAGTTACATAGGATTTAGTTTTTTGAAGTATGGCAACTCATGCTAGGTTTCACAACTGAACTTATTTTTTGTTACCTGTTTAAATCTGGTGGAACAGTAGAACAGTTGGTAAATGCGTTATATAGATTAAGAAGACAATATCAATTTTGGCAAGCATACAAAGCACTAAGAAGGCCAACAGACCTGGTTTCCTACGGGCAGATTGAGGCCAAGTATATATTTTATGATGTAGCCTGTCCTGATTTTATAAATGAAAAATAGAAAAGGTACTACCTAACTTACAAAAAAAAAATATATATATATATATATATATATATATGCTATAAATAATTAAAAATAAAAAAATAGTGAGTAAAATGTTTAAATTTTATACTTGTCAAAATTATTTCAATATAAAATTTAAATAAACTATTTACCAATTGTTTTAATTAGTAAAATAATATTAACTATAAAAAATAAAAATAAAATTGTGAATAAAATATTTAAAACTTTATAGTTTTCAAAAAAACATTTCAATAGAAGATTTAAATAAATTATTTAAAATCTATGTTAAGTGTTCATAAAATGTTTCTTTGTACATATTATATGTCAATTATATATATTATAGATCATTTAAAAAAAATTATGTATATATCATGAAAATTAATATTTATAGTAAAAAGTTGATTTCTTTTATATATTAGATATAACATTAAAAAATATAATTTAAATAATAAAAAATTATATATTATATTTTACATTTAAATTTAAACCTGAAGAAATATAATTTTTGACTTAGGTTAGATCCATACCTAAAATGAATCTTTGTTGGTTTCATGAAAATCCAAAGATACTGAATAAAAAAATTAGAAATACAAGTTGTTGTGATCATTATAATGATATAATATTGATGATGTAAGAGGCAAAGATGTTGTTAGATGAACAGATCGAAATAAGATGCTCCACCATGTGCGTACGTTCTAGTTTAACGTGGTTCACCTTATAGAAAAACAAGAAGTGCGGTGGAGGCATTGGGTGTAGAAAGAGGCAAAGATATTGTTATAAGGAGAAATCGAAAAATTTTGGTTCGGCCATGTGCGTCTGTCTTAGTTTAGTATTTTATTTGAGAAATTATTTTTCAGTATGGTGTGGGAAATGATTCTCAAGAATACCAGCTACGATGGTTTGGCTTATCTACCAACTCCAATTATAGCGGTTTTCTCATTGTCTTCTTCCAGGAAATCGAGATGCAAGTCCTGCACAAGTATTCAGGATATAAATACCTTTGCTGTCAACGCTAATGTGGCAGGATTAATAGAAATCCACTTTTCAAAGCATTCCTAGTTTTGGATATCATGAAGACAATTACTATTAGAAATCTGTTTATTGCACTTGTGAGTTTCTGTGTATTTCTCTGTGTTTCTGCAGATGCAGGTGAGGGACTCGCGCTGAACTTCTATGACAAGACCTGCCCCGCAGCTTATAGCGCAGTAGAAAATGTAGTTGGGGAGTACATATCCAAAGCCCCATCTCTGGCCGCTCCACTTCTCAGAATGCACTTTCATGATTGCTTTGTCAGGGTGAGTATCTTTTAAGTTTACATTCCTGCATTTCAACAATATATGGATGTCTTCATCATTGAAGACGGCATTTACGGATTTTTTTATATTAATCAATAGAGATGTTTAACTGGGTGAAGGGTTGCGATGGATCGGTGCTCTTGAATTCAACAAATTCAACCAAAGCTGAAAAGGATGCATTTCCAAATCTGAGCCTGAGAGGATTCCAAGTCATTGACGCAGTCAAGGCTGCAGTGGAGAAGATATGTCCGGGAGTAGTGTCATGCGCCGATATTGTTGCGCTCGTCGCAAGAGATGCTGTCCATATGGTAACACTCCTGTTCAGTCATAATGCAGCATGCCTAATTACATTTCCTTTCCTGTTCAATTATCAGTTTTCTTCGGCAGCCACTAATATGATATTTAATTCATGGAAATACCAGTTGGGGGGACCATTCTGGAACGTTCCGACAGGACGCAGAGATGGAGTGCTGTCTATCAAGAAAGAAGCTCTCACCAAACTTCCTGCACCCACAGCGAATTTCTCACAACTCACATCAATATTTTCAAGCAATGGTCTTGATCTTCAAGACCTTGTTGTCTTATCAGGTATGTAATTCTTTCCCGATTTGTGATTTGTTTTTTTGGGCAGTTACTTTCCTGATTTGTTACACGGACATTGATTCATATTATGGCATCGTAATCTGATGAGTTATATATATATATATATATATATATATATATAACAATACTGGGTGCAGGCGCCCACACTATAGGGATTTCCCACTGCACCTCCTTTAGCCCCAGGCTTTACAATTTTACTGGAAAAGGAGATATGGATCCGTCTTTGGACAAATATTATGCAGCTCAACTGAAGCTAAAATGCAAGCCTGGGGACAATACGACAATAGTAGAGATGGATCCCGGTAGCTCTCGAATATTTGACACGCACTATTACATGAATTTAAAGGCGCGCAGAGGACTCTTTCAATCTGATGCGGCGCTTCTGACCAACAACGAAGCCCAAGCATATGTCAATATAGAGTTGCAGGCCTCGGTATTTTTCTCAGATTTTGGAATGTCGATGGAGAAGATGGGAAGAATTGGTGTGCTCACAGGCAGTGCAGGCGAAATCCGAGAACGCTGCGCTTTTATAAATTAAGTGCGCACATATTCAATCTCTGTTTCAATATGTCGGGAATCATGTTTCCTGCTTTAAGAATCTATTCATTATTCTCATTGAAAATGAGTGCAAATGCTCCGAGTTCAACTTGTCAGGAGCTGGTCAAGTTTGAAGTCTGTTGTGTTCGGAGCATTCGATTTGTATGGCCATATATCGAGTGAAAAATAAAATGAAAGTAAATGTTTTGAATATATTTTCTGTTAGCCTATATCTATATATGCATTTTGAATAGGATTTTTAATTGGCATTTGGTAAGTTGACTTATATTTACAATATATTGATAATTTTTTATTTTTTTAATATTATAATTAGTATAATATTAGTGAATATGGTTGATATAAACCATATGCCTAATTTTAATATATGTTAAATCATAAAGTTAATATACTAAATTAATATATGAATATATCAAATCTAAATTCAAGAAATTAAGAAACCAATAGGATTAATGTTATAAACCCAAAGGATCAATAAACTTAGGAATTAATATATGAATATATCAAATTTAAGATTTTAATCAAAAGCTCTAAAATTATAAAATCAAGGAATCATAACTCAAGAGATTATTAATATTATAAACCCAAGTAATTAAAAAATCCATGGGATTAATATTATAAACCCAAATGATCAATAAATCAAGGAATTAATAAATCAATAGGATTAATGTTATAAACCCAAAGGATCAATAAACCAAGGAATTAATATATGAATATATCAAATTTAAGATTTTAATCAAAAGCTCTAAAATTATAAAGTCAAGGAATCATAACTCAAGAGATTATTAATATTATAAACCCAAGCAATTAAAAAATCCATGGGATTAATATTATAAACCCAAATGATCAATAAATCAAGGAATTAATAAACTCAAGGAATAAATATTGAAAATCCAAGGGAATAATAAAAAACCAAAGGAATCAATATTGAAAACTAAAAGAATTATTAATATTACAAATCTAAGTAATTGCTAAATCCAATAAATTGATATTAAAAACTCTTGGCATTAGTATTAAAAACCCAAGAGATTATTAATATTACAAACCCAAGCATAAATATTCTTGGGGTTCAATATTATTCCCTTGGGTTTACAATATCAATCCATTGGGTTTATTATAAACCCTAAAACAAAGATGGTTGACCATCGTTGTTTTTCATATTAAGACAATCTTTGTCACAATGTGATGTTCAACCATGGTTGACAATGATTAACCATGGTTGACCATGATTGATTTTCATATTGAGAAAATCTTTCTCACAATAAAATGATGGACCATGGTTGATATTCATATTGAGACAATCTTTGTCACAATGTGGTGTTGGACCATGGTACACCATAATTGACCATGATTGACCATGTTTGACCAATTTTGTTCATGATTGGCCATGGTTAACCATGGTTGGCCATCGTTGATTTTCATATTGAGACAATATTTTTCATAATGTGATGTTGGATCATGGTTGACCACCATTGATTTATTGGGTGTGAAGCCTAATTATCTTGTTTATTTTGTATCACAGCGTTGGACCCCTGTACCTTAAGGGGGCGGATGCGACTTTATGGAGCTCCTCCCTGGCGGAGGGTTTCAGGGGCAGCGCCCCCGAAGCTAAAAACAAATGTAAAATTACCTTGTAAAAGTATAGTAATTTCTAGTCAATCTGGGCCGTTCATTAGGCGGATGATCTGACGGTAGAAGTTATGTTTAGTTTAGAGTTTTTTTCCCTAGAAGGAAACCCCTCTCTTTGTATGAGGGTATTGTATCGCGGCTGTGTATGGCATGTGTATTCTCGGAGCGAGAAACATATAGGGAGTCTGTGAGAGAGAATAGAGGATAATACACTGGATCTGCTGTAGGTTGTGTCTCTTCATTTTCCTGGATAATGGAAAGGAAGGACTGGCTGTTCGGGGTGGACATAGCCCAAACTGGGTGAACCACGTATATATGTATCTCTCTGGTTTTATGTGTTTTGTGTGCTTATGTTTTCTGCATATTTTATGTGTTTCATTGCTCTATAATTTTTAATTTTCTAACAATTGGTATCAGAGCCGAAGGTCTATTTGGCTAATAAACTCGCAGGAAAGAAGGGTTCCTGGTTCGAGTCGGAGCAATGGCGGAAGATGGTAAATTTAGGGTTGAGAAATTTAACGGCCAAAACTTCCCACTGTGGAAGATGCAGATGGAAGACTATCTGTATCAGAAATATTTGTACCTACCATTGAGTGAAAAAACAAAGAAGCCGACGGGTATGACACATGAAGAATGGGAGATTCTCGACAGAAAGGCACTCGGAACAATACGGTTGTGCCTCACAACATCGATAGCCTTCAATATTTTGAAGGAAACAACAACAAAGGGTTTGATTAAGGCGTTGGCGAAACTATATGAAAAACCCTTGGCCTCAAACAAGGTATTTCTTATGAAACGTTTATTTAATATGAAGATTTCGGAAGGTGGATCTATTGCAGACCATTTAAATGATTTTAATACAGTTACCAGTCAGTTAAGTTCTGTAGGGGTAAACTTTGATGATGAAGTTAGAGCTCTATTATTTTTGTGCTCATTGCCAGAAAGTTAGAATGGTTTAGTTATGGCCATTAGTAACTCTGTCTCTAGATCTAGTACTTTAAATTTTGATGATGTTTTCGGTGCTATCCTTAGCGAGGAAATGCGACGGAAAATCTACAGTGAGACATCGAGTAATGATTTGAGTGCAGAGTCTAAGGGAAGAAAAATGGAAAGAGGAAAGAGCTCAGGATATCACAGTAAATCAAGGAAAGGCAAATCCAAGTCTAGATCGGGGATAGTGTGCTGGAAATGCGAAAAGAAAGGACACCTGAAGAAAGACTGTAGATCTCGGAAGGGAAAAGAAGGAGACACACAGCAAGAAAACAATCATGAAGCAAATGTGATAGGTGATGTGTTACAAGATGCTTTGATTCCTTCTTTCGAAAATGTTACTGATTCTTGGGTTGTAGATTCAGGGGCCTCATTCCATGCCACACCTGATAAGAAATATTTTCATGACTATGTTCAATGAGATTTTGGACAAGTCTGTTTGGGTGATGATAAACCCTGTAAAATTGTTGGAATGGGTAAGGTTCTTGTAAAACAATAGAACGGAAACCAATGGCTATTAAAGGAGGTAAGGCATGTTCCAGATCTTAAGAAAAATTTGATTTCAACAGGGCAGTTAGGCAGTGGAGGTTGCGTGAAAACTTTCACAAATAAAACTTTAAAGTTCACCAAAGGAGCGATGGTAATAGAAAAAGGCAAAAAGGTTGGTACATTGTATTTATGCAATGGTATTTCTAACTATGTTAATCCTTTAACTTCCAAAGGAGAAGATGCAGCATTATGGAATCATAGGCTCAGACACATGAGTGAGAAGGGGATGAATATTCTTCACTTAACAAATTTGTTGCCGAGTTTGAAGAATGTTGATTTGGATTTTTGTGAGAATTGCATTTATGGAAAACAGAAGAGATTCAGATTTCTCAGAGTTGGGAAAGAAAATAAGAGCGAAAAATTAGAGCTTGTGCATACATATGTATGGGGACCTACTCAAGTATCATCTCTTGGTGGCTCTCGTTATTATGTTACTTTTATTGATGATGCAACTAGAAAAACTTGGATTTATTGTATTCAAAATAAATATGATGTATTTGATACTTTCAAGAAATGGAAAGATTTGGTTGAGATTGAGACAGGAAAGAAGTTGAAGTGTCTCATATCAGACAATGGAGGCGAATATTGCAGCAAAGAGTTTGATAGGTACTATTCAGAGCATGGAATTCGCAGAGAGAAGACAGTTCCAATAACACCGCAAGAAAATGGTGTGTCAGAAAGGATGAACAGAACAATCATGGAGCGTGCAAGGTGCATGAGATTGCATGCAGGATTGCCTTTACAATTTTGGGCAGATGCTGTAGATGCTGTAGATACTGTTATTTATCTAATAAATAGAGGGCCTTCAAGTTCCTTGGATGGTGGTATTCCTGAGGAAGCATGGATAGGTAAAAAGGTAAGCTACTCTTTTTTAAAGCCTTTTGGTTGTGAGGCATTTGTCCACATTAATAAAGAAAATAGAACAAAGCTTGAGGCAAAATCAAAGAAATGTACCTTTATTGGATAGGGTGTTAATGATTTTGGTTATCGCTTATATGATTATGAAAATCAAAAAATCATTAGGAGTAGAGATGTAATATTCAATGAAAAGGCCTTGTATAAGAATCAGTTGCAGGAAAAAAATAGGAGAAAGAAAACAAAGAATATATTGTTCTTGATGAGATCACAAAAAAAGTAAAGGTGCCTGAAAATAATAATAATAATCAACAGCCACAACAAAAACAACCACCACAACAGAAATAGGCACCTCAAACACCCGAAAGTGGTGTTAGAAGATCTACCAGGATAAGTAGACCCCCTGAATGATACTCTCCTTCATTATATTATTTATTGTTGACTGATTCTGGTGAACATGAATGTTATGAAGAACCAATGCAGGTTGAAAGCAGGAAGAAGTGGGAGCTAGCCATGGAAGAAGAGATGGACTCCTTAATGCATAACTAAACTTGGGACTTAGTCAGGTTGCATGCAAGTAAAACTACATTGCAGAATAAACGGGTTTATAGGCTGAAGGAAGAAGATGGAGGAAAACAGAGGTACAAAGCTAGACTTGTGGTGAAGGGGTTTGCACAGAAGAAAGGTATTTATTTTGATGAAATATTTTCTCCTGTTGTTAAGATTACTTCAATCAGAACTATTTTAAGTCTTGTAGCAATGGAAAATTTACATCTTGAATAGTTAGATGCAAAGACATCATTTCTCCATGGAGATTTGGAGGAAGAGATCTATATGCAACAACCAGAAGGGTATGAGTTCAAAGGGAAAGAAAAATTAGTGTGCAGGTTAAAGAAGAGCTTGTATGGCTTAAAACAGGCTCCAAGGCAGTGGTATCTAAAATTTGATAAATTTATGTCTGAACAAGGTTATACTAGATGTCACTCTGATCATTGTGTTTATCTGAAAAGGAAAAATGATGGCAACTATATTATAATGTTATTGTATGTAGATGGCATGCTTGTTGCAGGGTCTAACATGCAGGAAATAAATGTTTTCAAAAGAAAATTGAAAAATTCCTTTGCAATGAAAGATTTGGTAGCTGCAAAACAAATCCTTGGTATGATAATAACTAGAGACAGGAAAAATCACAAATTAACACTGTCTTAGAATGAGTACATACAAATGGTGTTGAAAATATTTAATATGCAGAATGAAAAACCAGTTAGTACACCTTTTGCTAGCCATTTCAAAATTAGTAAGGATATGTGCCCCAAGACCCAAGAAGAAATGGACTATATGTCTAAAGTTCCATATGCATCAGCAGATGGAAGCTTAATGTATGCAATGGTTTGCACAAGGCCTGATATTGCACATGTAGTTGTAAGCAAGTACATGAACAATCCAGGAAAAGAACATTGGATGGAAATAAAATGGATTCTCAGATATTTGAGAGGTACCACAAATCAAGCATTATGATTTGGTGGTTCAAACATTGCTCTACAAGGATATGTTGATGCAGATATGGCAGGTGACAGAGATAATAGGAGTAGCACTACAAGATATGTATTTACTGTAGGTGGAACAACTGTCAGTTGGGTTTCAAAACTCCAAAGTGTTGTTTCACTTTCAACAACAGAAGCAGAGTATGTTGCTGCTACAGAGGCTAGTAAGGAAATGATTTGGTTACAAAGGTTTATTGATGAATTGGGTAAGAAGCATGATATGGGCACGTTATAAAATGATAGCCAAAGTGCCATTCATCTTGAAAATAACTCAGCATTTCATTCCAAGACTAAACACATACAGCTCAAGTACCATTTCATACGGTCAGTATTGGAAGATAGACAGTTGAAGCTAGAAAAGATACACACTAGCTAGAATCCTGCAGATATGCTAACAAAAGTTGTAACTAGGGAGAAACTGAGAACATGCTCAGTTTCAATTGGTCTTCAAGGATGACGATGAAGATGAGAAACAACGAGGTCTAAAGAGGAGTCATTTTCCAGCAAATGAAGCAGCAGTGAAGTTGCTACAATCAGTCTCCAAGTCAGAGATTGTTGGGTGTGGACCCTGATTATCTTGTTTATTTTGTATCACAATGTTGGACCATTGTACCTTAATGGGGCGGCAACGCCGCCCAAAATTAAACGTTGCCTGGGGGGTCCTGGGGGTGACTACGACTTTATGGAGCCCCCCCCTGGCGAGGGGTTTCGGGGGCAGTGCCCCCGAAGCTAAAAACAGATGTAAAATTGCCTTGTAAAAGTATAGTAATTTCTAGTCAATCTGGGTCGTTCATTAGGCATATGATCTTACGGTAGAAGTTATGTTTAGTTTAGGGTTTTTTTCCCTAGAAGGCAACCCCTCACTTTATATGAGGGTATTGTATTGTGTCTGTGTATGGCATGTGTATTCTCGAAGCAAGAAACAGATAGGGAGACTGTGAGAGAGAACAAAGGATATTACAGGGGATCTGCTGTAGGTTGTGTCTCTTCATTTTGCTCGATAATAGAAAGGAAGGACTGGCTGTTCAGGGTGGATGTAGCCCAAACTGGGTGAACCACGTATATCTGTGTCTCTCTGGTTTTATGTGTTTTGTGTGCTTGTGTTTTCCACATATTTTATGTGTTGCATTTCTCTATAATATTTAATTTTTTAACATGATTTTCATATAGAGAGAAATTTTGTCACAATGTGACATTGGACCCTAGTTGACCATGGTTGATTTTTGTATTGAGACAATATGATTGTCATAATGTGGCGTTGGACCATTACATAATATTTGGCACAATGTGACCATTACACAATTTTTGTCACAATGTAGCATTGGACCCTAGTTGACCATCGTTGATTTTCACATTGAGACAATTATTGTCACAATGCGATATTGGAACATGGTTCACCATGGATGGTCATGGTTGTCACAATGTGACATTGGACCATCATAAAATCTTTGTCACAATGTGACCATGGTTAACTATGATTAACCATGTTTGACCATCGTTGATTTTCATATCGAGACAGTATTTGTCACAATGCGATGTTGGACCATGGTTGACCATAATTTATTTACATATTAAGACAATATTTGTCACAATGTGGCATTGGACCATGGTTGACCATGATTTATTTTCATTTTGAGAGAATTTTCGTCACAATGCAACATTGGACCAAACTTGACCATGGTTAACCATGGTTGATTTTCATATTGAGACAATATGGGTGACCATGGATGTTGAAATGTGGCATTGGAACATGAGATAATATTTTTTACAATGTGACCATGGTAATTAACGATGTTTAACCATGAATTATTTTCATATTGAGAAAATATTTCTCACAAAACGACGATAAACCATGGTTGACCATGGCTGATATTCATATCAAAACAATCTTTGTCACAACGTGGTGTTGGACCATGGTACACCATAATTGAGCATGATCGACCATGTTTGACCAATGTTGATCATTATTGACCATGGTTAACGATGGTTGACTATAGTTGACCATGTTTTCTTTCTATATTGAGAAAATATTTGTCACAAACCATTATTGGGATTATTATAAACCTAAGGGATTAATAAACCCAAGGAATTTATATTATAAGCCCAATGGATTATAAACTCAAGGGGTTTATATTAGACCCTAGGAATAATATTATAAACCCTATCAATAATATTATCCCCTAGGAATATTAAACCCGAGGCACTAATAAATCCAAGGGATGAATACTAAAAACCCAAGTGAATAATATTATACCCAATGGATTAATACTGTATACCCAAGGTGTATCAAATCTAAGATAAATATTATAAACCTTAAAAAAAAACTTGGTTGACCACGATTGACCATGGTTTATTTTCATATTGAGACAATATTTTCCATAATGCAATGTTGGACCATTGTTGACCATGATTGACCATGGTTGACCATGGTTGATTTTCATATTGAGCCAATCTTTGTCATAATGCGACATTGGACAATGGTTGACCATGGTTGTCTAAATGTAATATTAATAAATCCTTGGATTAATGAACCCAAGGGATTGATCTTACAAACCCAAAGAAATACTAAACCCAAGGGAATAATATTAACCCAAAGGGATTAATATTGTAAACCCAAGGTGTATAAACCCTAAGATAACTATTACTAACCCTTAAACAAACTTGGTTCACCATGATTGACCATGTTTGAATTTGATATTGAGACAATCTTAGCCACAATGTGACTTTAGACCATGGTTGACCATGTTTGATCATGATTGAAGATGATTGACCATGGTTGATTTTCATATTGAGCCAATATTTGTCACATGCGACTTTGGAAAATGGTTGACCACAGTTGTCATAATGTGATGTTGGACCATTACACATTGTTTGACACAATGTGACCATTAGAGAAATTTTGAGGTCTAAAATGGGTCTCCTAAGAAAAATGTACAACCAAAATAAAATGTATAATAACCAATATCATTCATGATGATGATGTCTACCATGGGGTATGATTCACCATTTTTGGGTTAAAAAGGTAAAAATAATAAAAATTAATAAAATAATAAAACTGCTTTTTCAACTTGTATTTTCAACTTATCTCCCTAAGTTTTTACTCAAATTTTGAGTGAGAGTACTCATTTGATGCAAAATTTAATTCCTCGTCCAAGGAATACCCATGTTGCAAACTTTCGATGGACTCTGCTACACGAAAAATGAGAAATACATGAAAAAACATTATTGCAATCACGTTTTTTCATGTATTTCTCATTTTTCGTGTAGGAGGGTTCATTGAAAGTATGCAACATGGGTACTCCTTGGATGAGGAGTCAAGTTATGCATCCAACGAGTGTTCCCTCTCGAAATTTGAGTAAACTCATAGGGAGATAAGTTCAAAATACGAGTTGAAAAAATAGTTTTTTTATTTTTTTCCTCTAAAATTTGATGATGTAATTTAATATTATTTTATTATATCCACTATTCTTTTATAATTTCCTTAGGAGGCCCATTTTAGACCTCAAAATTCTTGTAATCCATAGTTATTGACCATGGTTGAACATGGTCGATTTTAATATTAAGACAATATTTGTCACAATGCGACACTGAACCATGGTTGACAAAGGTTAATGATGATTGACCATGGCTAATGATGGTTGAAAATATTTGTCACAATGGGATGTTTGACCCTCATTGATGATTATTGACCATGATTGACCATGGTTGATTTTCGTATTGAGACAATCTTTGTCACAATACGATGTTGGACAATGGTTGACCATGGATGACCATCGTTATTTACCATGGATGGCCATGATTGACCATGGTTGACCATGGTAGATTTTCATATTGAGATAATATTTGTCACAATGCAATGATTAGAAATGGTTGACAATGGTTGACCATGGTTGATATTGATTGACCATGGGTGATCTTGATTGACCATGGTTGACTATGGTTAATGTTCATATTGAGATAATATTTGTGATAATGTGACATTCAACCATGATTAACCATGATTTATTTTCATATTGAGACAATATTTATCACAATGTGACATTGAACCATGGTTGACCATGGTTGATTTTCATATTGAGGCAATCTTTGTCACAATGTGACATTGGACCATGGTCGACCATAAGTAACTATGATTTTCGAAATGTGACATCGGACCATGAGAAAATATTTGTCACAATGTGACCATGCTTGAACATGATTGATTTTCATATTGAGAGAACCTTAAAATATGATGTTGGACCTTAGTTGACTATGATTGATATTCATATTGAGACAATGTTTGTCACAATGTGGCATTGGACCAAGATAGACCATAATTAACCATGTATGAAAAATGTGGACCATGAATGACCATGATTGACATTGTTTGGCCATGGTTGACCAGGATTGCTTTACATATTGAGAAAATATGTCACAAACTCATATTGGCATTATTATAAACCTACTGGATTAAGAAACCCAACGAATTTACATTACAAGCTGAATGGATTATAAACCTGAGGGATTTATATTAAACTCTAGGAATAATATTATAAACCCTATCAATAATATTATATCCTAGTAATATGAACCCTTAAATTAATAATCCCAAGGAATTAATAAACAAAAGGGATTAATATTGTAAGCCCAAGCAATATAAACCATGATATAAATATTATAAACCGTAAAATAAACATGGTTGACGATGGTTGACCATGGTTGATTTTCATATTCAAACATTCTTTTTCACAATGCGATGTTTGACCATTGTTGACCATAGTTGACCATGATTGATTTTCAATTGAGAGAATATCTCTCATATTGCAACATTAGACCCTGGTTGAATTTGGTTGACCATGGTTGACTTTCATATTGAGACAGTATTTGCCACAATACGACATTGGACCAAGGTTGACCATGGTTGTCACAATGTGATGTTGGACAGTGGCTCACCATGGCTAACCATGATTGACCATCGATAATTTTCATATTGACCATGATAGACCATGGTTGACCATGTTTTATTTTAAGATTGAGAAAAACTTTGCCACAATGCAACGTTTGGTGATGATTGATGATGGTTGACCATGACCGATTTTCATATTGATACAATCTTTGTCATAGTGCGATGTTGGACCATGGTTGGCCATTGATGACCATCGTTATTCACCATGGATAACCATGGCTGACCATGGTATATTTTCATATTGAGATAATCTTTATCACAACCCAACGATGGGCCATGGTTGACAATGGTTGACCATGGTTGATTATTATTGATGATGGTTGACCATAGTTGATGTTCATATTGAGACAACCTTTGTGACAAATTGACATTGCACCATGATTGACCATGATTTATTTTCATATTGAGACAATCTTTGTCATAGTGCAATGTTGAACCATGATTGATTTTCATATTGAGGCATTTTTTTTCACAATGTGATGTTGGACCATGGCTAACCATAGTTGGCCATGATTATCGAAATGTGACATTAGACCATGAGACAATCTTTGTCACAATGTGATCATGCTTATTAACCATGGTTGAACATGATTTATTTTCATATTGAGAAAATCTTTCTCAAAATATGACGTTGGACCTTGGTTGACCATGGTTGATATTCATATTGAGACAATGTTTGTCACAATATGGCATTGGACCATGCTAGACCATAATTGACCATGCTTGACCAATGTGGACCATAATTGACCATGGATGACCATGATTGACCTTGTTTGGTGATGATTGACCATGATTTCTTTCCATATTAAGAAAATATTTGTCACAAACTCATATTGCCATTATTATAGACGTAAGGGATTAATAAACCCAACAGATTAATAAACCCAATGAATTTATATTATAAACCCAATGGATTATAAACCCAAGGGATTTATATTAAACCCTAGGAATAGTATTATAAACCCTATCAATAATATTATACCCTAGGAATATGAACCATTAAACTAATAAACCCAAGGCACTAATAAAACCAAGGGATTAATATTGTGAATCCAAGCTATATAAACCCTAAGATAAATATTATAAGCCCTAAAACAAACATGGTTGACCACGATTGACCCGGTTGATTTTCATATTGAGACATTCTGTCACACTGTGACGTTGGACCATTATTGACCATGTTTGAGCATGCTTGATTTTCATATTGAGAGAATATTTCTCACAATGTGACATTCGACCCTAGTTGAATATGGTTTTCCATGGTTGATTTTCATATTGAGACAATATGTGTTACAATACGACACTGGACCAAGGTTGACCATGGTTCTCACAATGTTACATTGGACCATGGTTGACCATGACTAACCATGATTGACCATCGTTGATTTTCATATTGATGATGATAGACCATAGTTGACCATGATTGATTTTAAGATTCAAAAAAACTTTGGTGCAATGCAGCGTTGGACCATGGTGCACCAAGGTTGACTATGATTGAAATGGTTGACCATGGTTGATTTTCATATTGAGGAAGTCTTTGTCACAATGTGACATTGGACTATGGTTGACCATGGTTTTCCATGATTATAAACCCAAGGTATTTATATTAAAAGCTAGGGCTAATATTATAAACCCTATGAATAATATTATACCCTAAGAACATGAACTCTTAAATTAATACACCGAAGGGATTTATATTATAAACCCAAGGGTCTAATAAAAAATAGTTTCTAATAATAAAATAATTGATCCAATCTTTACAAATAAATATTAATAATTAATGATACTAAAACATTATGAATTAAAAGTGTCTTTTTGTTTTGGTAAGTGGATTAGTGGCTATAAATGTCGTATTATGTCTTTATTATTAAAAATTAGAGAAATATATTCATTTTCTCCCTTAAACCTTCTCAATATCTTTTGACCTAACTAGCCAACTAAAAACTATATTTAATATTATTAACCTATAATATTAATTAATAATATTAATAATACATAATATTATACATCGTCTTAATCCATAATAATAAATTTAACTATTAAATATGCAAATTTATTATAAAGTTCAATACTAATTATTGAAAATTATATAATCTTAATTTTAAATAAAATTTTGAATATTCAAAATCATATATTTCATATATTAAATTAATTTGTTTTGATTCCATTTTCCACCCATTAATTTTTTTTTAATTTTAATTTATTTCATTTATTAATCCCCGCAAATTTCCTTGTAATCTTTCAAAATATAATAAATCATTTATATTAATATTAATCTCTTTTAATTAACCCAAATCTCTTTATATAATTTGTAATATTAATTTTGGCCACATTTAACTATTCTTAAAATATCTATTCACTTTATCATTAATATTAAATTCTTTTTATATTGGTCATGTATTCTTTAATATATATTCACTTTATCATTAATATATATATTTTTAGTAATGCATTTTCTACTTTCATTAAAAAAATATTCTCTTTATATAATATGTAATATTAATTTTGACCAAATTTAACTATTCTTGAAATATCTATTCACTTTACCATTAATGTTAATTTTTTTTATATTGGTCACATTCTTTAATATATATTCACATTACCATTAATATAAAATTATTTTTGATATTAATAATATATTCTCTAATTAAAAAAAATTAAATCTCCACTTTCGAGATCCACTGCTGCCCACTAGAGCCATTTTATGGGATAATAGTGAGACAAATATCCAATGTCCCAGTGCACAATCAAACCATCATCAAAAAGCCAAACAATCAACATAAGGTTTCTAACAAAACACAATTCACTTAAAATTCCATCATCTAATCCGTGTAAGCCAACCGTGACAAGCACCTTGTTATATCAACATCAAAATTATTATTACTACCTTGTTATATAAACATCAAAATTATTATTACTACAACATTATAGAATATTTATTGACAACACAACAATACCTTTTGCAACTCAACAACGTAATGCTATTTTTATTAGAAACTTAACAAAATATATTTTTTTGATAAATAAAAATATCAAATTTAGTTTTAAGCTCTCAAATTCCAGTATCAATAATAATTAAAATATAAAAATGAAATTAAAATGACACACCAAAATCCTAGTTAAAAGACAAAAGTAAGTGAAGATAATTACACTAAAAATCCAAATAATACTCACCAAAATCCTAGTTAAAAGACAAAAGTAGGTGAAGATAATTACACTAAAAATCCAAATAACAGTATGCTTACGAAAAAACTCCCGTAATAGTAAAAAGTTTGCATACAAGCTTGCCCATCAAATATATGAAATGAATCAATTAAGCACAACATCCTTCTCAACTAAAATATGGGTATTCAAAAATATGGATATTCACTTCTCATTTCTGTTTTCAGTAACCACTTTTAAATAAGAATTGGAGAGAGCGATACACACAAAATATTATTTTCTATATTGCAATAATCAGATACATCAATAATATATAGTTGAATCACTTCTAATCTTAGAGAGAGAAGTTGAGAGAATCTCTCAACTTCCTCAACAAACCCAATCCAAGATATACTAAAGTAAGCATAATCTTAACTAATTCTAATACCCTCCCTTAACGCTTACTTTACAAAACATATAATAATTAATCACAATTACAACACTGTAAACTTTCATCTCTTTGTTTGATCTGGTCTTCATTAACACTTGTACCCACTCTGAGATCTCATAGGAAACGCTCTTTTCTCCACCGTTTTCAAGCTACCATTCAACCCATTTAAAATACATTTGTTTCTGACCAGCAATAATGAACTTTGCAAGATCAACAGTATTGACAACTCGGCTCGTCGGGGCTTCCGCGATAAAGCTGACAAGTGATGAACCATCCTATGGACCAATCACCATTTGTCGGATATTTCGCTTTCGGCTATCCATCAGTGGCTAGGCAAATGGTCTGAATACTGAATGTGTTCAAGAGCTAATCTAACAACTTGACCTGCTTGTAACCTGTAACTGATGCTCCTTGGCCCGTAGCACAACAAGATCAGCATATAAAAAATTCACATAATCAAATTAGTCAATTGTTCTCTCGTCCCTGTAGAACGTCAAGAACGACTAATTTAAATAATGCTAATTTGGTCAATAATTGGTTCTCTCTTACATAAATCTCATAGCAATAAAGATAAGGCTTAAACTCCACACTATATTTCACACTCTTACAAATCATAAAACATACTTTAGAATAGTTTAAGAGATGGATCAGGAGGTTCATCTTCACTTGAAGAATCTTCAAACATTGCATCGGGTGAATCGTCTGAAAATGTTGCATAGGCTGTTTTTTTCAATTTCCCATTTAAAAGATCTCGAGCTCGAATTTTGCAATTGAATTTTGTATGTCCATATTTATGACAATAGAAACATTCAGTCTTACTTTTATTCACCCTTCCTTTGGAATATAGTGCAAGTTCATTATGTGAACTAGCCTCTGGGCCACCTGTCCTCTTTTCTTCTGCATTAAGAGCTGCTATCGTTTCATCAAGTGATTGATTTGGCATTTGACTTAGAGTAAATATGACATTATCATATTTTGAAGACAAGCTATTTAATAAGATTGCCTTTGCATCATCATCATCTACTTTAGAATTAATTTCTGACAACTGTGTCATCAAAGCTCTTAACTCATTTATGTGTGTTGACAATGACGTCTCACTATCCATTTGGAGTTTAAACAATTTTAACTTTAAGAAAAATTTTGCATTAACAGCTTTTGCCCCAAATACCTTTTTCATTTCTTCCCATATTGTTGTAGAAGATTTCTTTAAGTCAATAAGATGTAGCTGGGAATCTGCAAGTGATAGTCCAAGGATAGACTTGGCTCTTTCCTCTCTTTTTTTCCATGAAATTAACTGTTGAGCATCTGTAGGTGCTATTTCTGTGCCTTTTACGATATTCCATAAATTTCTACTCATCATTTGCAACTGAACTTTTACCTTCCAAGTGTAGAAATTAAAGCCATTAAACTTTTCTAATACAATAGGCTGCTCCATGTTAAAAAGAAAAGAAAAGAAGCTGATTTTCAAACTCTGCAAATCTAAAACAAGTTGCAATTAAACTGAATGAAACAAAAAATTATTTGAGGAAAACCAATCCGGCAGAAATCAGCGAACACTAGCTCCAGTGATTGATTGAATCCACTCCAGCTAAGCATATGTTCTGAACATTATTAATAGGCAAACAAATGTATGTATGTATCACAACGCTAACACTGTTCTTAAGATTTTTGCAGACATTACCAATGGCATAATACAGGTCTGAGATCTGATCTTGTCCAATGCAAACGGCGGCCGGAGATGACGTCAGAGGTGGCGAGGATGCAGAAACGCAAAAAGCCCGCTGATCTGCTTGCCAAAGTTCTCTTGCTTTATCGCATTATCCCTGGCTTGCTTTATCGCTGATCTTCTTGACGAAGTTCACATGTTGCCATTATCCCAAGCTTGCTTTATCGCTGATCTACTTGACGAAGTTCATGGGTTGCGTGCTTTACCATTGCCCATTATAAACGCCCTCCCTTCTTAAAAAATTTCCAAAATCAACTCCGAGGTTCTGGAATTTCTTAGAGATGTTTCCTTTCAGCTCGGATACATGATCTGCACTTCATAACGGAAGGTTCTGGGAACGAGTCAGAACATAATTCAGCTCGAATACGTGATCTGTACTTCTAGATGAAGTTGCATAATTTTGCAGAGACAACAGAAACGCCAAAGCCTGCGAGTTGCAATGTTAGGCTCCAATACGAAAATAAGAATTGGAGAGAGCGATACACACAAAAAATTATTTGCTATATTACAATAATCAGATACATCAATAATATATAGTTGAACCACTTCTAATCTTAGAGAGAGAAGTTGAGAGAATCTCTCAACTTGCTCAACAAACTCAATCCAAGATATACTAAAGTAAGTGTAATCCTAACTAATTCTGATACTTTTTAGGTGTTTGCTTCACAAGTTGTTTAAGTTACTTTTTTCCCTAAAGAGCTGAGAACTATGATTATAGTACAAACTTTCTTAATCAGCAACATAATTTGAGTATATAATGATACTATCACCATAGGACACATAAACAAAGTCTGTGGTATGATGTACCAAAGTATAGTATGTTAAACTTTACATAATAAAATCTAAAATTAAATACTACAAAGCCAGAATTTAAAGTCTGCAATCTCATGTTAGCGACCTATTTGGAAAGGTGTTTTAAATGTTTTAAATGTTTCCATTGTAACTTTTGAAGTAAATTGAATATTTGAATTTTGAAAAGTTTTTTTATTTATTTTTCTAATTTAATTTGCCTAAAATTTGGTAGGAATTTATTAAAATCACAAGTTTGATAAATAAATTTGGCACAATAAAAATGTTCTAAAGGTTTTTTAGGGTGTTAAATCCATATATGCAATCAAAAAAATATGTTTAAATAATACAAGTCAAGATTTCACCTCAATTGCAATAAAATAAAATAAAGTTTATATAACAAAAATCAAGATTTCATCTCAATTTTTTTAAATAGTTGGAAACTCCAAAAAATCTCATTAAAAATAATTTTTAAAAAAAATCAATCCTTATCATTCACGATTGATATAAAAACACCTAAACTAAATATATTAATATTTCCTTTTTAAATATTTTTGAATTTTAAATTTATTATATTAAAAAATCAAAATTAAAAAAATACATTTTACATACTTCAAAATATAATCTTTTATTTTTCATACAATATTAAACATTTTGTTTTTTTTCTCATTTGTAGAGAGGATTTTAATTTTGAGTTTAAAAAGAAAACCAAATTTGAATTATTCGTTAAACCATTTATTAAAAATGGTAATCATTTTATTAATTTTATTTTTTCCTCATACTTATAAATAAATTAATAATTTTCAATTTATATATTTTTAGATTACAATAATTTGTTGCAAATAAAATATAAGGGTTTAAAATTAAGATTATATATAATTCCTTATTTCATAAATAAATAGATTTCTTATATCTAATTTCATAGGCACATTAAAATTAAATTATTACTTGTTATAATTTATTAAAATAAAATACTAAAAAAATTAAATTAAAAAATATATAAATCTCAAAAAATATATTTATAATATAAAATTTTAAATATAGTTGTAATTATAAATTTAGAAATATATAGTATTAATTTTATTAAACATATATATATTATAGAATTAAATCTTTTTGTTTAGATGGGATCTAAGATCAGTACAAAACTAAACTGATAGTTATCTGGAGCTTCCTAATCCTAGTAAATCTAAAAAAATATTAGAAGCATTCGAATTTTTGGTGACTCTAAATGTGATTCACTGCTCAGAGGTCATGCATGTTTGGATTGGTGACTCTAAATATGATTCACTACTGAGAGGTCATGGATGTTTGGATGTATAAAAAGAAGAATAATGGAAACAAAAGAAAATTTTTAGGACATCAGTTTTCAGCATATGTATAGAGAATACAAAAAGAAAGTTTATAAACTATTAAAAAACGCTTTATCATAGAGATAAGCCTCATTATATTATATTTTAAGATCTTGATGAAAACTCTATTGAAGAATCACACTCCCTATCCATTGTTTCACTGAACTATTTTTTTCTCTTCTTGGCAAGATGGCACCATAGAGCCAGAGAGTAAATAGCTAATCTTATCTGCCTAGATCAACAAATCATTTTTTTTCTAAAAATATCATCTCATTCTCGGAAAACATGTCCCCAGAACAACAGACCTAATCATTTAAACCTTTTTTTTTTTTTAAATTGATTGCAGATTTATTATCTGAATTGTGTAATCTTTTGAGACATGTATGTAAAATTTAGATGTGTAATATCTACTACACATTTTGGTAGACAATTTAAATTTTCATATTTCAACCACTGTAAAGTGAAAGTAAATTATAGAAATTGGAAATGATACAGTCAATATTGTACTTTTTAAATTAAGTTGAATCACTTTTTAAAAAAAATAAGTTTTTAAGGTGAAACCCAAAATACTATAAAATTAAATATCATTATGATTATGAGTATAGTTTAAGAATAAAATTAAATATCATTAGATTATTTCAAAGAACTTGTTATATATATATATATATATATATATATATATATATATATATATATATATATATGTAAATGATCATAATTTTTAAAGTAATATTTTATTGGTTTCGTTAGCAAATTCAGTAGAATATTAAATTTAGATATACATAAATACATAAAACAATGTACCATTATGTGTATTTCATTCTTAAATTTTACTTGTTTATAAAGTAGGCATTTCTTCTCCGTCCATATTTTCCATGATGTAGATATCCCATGCTGCCTCTCCAAGAAGTGGCACCACAATACTTAATGTGATCTAAAAAGTTTAGCCATGGAGTCTTCCCCGAGGGGATGCACACGTCATCCCAATTGTATTTAACTTAATACCTAGTGGTTCGGGGGCTCCTTAGCATCTTCAATTATTGTTTGTTGAGTGACGTGTACAAAGCATGTCATTATGAAGAAATTGTATAATACTAGTCTCCTAATCACATGCACGAGTTTTTATAATATTTTTCTAAACTCTCAAGTTATTTGCTTCTAGAGTGGACTTAACTTATTGTATTCCTATATAGAGGATAATTGGATCGATTAATAATTTCAACTATCAAGTTATCTCCACTTTATGTATTCCTACATAAAGGTTATGTGGATAAACTAATAATTTCAATTATTTTTCCTTGAGGCCAATATATTATTTTATTGTTTTTTCATTGTAGTGTCCTTCACTTCATAAATAGGTTTTCTCATTAAGAGTTTAGAAATTACATTTTTTAGTATTAGATCATTGTTATAATTATGTATCTTTTTTCAGAAATTTTTATATGTATTTTTTTCAAAAATTGTTTTAGGGTTTAGGTTTTTTTTCCTGTAATATTACTTTTAATGACATAATTTTAAATTTGGTTTTTTGAAGTGTTCTTGTGTGCATAATTTTATGTTATCACCATCCATTATATTAATCTTACTCTAATTCTTAATTGAAGTAAAATTTTTACTTGGATAAAAATACTTTATTAAATTTATTTTATAGGGGCTAACCTTCTCAACCAAATCTCACTTTACAATTATTTGCTTTCTTAAATTCCAAACTAAAGTAATCCTTTCTCTAAAAAGAAAAAGGATTCAACATCATCTTCTAAAGTAACAATTCTTCTTTCGACTATAGCTCTTTATTAGTAGCTTTTTGTTGGTTTTTAATAAAAGTCTATCTACCATCTTTCACAACCTCCATAGTGAGTTTTATATGAAGTTATGAAATATTTTGTTTTATTCTTTATTGCTTATGTAAAGCACACTTCTTTTGATGACTCTCTTTCTCTCTCTCAAGTATGCTCCCTTTAACATCTTCTCTATCCATGCATTTATGCATTTACTTTTCTAGTAGTGTCCTATCATTCCCTCAAATCACTCGGCTCCTTTCTCTTTTATAACAATGTAAATATAATGTTCATACAAATGTAAGTGACCACCATTTTGATTGAAATTTTCCCAAATACGTGATTCTTAAACTTAACTATATGAGCTACATCCTAGTCCCCTACTTGAAATTTATTTAGTAACATTTTGCAATATCATGGTGTTCATAAAGTTGTTAATTCCCAAATGGCTTTGACATTGAATAATTAAAATTAAAAGAAAAAAACTCACATGAGTTTAGCATTTAATAATTAAAATTAAAAAGGATCGTGATTGAATATGTCATGATAAAATGTACAACCACCCATTAAATTCTTTGTTATATGATAGAAACAATATTCTCTAACCATGTGTGTATGTTTTAGTTTAACGTACTACACCTTATTAAAAAAAATCAATAGTCACAAGGCAATGGGTGTTAAAGTACTTGTTAATGAAAATTGGAAATGACCAAGATACTTCCATGATCGAAAGGATGTATGATCATGAAACACCATATAATGATAATTTGGCTTCATAATATGTTGTTATTTTTATATAAACAATTATTTTTCAGTATGGTGTGTGAAATGATTCCCAAGAATACTATCTATAATTGCTTGGCTCATTTACAAACTCTCGTTATAACAGTTTCCTTATAGTCTACTTCAATGAAATTGACACTAGCCATGTAAAAGTATTCAGAACATAAATAGCATTTTTTTCTAACATCATAGGATTAATATAAATCCACTTTGCAAAGAATTCCTTGTTTCGGAATATAATGAAGACAATTACCTTAAGAAAACTATTTATTGCAAATGCAAGTTTATGGGTTTGTCTTTGTTTATCTGCAAATGCAGGTGAAGGACTTGTGTTTAGCTTCTTATATTATAATACATTCCCCATTTTTTATAATGTAATAGAAAACATATTTGGAGAGTACATATCCAAAGCCCCAACTCTAGCCATTCCTCTTCTTAGAATGCATTTTCATGACTTCTTTTTCAGGGTGAGTATGTTGTATGTTTACATTCCTACTATTCAATGATATATCTATTTCCTCATCATGATACATTAGAGAATGATAACATTTACAAAAAATTTTGGATCAATAAATTGACACAAATAATTTTCTTAAGGGTTGTGATTATGGTTGACTTTGCTTGATTATGGTTGGTTATTGTTGACCTAGGTTTACCATAGTTGACTAGGGACGAAGTGGATATAATATGGTAGAGTAGGCATGACCATGGATGACCATATCAACCATGGTTTGGCATGGATTAGTATGGTTTGAGCATGTTGTCGAGGAATGAGTCTAGTTAAGCATGGATAATCTTGGTAACCATGGTTGACCATTGTTTAGCTAGTCCGGTCACATCTGAATATGGTCAACTAAGGATGAACTTTGTGGCCATGTTTGACCATGGTTTAACTCATTATAAAAAGGTTGACTATGGTAAACTATGGGTGACAATAGGGAATATGTTCGACCATGGTTGTCAACATTTAACTATAGATGATTATGGTTGACCATGTGCACTATCGTTGAACATGGTTGCCTATGTGCATTAATGTTAAACATGGTTGAACATGTAGATCACTTAGCCATGTTTGACCAAGATTAATTTTATTGGCCATGGTTGCATTTTTTAACCAATTTCATCATGGATGACCATGTTGGCTATGGTTTTTTATGGTTAAAATGGATTAACATGTCGACCTTATTTAACCATGGTTAACGAGGTATAGTATGTATTTCCATGGTGACTATAGTTGACTATAGTTAAGTTGGGTCAACTATGGTTGACCTTAACCTTGTCTGACCAACCATTATTGATCTTGTTTGAACACCATTGACAATGGTCACCTATGCTTCCCTATGCATGAACGTGGTTGTAAAAATTTTATTATAGATTATAATGGTTAACCATGTTGACTATGGTTAATCATTTTTTACAATGGTTAACCATGTAGACCACTTAACCAATTTTTAAAAGGGTTGTTTATGTTATGCATGTTTTCCATGGCTAAGGATGCTTTGATCAAGTTCATTGTGGTTAGCCTTGATATCTATGGTTGACCATGATAACTAATGTTGACTAACATTCACATTAATTTTGTTTATAATATTGCGACATGGATATTTGTTTGAAATATTTTATTGTATTTTTTTATATTTCTCAAAATATAACATCAACTTGTGTTCATCACGTTGTGATGTCAATTTTTATTCTACACATTGCGATGATGTTTATTATTCATCACATTATCATGTGGTTTGTGACAAGCCTTTCATTTCCTGAAAAAGCATTCCTCTTGAGAGTAAATATTATTACCCAGTGCTACTAATAAATCATCTCCCCCTTAGCCAATTATCTCTTCCTTTCTAATATATTTTCATTTTTCTTCTTGCTTATGCTTGGAGATTGATCCTATGGACCTAATTTAAACTCTAGACCTCTTGTCATTCGACACTTCTACTATTGCCCTTTCTAATAATACAACATGGAATGATGTTGTGGCTTCCCCTAGACCTCTGCTAGCTACACTGGGCCTATCTCCTACAATGTTGATGCATTTGATAGAAAAAAATTCATTATTGAAAACAGAAAGAGAATCAGTTATACCTTTCAACATTCATATGTACCTCTTCTATATAATTCATTATGGTTCCTTCATCTGACTCTTTTGGCTTCACTCGAAGACATTATATTATTTTAATGAAGAGAGGAAAAGGGTCCACTCCTCCTGAATAGACTAACTTCCTTTTTCTTCTAAGCGTTCGAAGGCTGAGTCTGGACAAGGAAATTGCCTTCTAGCTTCTTATTTTCCCTTGTTTGGGAATTATCTTGGCTGTACAAATCTAAAAGACCCTTCTCCTTCACCTCCTCTTTCTCCACCCAATTTGTCTTGCTACATTTTTTATTTCTTTGTAAAGAAGAATTGATTGGGTTCCCTTTTCCTTTGTTGGCTGAAGCATATGCTTAATTTAGCTAGTATTCTTAGAGATATTTTCTATATAAATAATAGGATCATACCTTTTAATTATCCTCTTATTTTATTTGAGAGAAGGATTAGATATTTTCTTATTCCCTTCACTCCTTTGCATGTTGTTTCCTTTACACAAAGTGATAAATAAAAACTCACTTACCTATGTTATTTCGTGTCTTCTCCTCTCTTATGTCGATGTTGCTTCATTTGCATGCATATTTAGAGAGGAATTCCTTGTCTTATCATATCTACAACTTTATGCCTTATGCCCAAACTTTCCACAATTATAGCATTCAATATGGCTTTCAAATGGGGCAAATGAGTTTTGATTTATCACAACTCTTTCACTATTTCTTCTCTTACAATTATCATACCCACTCCATCGCTAATGATCAATTCTGTTTTTTTTTTTACTATACTCCTTGGACATCCTATGCATTCTTGGATTACTGCTACGCAACACATTTTTTTTTCTTGCATCCCATCTACAATCTATGACTTTATGTCCAAAATTGTTTCAATACAAAAAATAGACATAAGTGAGCTTTGGATAATCGATGATACCTTTTCCTTTATTGTTTTTGGGATCTTCGAATTCCTTTGCTTAGGCATGTGACCCTTCAACCTTTGTTCTCTTGGAGATTGAATATTACTTTAAGCCCAAACCAAACTTGATGAGTGGGGATCTCTGCGTAGAAAGCATCTCATCTAAGGCCCTTGTCCTCTGCTAAAGATTTTGATATTGAGACAACACTTTGTTTTCCCTTTCTAGTTCATGTATCAATGAGACTACTTCAACTTGTAGTCTCTTACAATAAATCTCTATTTCATTGACTTGACTTGTCAATATATCATTCAGTCTACTAGCTTCTCCTTATTGATCATTTAGATCAATAATATTTGCTCAAATTCTCATTCTCAAGCTCATATTCATGCAAATTCTACTTGTGCTTGAGATTTGATTTTGATAACTTCATGATCTCTTTAAGAGAATAGAAGAGCTTATTTCTAAAATAGATATTTTAATTTAAATATTTTTCTTCTCTGTCAGAAGTAGTGACCGAACCACAACCAAGATCTATTTCACTATCATATGTGCTAGCAAAATCATCAGCAAGATTTAGAACCCTCTTTGTATCTAGGGATTCTTCCACAGGCCTGAGAAGTTGTAACAAACCATGGTTGAATTTTTATGTAAATAAAATAAGGCCAAGGTCATGGGACATGTATTCTAATATGAATGCTAAGAAAAACATAGTGATGGGTATCACTGGTGATTAATTAATAGCTATGGAAATTGGAAAAGGAAAAGTGGCAATAATTGGCATTTTATTTATGAAAAAAAATGAAAATAGGTTAAAAGGAATGTGAAGAGACACATATTTTCATGGGAGGTAAATTGAAGGAAAATGAAGAAAATAGAGGCCTCAATGATAAAAAAAAATATATTTTGGGAATCAATGTCTAGCCTTTTTTACAGTTTTAGGTTGAGCTCTCTTCCATTCCCTCCTTCTCTCATACTCTTGCACACTTAGAGAATTCTTGGAGCACTCTAGTATTCACTTGGATATGGAGAATGAAGGTAAAAAGAACCAAGAAAGCACAAGGGAATTGTTGGATCAACAACTACAATTGGATTGCTTTGCATGTAACAAGTTTCATGTATGATTTCTTTGATGATTTCTAGATGCATGGTATATGCATGTGATTTTATGCTTATTTGTTGTCATTGGCATGGATATTTTTATATAGTGATAGTGGTTTTAGCCTTGCCTTTCCATTTCTTGGATAATCATAGTGTTTTTGGTTTTTCCACTTGATGTTTTTTTCTCATTGGTGCTCATGTTCCTTATGGTTGTGGGCTAGAAAAAACACTCTAGAATCCCTGGAACAACTTAGGTCGAGTTACTTGTCCTTGTGAATAGGTTGGGATAAACTCTCTAGATCCCTTGTTGGGTTGAGTTACTAGTCCCTGGAGACAAGTTGTAAAAATTCTCTAGAGCCTTGGAAGGCTATGGTTTGAGTTACTAGTTCCTTGAACCTTGTATAGCTTGGGTAGAGACTGATTTGGTTGGTGTTAGTGATGTTCGAATGTAGATCTGGAATCATTTTTATTGAGGGTTGAGGTGGTTTGGCCTCTGGAAGCCCTAGTTGGGTTTTTTTTGTTTATTCCATGAGATCCCACATTCATGCCTTGAATATGGAATAGGGGTGATTGGTTGAAAGAGAGATTTGGTTCAACCCAATATATGGTTGGGTGGTACGTGGAAGTCCCTAATTTGGTTGGTATTTCCATATGTTAATATGAGATATTTTACTATTATGATCTATGGGTATTTCTAGTGATTATGTTGGTGATATTATGGTTGATTTGCCATGGTTTCTATACTAGTTATTTTCTGGCTATATATTGGTTATATTATGTATATTGGTTGATGAATGTATGGACTAATAAGTGTTGTTGTAGCTATGTGGAGAGGGCATAGGGCCTTCTTGGTGATTCTCAGATGAATCTCAGACTATTATGATCAGATATGCATTCATGACATGTAGCTTCTATGTTTTCCATGTGTTTGATGAAATGTTTGTTATGGATTAGGCATTATAAGTAAAGTTATTTATTCGATATTGAATGTTTATCTTTGTCATCATATTAATTATGATTCTATAAAGTCTCAAGAAATTTTGGGCAGTGGTCTAGAGGTTGGCCTGAAAATTTGGCATGAATCTCAGGACCGCATGCTTAGAACTGAATATTTTAGGCCATAACCATGTAGGTTTTAACCTTGTATAGAAATTACCTACAAAAAAATTCTTAAAATAGAAAAATAAACAATGGAGAGAACATAAAACAAATGTACATATATATTTTCTCCTAGATCCCAATACCGGGACTACTAGATTGATTCTTCATTCTATTCTTTTCAATGTTACAATACATATATATACATGTCGAGGAATTCATAAATCCCAATCCATTAACCCTAGATCAGAACATAACCGTAGTTCCCTAGTTGACCAGATCTAAAAAATACCATGGGAAGAAAACCATCATGACCAAAACCATGTGAAAAACCCATGCACAAAACCATAGGTAGGTTTGCCCACCTATTATAGGGTCCAATTTTTTTTTTACCGGGGTGCTGCCCTAGATCCTGTGTAGGGGGCTACCACCCCCCTACTACACCCAAAACAATGAATAGGGGGGATAACACCCCCTGTGCAAGTGTTACTAGTCGTGGAAATAATATAACACACACCCAAAATTCTCACACTTGTTGTTTTCTTTTCCACACAGGGGGCCATAAGAGATTTTAGTCATTGGTCCAATCATGAAATTCTCGTTATTTCTCTGCACTAATAAAACTTCTCAGTGTTCACAGACTTCATCAATGCATCTACAACATTCTTCAAAATGTCCACCATTACTACTAACACCTTTTCGTCCTCAACCATATCCCTCACAAAGTGATACTAAACATAAATTTGCTTTGTCTTTGAATGATAAGAAGGGTTCTTTGCCAAGAAAATTTCACTTTGGTTGCCATAGTCTATCCTTATAGGTCATTGTACCAACCCCATACTTGAACACAATCTATGAAGCCACAGTGCTTCCATGCTTGCAAGAGTGGGTCCATGTATTCAGCCTTTGTAGTTGAAAGTTCCACCAAAAACCACCTCTTACTCATCCAACTGGTTGCTCCTCCAAATACGTTAAACATATACCTACTTGTAGATCTTCACTGATCTAGATCTCCAGTCCAGTCTTCATCAACAAATCCAGGAATGTCCAAAATTGTGTCCAATACTGGCCTTCCTTGGTAGAAAAAAAAATAATCACTAGTGCCACATAAATACATTAAAACCCACTTCATTGTTGTCCAATTCTCCTTCACTAGTTTTGACATAAACCTGCTCAATACTCCCACTGCATGTGCAATATCTGGTCTAGTACACATCAGACTACCGACTGCACTTGAACATAGAACATGTAACATGTCCTCTTCCTCTTCTTGTGTCTTAGGAAAATCTTCATCAAATAAATTTACACCTACAGGAATAGGAACCTTTACCGGTTTACTATCCTGCATATTAAACCTCTGTAATATTTCTTGACATTATTCCTCTGGTTTAACCAGAACTTCCTCTTTTCTCGATCTCATTTAATTTCCATGCCGAAAATATAGCTTGCAGCACCAAGATCCTTCATGTTGAACTTGGAGGACAATTGGGTATTCAAATCTTGGATAATTTATTTTTCATTTCCAATCAGCAACATAACATCCACATACAAGACCAAATAAATAACACGATCACCAATTAATTTAAAATACACACAATGATCCGCTTTTCTTCTGGTGAAGCCAAGTCCCCATATATATGTATCAAATTTATGTTACCACATGTTTGGTGATTTTTTTGACCCATATAGAGACTTTTTTAACCTGCATACCAGTTCTTTGTTACCCTTCACTCCAAATCCTTCAGGTTTCTTCATGTAGATCTCTTCTTCTAGATCCCCATGAAGTAATGTTGTCTTCAGATCTGTTTTTTCTACCTCAAAATAAAAAGCAACATCAAAAAATATAACTAATATAATATAAGTTAACTTAGAAACAAGATAAAAAATATCACCAAAATCAATTCCTGACACCTCGAAATAACCTTTTGCTACCAACCGAGCTTTTTATTTCTGAACTTTGCCTTATGCATTCGTCTTCTTCTTAAACAACCATTTCCTTTTAATGGGTGTCCATCTAGCTGGCAACTCCACTAGATCCCAAGCCTCATTTTTTTCCAAATATGTCATTTCATCAATCATGGACTCTTTCCATATTTTTTCATCCTATGAATCTAGTGCCTCCCTCATCTTTCTAAGATCATCATCAGTAATAGATAAAGAAAAAATTGAACAAAAAGCAGATGGACTATACCTTTTTGGTTTCCTTCTTTCTCAAACTGATCTTCTCAAAGCTAGAGTTTGTGTCTCTTCCTCTTTTGATTCTTGTTATGTTGTAGAGTTTGATTCTTCCTCCTTTAGCTCAAACTCCATCTTCTTACACTACAAGGAAAATACCCTCTAGCGGATGTTTTTGAGGAACCCCACAGAAAAACACCCCAAACGTCCGTTTCTAGTGGAGGATCCTAAAGGAGGTTGGCGGGCAGAGTTTTTTGCGGATGTATTTCTTCCGGTGCTCTTATCAACCTAAAATGCACCGGTGCGTTCAATATGACAAAGCATCGGTGGATTACAAAAATTGGCACACCAGACACCGTGCGCTCCGTACACACACGCCCGGTGCATTTTATTTCTATAGAGCATCGGTGCTTTACATGTTGACTGCACAAATACCGCCCGGTGTGGAATAAATGAAACACACCAGGGCGCCCAAAAAACGCACGCACCGGTGCATGGTTAAATAGAAAAAAAATACGGCAAAAAAATGCATAAAATATTGGCACACCGGAAACAGTGTGCTCCATACACACCCTCTCGGTGCTTTTAATTCAGCAACCGCGCCAGTGCGTGTCATATCGTCAGCCTCGGTGCCTCATAAAAAGCGCACGGAACATAAATGTCCTGGTGCTGAATGACTAAAACGCACCGGGATCCTCGTAAATGCCGCGCACCAGAAAAGGGTTTAAAACAAACAAAATTACAGCCAAAACACCGCAAAAATCATTGGTTCACCGAACACTGTTATTGGTGCGTCATGATATTGTAGAGCACCGGTGCTTTAAAACTACGCCGCCCCGGTGCCTCCTAAAAGCGCGCGAAGACAGAAAGAGCCCGGTGCGGCATACAGACAATGCACCGGTACTCTAGCAAAAATCCTGCGCACTAGAATAGGGTTAAATAAAAAAAAATTACGGCCAAAAAACCACAGAAATCATTGGTTCACCAGACACTGTTACTGGTGCGTCATATTACTGTAGAGCACCAGTGCTTTAAAAATACGCCGCCCAGGTGCCTCTTAAAAGCGCGCAAAAACAGAAAGAGCCCGGTGCGGTATACAAGAAATGCACTGGTACTCTAGTAAAAACCCCGCGCACCGGAATAGGGTTAAATAAAAAAATTACGGCCAAAAAACTGCAGAAATCATTGGTTCACTGGAAATCGTCGCCGGTGCGTCGAGTTACTGTAGCGCATGCGTTACAGTTACGCTGCCCCGGTGCCTCCTAAAAGCACGCAAAAATAGAAATACCTAGTGCGGCATTAAGACAACGCATCGGTACTCCAGTAAAAACCCCGTGCACCAGAACAGGGTTAAATAAAAATAAAAATTACAGCAAAAAAACCGCATTTTTCACTTTTGTCAGTGCTACAGAGCTCTCAAGCACCGGTGCAAGTTATCCTTGCTTGAGCTGCACTGACATCCGTGCTCCCATTGCACTTATTGCACGCACTGCTACTGTACATTTCCACCAATCTCTAGCTTGAATTTTATAAAACAGTGGACAATTTTTATTTTTTGAATTGTACAGCCAATATTCCTACTCGACGAGTAAATGTACAAGTATTTTTCTTGTTTTTCCATAATTAAACCTTTTAGCGAATTATAGTTTGAAAAAAACTTAAAATTAGCCATTAAACAAAAAAATAAAAAATTGTCGCGCGGTGCACTCGAGCCGTTCGGCTCGCACCGATTTGTGGTGCTGCCTATAAATTTACAAGCTGCACTGAACCCAGTGCTGAATTCGTCTTCACCGGTTTCGAGGCAGTACTGTGAGGCGCACGGTGTTACTTTAAAAAATTTTAAAAGTGCGGTGCGGTCATTTACCAGGCCGCACCGTTGACAATGTTGAATCGCGGCCTCCCGATGCATTGACCAAATTATCCGCCCCAAGGCACGTAAGTTTTTTGGCGCACCAGAACCGAAAATCGACATTGTCAACGGTTCAGGTTGGTAAACCGGTGCTAAGGGTATCCGCATCGATTTCAAGGCAGATTGCAAAGGCGCACCATGTAATTGTAAATTTCACGACAAAGAGTGGTGCGCTCGGATACCTAGCTGCACCGTATGACTATGTACGGTGGCAGGAGGGCGGTGTGCTGACTTAGATATAAGCCCCGGGGCATATAGTGAAGTCAGCGCACCATCCTCCTGACACCGCACTTAGTGAACGGTGCGCTGAAAATATTTTCTGGAGCACCACTCCCAGTGATTTTTATATCATTATGTGCATCATCGCTGCTGCATCTCCATGCAGGGACGCACCGTTACCGGTGCGTGTCTGTTTTTTTGGTGCACCGACTCTTGTTTTATTTATTTTTCAAAAAATATTTATATACGTATATTTGTAAATACATGTGTCATTTAATTAAAAATTTGTGTTTAGTATGTTAACCATTCAGAGACGTGAAAGGAGAGAAGAGGAGCAACAACAACAACAACAGGCAGAACAATATAACATGGTTCACCTGTGGGAGGCAAGAGAGAGGGAGAGAGATGCGTACCCTCACCCTATTACAGCAGCGAAGCAGGGGCTCCTAAGGCAGGTAGGCCTCCTCAAGTTATATGAGGAGGCTACTTCCCTAAAGTCCCATAGTGGTTTTTTGAGACATCTTATCCAAAGGTGGAATGCCCAGCAACAAACTTTCCGAGTTGGTATCGACTAGTGGTACATGCCCACTGAGGAGGATGTATATTTTATTATAGGGCTTTCGAGGAGAGGGGTAGATTTTCCCTCGTTCCCTGAGGTTCCATTTGGCTGTGTGGAAGGGAGTCATTTAGTTTACTCCCAAAGATACATTAGAGCAGATATATTGTCTCCTTCAGATTTTCAGGTCTCCGAAGGACAATTATGTATTGGTGTGTTTGGTCGTGAGGAGGTCCAGTGTCTCTCACTTATCATTTCGACCATTTCGCACAACACCAATGACGGGCAATGCATTAGTTACCATATTTTATATTATGTTGATTCTTTACTACAACAACCACGACTTGTCAAGTGGTCTGCCATTTTTTTACGGCAGTTCTGTACGAATTAGATAGATGTCGTGCTCGTGCACAAGGGAGGGTCAACTTCCATTTTGCTTCAGAGCTTTTTTGTTTATTTTTTGAGAGGTTTCCAGAGACAAGGCCTTCTTTTCTTCGGTAGCCTCGTAGGCAGATTACTAAGGCACGTATGTATATGTGGGGGCATATGATGCCCAAGAGGGAGGAGGCTCTATTTCCAGCGAGGATATCAGATGATGTACTGGGGTTGCTAGCGAGTGTTTTCGAGCATACCTTCATTATGGTCCCCTGTCCTTATGCGGGGTTGGATTGGCAAGGGTGTGCCAACATCCTCTTCACAGATGATGAGCCGCCAGATGATAGAGGTAATATTACTGTTTTATTTAAATTTATTCTAACATTTTCTTTAACTTGTTTTTATTAAATTGTGTAATCAAATTGTCTAGTTATTGTTGTGTACTTGTATATATTTTATAGACATTGGCTCTTATGATGGCGAGGAGATGCCGCCACCACCACCTGATCCAGTTGTGGATCTTGATGAAGATGCAGAGGGCATGATGCCAGATATTGCTGAGGATCAGCAGGAGGCTAGTGCAGTTCAGAGACCTGCTCCTGTTGGTGCACCGGCCCGCGATCGACGTCTAAGTGATGCTACATACAGGATGGAGTAGGCCGACCAACTCATTGCATTGTTTGTTGAGGCGGGCATTCGCCCCGCTGATTTCAGAGATATAGAGGCCGATGATAGGCTCTTACAGATGTGGAGATGCATGTCACGTGACATGTACAGCCTGATGTGGCATGTCATAGGAGTTACGACAACTTTTACGCCACTGACGAGAACTATCACATGCTACGATCAAGCCGCAACACATGATGGACAGTTTGCGAGGCACAGCGTACCATTGACATCTCATGATCATTCATGGCCTTGAACCGCGCCAGATTTGCATGAGCCTCCAGTAGCATCTACCAATAATCATCATGGAGATGAGGCTCGATCATCGACTGATCCATGACATTTATATTACAATTGTATATTTTTAACATTATTCAATTATATATATATATATGGTCCATGTATTTTATGTTCATTTTTCAGTTGTACTTAATTTACATGTTGGTGATCATCATTATGTGTATGTTGTTAGGTCATGTTAGATACGTTCATTTAATGTGTAGCTTCCAGATAGATATGTATGTGATAGCATGAGATGTATATTTGATGTTTGTGTTGTACTGATGATTTTAATATATAATGTTAATTGTGTTTTGCTAGATGATCATGATCACGATGATGCAATTAGCGATTTTCAATGTGTTTTTTAGTCAAATATGATGTTTGTACGAGGCTTATCATGAACGTGATGTTTATTAATTAATTTATAAATACCAAATAATCATGATATTGTAAATTTGTAATATTTGTATTTCTAATTGTATTTAAAATTATAAAATTGTAATTGTAATGATATATATGTAAATTTCTAAAATTGTAATTGTAATTGTAATTTTTTAATTTGTAAAATTGTAATTGTATATATGTAAAATTCTAAAATTGCTATTGTACGTGAAATTGTAAAATTATAATTGTAATTCTAATAATTCTAATTCTAATTCTAATTCTAATTCTAATTCTAATTCTAATTGTATGTAAAATATTTGTAAAATTTTAATTGTATTAATGTGAAATGAATTTATTAAAAATTTTAAATTTGTAAATTTTAAATAATTGTAAAATAATAAATATAGAATAATATGATTTATTGTAACATAAGGAAATTTAGAAAAAAATGCAAATAAATTCATGTACTTAATTAGAATTATCATTATTTTATTATGATCTTAGATACAAAAAAAGAATTAATTTATACAGTATGCCATTGTTTTTTAGATCAAGTACATAATACCAAATTATCAAGTAAATTATTGATTTTAACATTAACACAATGCAAATTACCAATTAATTCAAAATACATATTACATTAATATTTCAAAAAACTCATCTTAAAAAGTATAAATATTGATGAAATAACACATATTGTACCATATCACTCTCGGTTCTCATGATCACCCTCATTATCTTCTAGCTCGCATGGCATGATAACACTATTGTTCTCAAAAATATGTTTTGATCTAGGGTCATGTGTCAATACGAACCACCAATCCCTATCCAACACATCTGGGTAAAAAAACACCTGCTTGCAATGTTTAGGGAAAACATAGGGCTCCTTAGCTTTATCCCACATCTTTCTAGAGTTGATACATATCAGCCTACTATCGCGATCTTCCTTTACATTATTCCGATCAAAGGTGTCCCACCACTTGCACCTAAAAATAACACATTGGAAAGAAGAAAAATCCACTTCAATGATCTCTTGTATCTTTCCGACGTAACCTAACGTCCCTCTTACTAGTTGTTGATCACGGTGGCTAGATCGACTAGATTGATCGAACTCGACTTCCACTCCATAGTCTTGTGTGATGTTTCCAACATCGGCATTTTCTGTGCGAAAATGGTGTCAATATGCCCACATAGATGGGAACAAATGCACCTATTATAAAAAAGTTTAAAAAATCATATAAGTGTCATGTGTCTTATAAATAATAATCCAACAGTTAAAATATGAAATGTAGATGTCTTAATATAAGTTTCAAATTTACTTATAAATTATTACCAAGTTGTTGCACCCAATCCCTACGTTTAGCGCATCCTCTTCAGCACGCGGGTAATGACTGGTAGCACCGTATTTCTCTCTGACTTGGTCAGCAACCCAACTGTTGGGGCATATTTTTGGCATATTTTCTTTTAAATGATCGGGATAAGGCACACTTCTACCATTCAACCGTCTGAATTATTTCCTGTCACTATCCCATTTCATTCTTTTTTGTTCGTACAATGCGACCCACGGTTGTGTCGCTTCAAAATTGTAAAGAATGAATTTACTGATTGCTTCAATTTCTGCATTCGCTGATGAAATCAAACCAACATTATATAGTACTTAGAGATCAAAATATACATTATATCGAAGTTCAACATGAATATTAATTACTTTTTGTAAATTTGAAAAATTATAAGTCGCTTACTCTTTATCAAGCACTTTTTTCCACTCGTTTGGAGAAACTCTCCTTCTCTTTTGTCTTCATCCATTTGATCGTCCCAAATCACCGCACCTGGTCTGTTGTCAATCTACTTGATGTACTCATTGGCATAGTAGAAAGACTCATACGATATGTACCCCTCTTCCATAGACCCCTCGGGTTTTTCCCTTTGTCAAACAAAACCTTTCAATTTCTTCATGTACCTCTCTAAGAAGAACATCCAACGACAAGAAACAACCCCAACTAATTCAACCTCATCTACCAGGTGGATTAGAAGATGAACCTGTAAGTCCATGAAACTCGTCGGTAGTTCCTTCTCAAACATACAAACAATCTCAACTATCTCTTGATGCCACCGTGGAATGCTAGCCACATGAATCTCCTTTGATGTGATCCAACGTACAAATGCAGATAATTTAGATATGGCACATCCTAGGTCGTGACAGAGTTCATGTTTCACACACCCATGCACAAACAAAGGATAATGACACTGCAAAGTTATAAAAACGTGCAATAATATACAAAATTAGTTATGTTTTATGATCATCGCATGGGATAAAATTTATTAATATAAAAAATAATAAAATCATGCTTTTGACATTATACGTACTCTTAGAAGATTCAAATGGTCATGCGATTTCAACCCCGACAAATGGTCATCCACGGTGAAGCAGCACCATAGTCAAGACCCATATGAAGTTGGCACCCTCACATCCATTATAACTTCCTTTGCCAAAGATATATCATCTTTTTTTTAAATCCATGGGACATCACCTTATTTGAAAAACCATGAATTAGAGAGACCAGCGCCTGCCTCTGATCTCGTACTTTCTAATCGTCTTGGCCAATATTTCTTTTTAGTTTTTGAAGTAATAAGATATTTCCTAACCGCCAATGTGTCACTTTGTTTCAATGATATGTGCCTCCATAAATAATATGAAACATTTTTAAATATATGCATGGGATATAATAAGTGGGCAATCTTAATATGCTCCCAATATGGGAGGTCATAAAAGATAGATTTCCTTTTCATCCCAATGGGAAATTTCTCAACATAGGTGTTGAAGAAATCTGGATCATCGAACTTAGGCTCCCCATTTGAATCGAACATTTCTGTGAACTCCTTCTCCTTCTCTCTCTCATATTCTCTAAGCCATTCAGCTGGTGTCATTATTAAAGGCCTTTGGGTTCTTTCTCATTTACCATTAAAAGCGGATGTTGCTCTTCTGTAAGGGTGTTGTTCTGGTAGGAATATCCTGGAGCAATCATACACTGGCTTTCATAGGTCCTTGGACCATCTAGCTTTCAGAGAAGGTCCACAACATTTACATCAAAAATACCCTTTTGTTACAAGACCTGCGAGATTACATTTGTATACATTAATTAATATGCATGGCACGTTAAAGAATATCATGAAGATCAGAACAAATAATATTACAACTAATTAAATAACTAATATGTGAAAGAATATTGTTACATTATATATAAACAAATCAATAAATTAAACATGTAATTTACCAAGGCAAACTCCTAAGCCTGGATAATCATGTGTCGTGTAAGCACATATGACATATAACGTAAACCTCCTTCTACTGCGATGGTTCTTGATACATCGTATACATTTATCCCATCCCATAATTCCTTCAATTCATCTACTAGTGGTTGTAAGTAGACATCCATATTCTTCACTTGTCTTCTACCAGGGACTATGAGAGCCAACATAAGATGTTCATTCTTCATAGACAACCATGGGGAGATATTGCTATTGATCACTACTACAGGCCAAACAGAATAGTTGGTGTTCTAGAGGGAATATGGGTTGATGCCATCCATGGTTATGCTGAGTCGTAGACTTCGTACTTCATTCTTAAATTTTTCGGGCCATGTATCCTCTATATGCTTCATGGTTATTGAATCAGTTGGTATTCACATAAATCCCAACTTACTTCTGTGTGAGGCATGCCATCCCTACAACATAGCTAATTCTTTGCAACGAAAAAGCCTTTGAATCCTCGGGATTATAGGCATGTGCCTCAATATCTTAAAAAGGAGGACCAGTACGTGATTTACCCTTATTTTTTTATTTATCATACCTGTCATGCCCACATTTCAGACACATCTCTTTGTCTGCATATTCTCCTCTATATAGAATACAATCATTTGGACATGCATGATATGATATGTACTCAACACCCAACATTTTCAACAATTTTTCTGCCTCTTCGCAGCTACCGGGCAAGACATTATCACTCGGAAGAACCTTATCTTTGAATAACCTGTAGTTGGTGATCATGGAAAACTATATTAATAAATATACATTGTTGTCGATATAATTATTAACGTTCATAAAATTTAACATTTGTAATGTTCATTGCAGTGTACTGATTATATTTCAAATTTATATATAAGGGAAGTACTTTATGGTAACTTACCTCAAAAGTTTCGAGAAACATGCATTCGACAAGCCAATATTTGCTTTCAAGTTGTACAGTAACATCGTTGTCCCCAACTGGGTAGAATTTGACTGACCGTCGGGTCCAAAGAGAGGGGTGGTGGAAGCAAATTTAAGGCTTTCGAAAAAAGGTGTCAGCGATATGAGCATAATCCCCTAGCTGATCATCATTTTGGAATGCATCTAACAACATTGTCTCCGTGGCAGTCGTATCCCTTAAGTAATCATCCATACCAACCTCTATTTGATTGTCTCCATTGCCAACTTGTGAAGAACTACTATTGATGTACTAATTCCTAATTGGTGAATCTAGACGTAGTGGGAATTGAATCGTTGGTTGATTCAACCATTCTTGGTATCGTTCCTCTCCGATTTTTTCTCTTAATTCAATTTTCTCTCGATTTGACATTGTCGTGGGGTGCAATGGAAGATGGTAGGTAGGTCGTTCATCATCACTAGAATCCTAGTAATTAAATTTTTTTTTTAACATGATTAATACAAAATATTATGATATCAATTAGTAACCACGTTAACAATATTGCATGATTATAAATTTGTTTGACATTGAAATAATTACATATTAATCAATATATATACCAAACAATTATAATTATAATTACCATCATTGTCTCGGGATTGTGGCTAGAAGATGCAATATTGTTACAATTGGCAGGGTGAAGCGGCTGTCCATTTTCATCTACCAAATGCGTCTTGCGGTATGCAGCTCCTGATAAGAACTTTCGATGTTTTGGAGCAATACTTTGAATATAATTTTGTGCATATGAACTCGATGATGAATCTGCATGAACCTGCAAATTTGTATACATTATAAATTTAATTAAGTTGTGCATGATTGACTACATGGATAAAAAACATACATAAATTCAATTAGATAGTGAAAAAATAAAACAAATCTGAAGTAAATATTATGTCTCCACATGGATAGGGAGAATTTCGCGATGGACTTTGAGAAATATTATGGAACGAGCTCAATTTTGAAGAATTTTCCATTTCATCTAATATATGATATTTTATCCCTGCATTTGAGCAAAACAACAATAAAATTTGGTGCACAAACCTAACTGTAATTCCAGTGCGTACTATTTGGATAACCGCACTGGCCAGTTCTTTATTTTTCTGCACCGGTGCACTTCTCTAACAAGTACCACTGGTGCGGTTCAATTAAACGACGCACCGGTAAACAAATGACCGCAATAAAAAAAAGTGCAACCCTATTTTATTTAAGTAAAAAAAAAGCGGTAAATTGAAAATTCAGTGGAAAAATATTTTCGAAAATCTAATTTCATAAAACATTTCTTTAAATACTAAACATTTTTCACTATTTCACTATTTTTGCAAAACAAATCAGCCATAGATTTGCAGGATACATACCTGGAGCAAACAGAGCATGAGAGCACTATGGAGTAGGGAAATACCTTTGAACAAAAGTATTTAGACAATCCGAATTCCAAACCTCTGGTAATTCAAACCATGTACCATAGAATTTTAAACGATGTGAGTAAAGTGTATTGTTTTTTTTGTACCTTTTTCTATAGTTCCTTTTATGAAGTGAAATAAGAAATCAAAGTCTATTGTTTTATTTTATTTTTTTCTCTAGTTTTTTATGAAGTAAATTGAAAATCAAATCTTATTGTTTTTTGAACTTTTGTTTATGTATTTTTTTACCTTTTCTGCAGTTTTCAGAAACAAAAATAAAAAAAGAAATCAATTTTTAGAAACAAAACCCTAGATTCTTTTTGTTTCTGACATTTTTTCTCCCTCTTTCTTTTCAATTTAGATTTATAGGTTTTTGTACTGATAATAAATCCAACCCACAGGAAAAATTGCATAGTCGGATCCCAATCCATGTTGGCCTTTGCATCAATCTTAAAAAGATACGGATTATTTTTTGCCGGTGCGCCCTGCGTAACGTTGCACACCGGTGCACTTGGTTATACCAGCACACCATGAAGGTACAATGATAAAAAATTAAAAAAACAAATTATGTTTTTATTAGTGCGCCATATGTAACATATGGCACCGATGCACTATTACATTATGGCACACCACACAACATGTTGTTTTGAAAAAAACCATTTTACAAACATACCCTACATTATTTTTGTTTTTGCCCTGTCTTCTCCCACTTGCTTTGATTTCAGAATTAGGGCTTTTCAATTTATATTTATAGGGTTTATATTGATAAATATAAACCTAAGACATCCAACGAACGGGTTGACCTACATAGTCGGATCCCAATCCATCTCGGCCATTGCATTAAAAAAGAAATAATAATCATGTGGTGCATCCTGGCTGAAAGAGTGCACTAGGGTGCTCTGTTATCATAGCATAGCATGAAATTACTGTCATAAAAAATTAGAAAAATATGTAGCCGATGTGCTATTTCATTATGACACACTGCGAACGTTCAGTTTTGAAAAAAAAAAAACTTTCAAAAAATACAAACCTTACTTTCTTTTTGTTTCTCCCCTTTCTTCTTCTTCTTTCTGTGATTCAAAATTAGGAATTTTCAATTTATATTTATAGGGTTTGTATTGCTAAATATAGACCTAAGAAATGCAACCAATGGGACAATTAGCATAGTCGTATCCTAATCCATGTGAGCCTTGGAATGATTTAAACAAAAACAAATTTTTTATCGGTACACCCTATGTAAGGTAGTGCACCGGTGCTCTGTTGTTTACAAGAGCACTAGATAAGTAATGTGAAAAAATAAGTTTTTCTAATGGTGTGCCATATGTAAAATATAGCACCAATTTATGCTAAAAAAACTAACACTGGATGATTTTTATTATTTTTATGATGGTTAATTGGTGTGGTCATTGACATGTAACGCATCGGGGCTTATTGTTGACATAGAGCACCATACCGTGTATTATACTATTTTTGCAGTGTGTGGGAAAGACATACAGACACCGACGTCGGTGCGTTCACCATGAAAGGCGCATTAGTTTTTTGAGAATATATTTTTTTTAATTGAGAAGTTGACAGTTTATTTAAAAATATATTATTGACTGATATGATAAAGGTTTGATATTGTTAAAGAAATGACTGACAAGAGATCAAGTAACGAAAATACTGATAACACATCAAGAAAAGCAGAAAAGGCAAGTTCTTTGTAAATTTTTTACAAAAAAATTATTTTTGAACTATATGTAAGTTTAAATAATATGTATTGTTTAATGTGTATCATGCAGAGCCACAAAATGACAAAGCTCGATAAGATTATTTCTGATCTAGGACCAGAAGAACGTATAAGCTTGATGGAAAATTTTCAAAAGGATGAATCAGGTGAATGAAAAAATACTATCGATCCAACATGAGTTTCTTTTTTTAGTTTTCATTAATAATATAATTAAAATTATTAGATAACATGTGTGAAAAATTCTATTAATTCACCTCTGTTTAATGTTCTACAGGGACAAACAACTCAGAAAATGAATATTGTTCTAAGAAAAGAAAAATAACAGAACATGCAAATGAAAATGAATTTCTCCTTAGCTCATCTAGAGTGGTGTTGGAGGTTAACGAAAGGGGGAAAAACTTTTACAAATGTTTGAGAGATCTAGTGGAATGAATGTATAGACGTTCTTTCCACTTACAATACAAAAACCAATCCAATGATTCCAAGAACCAGATTTTATGTAAACTACAGGAAGAGTTTCTAGAGAATTGGTCAATGAGACATATTAGACTTTTAATAGCAAAAACGTACAACAAAAAAAAATAAGGAATGAAAAAGTAATATTCCTTTAGATGTTTGTCTATAATTATTTATAAATATCACTTTTGTTATACTTACTTTTCATATATCAATATAAAAATTAAATAGTTTATTGCCATGTTACATTTTCAGAAAGGTTATGAAAATCTCAAAAGATGAATGAGCTTATATCAGAAATATGCCAGTAGGAATGTCCAAAAAGGTGTACAAGGAGATGGTCAAAGAAATGGACAAAATTGTATCGCGGGAGGAGCCATCTCAACAACAACGTGCTTCAAATGTAATATGTAATCATTGAATTTTTTTATCATTAGGTAAAATAAATCAACAATTTAGCATTAAATATTAATTTTCAAGTATTTTCTTGTAGAAAAGAAAAGAAAATGGAACCCATTCAGCACATAAAACAGGACGACAAGGAAGAAAAGGAATCATATCTAAGTTTGTGAGTAATTTTTACTTCCTTATAACAACTTAACTAGATTTCATTTTTGTATTTTTAAGTTGTTTTACAAATATCATCATTAAATGTCTCCAAACAGGTGCTAACATACAAAGAAGAACCATCAAAGGAATTGATTGAAATTGGTTTAAATATGGTTTGTGCGTATATGTTGGCATATCAAAACTTAATTGTGGAATTTGTAAGCATTTATCGATCTTGTTTTACTTAGATCCGTCTATAATTAATAGAAAAAATAAATATTTTATATTAAATATATGATTTCTTATGGGGTATAAAACTTTCAGGAAACAAAGTATGGCACTGCGCCAACAGATCAAATCTTGAAAGATGGCATGTTACATGGTTTTGAAAGAATGTGTATAGTTTATGAGTCAATTGTTGCATTGGTACATCATTTCTTTTCGACTTACATTGATGTATATTATTTAATATTGAAATTTTCATTATTCTCACCAATGTATATACACTCATTACAGTTTATTTTTATTTTTGTAGATGGAAGAAGGTGAAGAAGAAGAAAACAATCAACGTCGTGAACAAAACATTTTTGAAAATAACCCAAGTCATGGAAGTAGCTCTAGCAGTGATAGCAGTTCAAGTGAAGAATGATGATCACTATGTTTGGATATAAAAGCAAGGCGTTGTACTATTTTTGGAAAAATGTCTATGAAATCAGACATTTTCTTTAATGTAATGGACATAGTGTCCCAATTGAAAGATAAAGGGATACCAATAACTGTCCCATTTTGTATGACAAAGAATGTCTTATTCATATATATATATATATATATATATATATATATATATATATGTTTTAATTTATTCTATTGCATTCTCTATTGTCGCTATTGTGTTCTCCATTGTCGTTCTCAAATGCAGTAATAAAAATTTAATTCATATGAATATTGTTATAACATATATATGTGTCGACTTTTGATGAATAATGAATTTTTAAAAACCACAATAATTATGATATGATATAACAAATTAATCTAAACATCACATTCAAATCCATTAATAAAAACTTAATTAATATGAATATTGTTATAATATGTGTCGACTTTTGATGAATAATGAATTTAAAACAATCACAATAATTGCATTGCCACAGGTCGATGTTTCTAAATAATAAAAAATGAAAACTAGTGCGCTTGTATTATTAAGCGCACCGGTGCATTTTTACTACCTATCGGGATCGCACAAATACCAAAACCAGTTAAAAATATCGAGGCGTTTGTGCGGTACGGCACTCCGGTGCATTTATGTATCTATACACACCGGTGTCACTTTACCGCCTATGAGCACTGCACGAATACGGATACCAATTATAAATTGCAGTGCGTCTATGTGATACTATGCACCGGGGCGTTTTTTCTATCTATACGCATCGGTGCATTTGGATGACCAATAGGCACCGCACGAATACCGATACCAATTACAAATCTCGATGCATTTGTGTGATAGTACGCACTGGGGCGTTTATGTGTCGATAAGCGCCGGTGCATTTGTATGACATATTTGCACTGCACGAATACTGATACCAATTGTAAACCTCGGTGCATTTGTGTGATACAATGCACCAGGGAATTTATATAAGCATACGCACCGGCGCGTTGATACGACCTATGGGTACTGCTCAAATCCCAAGACTAATTAGAATGGCCCCATGCGTTGTATCACCAACACTAGGCCCGGTGCTGTTATTTTCCTTAACTGCCCTGTGCATTCTCCTTCGACTGCCCCGGTACGTTGTCTATCGATATGCACTGGTGCGTTAAAACCTGATAAGAGCACCAATGAAAAAACATCTGTAATAACCTCTGGCTGCCCATTTTTTTTAGTTGTGTTGAATTTCCATTAAAATCTCCACCAAAACCTCCTTTACTAGAAACGGATGTGGTAGCATATGTTTTTTTGACAATTTTGGCCAATTTTATAACACTAAAAACCTCCTTTATAACCTCTGCTAGAGGGTATTTTCCTTGTAGTGTTAGGTTCCTTTGGTATGACTTCATGTTTAATAACATCTTTCACCTCTCTAAATACCACATCTTGGTTTTACACGACCTTCCTTGTTTCTGGGTTCCAAATATTATAACCTTTTAAACAATCCTTATACCCAATAAAGATACACCTTTTAGATTTACTATCCAACATGGTTCTTTTCTCCTCTGGAACATGTACATATGCATCATAGCCAAATACCCTCATATGTGAAAGAGAGGGTTTCTTACCAGTCCATACCTAATATGGATTCTTATCCTAAATTGTTGATCAAGGTGATATGTTAACCAAGTAACATGTAAAATCCATTGTCTCTGCACAAAATTGATGTCCTAACTCGACACCATTGACCATGCTTCTTTCCTTTTCCATAAAATCCCTGCTCATTCTTTATGCAACTCCATTTTTTTTAGGTGTGTATGGAGTAGTCTTATGTCGTGCTATACCACACTTCTTATAGAACTCTTCAAAATCCTTCTTCCATAACTCTCCACCATTATCTTTCCTTAATGCCTTAATCTTCTTCTCTATCTGATTTTGCACCAGATCCTTAAATTCTTTAAACTTGTCAAAGACTTCAAATTTCTTCCTGAGGAAATATAGCCATGTATTCCTCGAGAAGTCATCTATAAATGAGACATAGTCCATGGAACTGACATAGGTCCAAACACATCCCTATGCCCAAGCTCTAATATCCCTTTCTCCCTCTTGGCACTAGAGGGGAAACTCACCCAATTCTGCTTCCCATATACAAAATGTTCACGGAAATAGAAATCCAGTGTAATATTCCAAAAATTTAGCCTTCATCTAAATGGAATATTATATTTTGTTTTATCACTAGGTAGGTGAATAAGTGGGTAGGGAGGCCCATAAAACCCTTTTGAAGGACTAATAACACTCCTAATGTGAAAGGAGGTAGAATAATCAGCTAGATTAAGCACCTTTGGGTGTGAATTGGAGGAAATACATGTTGAATAGGTCAACTTTGACCAAGTCAAAAACGTTGTCATAGAGGAGTGGCATTCATGATGAGACAACGCAATTTTTGTGGAGGACAACTTACATGAGCTTAGTGGCAAGTATGGATGGGACCCAATGTGAGAAGGCTCACATACTATATATGGAGGGGATGGCAGCCATTGTTATTCATGTTTTGGATTATTATTTTGTATATGGTTTTTTTAGACTACTTGCATTCCTTCGTTGTTTAGCAGGGTTGTTGTGTTGTTTAGCACTGGGTGTTCCCGAGCGGGAATCCCACCTCTTTCCTTGAGAGGCCTCTTGGAAGATTATTGCATTCATTTCCACATTCAGGTTTCTAGACCAAGCTACATATTTCTTCACCAACGTAGTTTCTGCAAGTTATTGTGTTGTGTTGCAGGGTGCAGCAGTGGAGGAGAGAAATCTTCAATTTTTGAGCTTATTTTCCAGTGAGGGGACCAGCCCTTCATCTATTGAGTTGATTGTGTGTTGTTGAAGCTGTTAGATCATTCCTTCAACCCCATATCAGCAGTCATTCATAGGTATTTCGTAAGTCAGGTAGTAGAAATGCAGTGGGCAACTAAAAAAATGTCGAAAATCCAAACTTAAAATCTGGCCAAACCATTTCTGGGTTTTTATGGGTTTTTTGAGTATAATTTGTGGTTAAAAGAGAGGATCATTATGAGCACTCTAACAGCCTTATGAAAAGGGTTCTTATTCATAATAACCGAAGTTTCTAGCAGCAGCAACACACATTTCCAGTGCTTGGTTTCTTTGGTGTATTTCAGCCATCTTGTGGCTTAAGTGCATTCCTTTTGGAGCACTATGTACTTTCATTTGATTTTGATATATAATGATATGGCTCAGCTGTTTTCTGCCCATATTTATGATGTTTTGATGTATTCCGGCATTTTTCCAGTTCTACATGTTTAATTCTTATTTTACCGTAATTGGAATTGTGCATATGTTCTATATTCCTGTCTTTTCCATTTCGGAATATTACATCCAGAGAGAAATTAGAAATACATTATGCCATAACATTATCATGCAATATTCAAAGGTCCTTCTCTCAAATATGTCGAAGCCTTTGATGCCATAACATGGTATTTTCTCTAGAGACCACTAATATTTCTACGCCACTTTCAAGAACCACAAAACTATTGCACCCATCAATAATAGTTCTACCTAGAAGCTTGTATAGAATTCCAATCTGAACACCTTGCATTAATACCAACTTTCCCCAAACCATCTTCCAAGTATCCTTCTCAAACACTATTTTTACACATGTATCATCCATCTTGCTTTAAAAAATCATATTTCTGGCCAATGCAGGAATATACAAAACACCAAGAATTTTTATAATTCTTCCACCTTGAAACTTAAACTTGAATTTTCCATGTCTGAAAAATTTTACCTTCCTGTCATCCCCTAAGAAGACATCACCACCATCATATTTATCATACTCATAGAAACACTCCCTATGGGGAGTGAAGTGAAATGATGCACCTAAGTCAATCAACCATGCCTCATGATCTACATGTGTACTTGAAGAAGAATCCAAGTAAACATACCTGCCTTCATCTGAGGTGGTTTTCCTATGTACAAGGAGCATCATCGTGTCCCTTTCCTTTCTCAGGAGCTATAAATCTACAATCATTTTTGTATTTCCCTTCCTTTCTATATTTCCAGCACACCTTTATAGGTTTTCCTAGAGATTTATATCTCCCTCTAGATTTGGATCTCACACTCGAGGACTTATTTTTGTTTAGGTTATGGGACCATCCTCGTACAAACAAGGAATATTCATTCTAGCTCTCCATATTTTTATGTCTCATCTCCTCCGACAACAAGGATGAGGCTATTTCATCAAAATTCAAGGTAGTTGTATTGCTACCTATATCAACAACCATACTATCCCACGAATCGAGTAGAGAACATAGAAAACTGATGCACTTATCTTCATATGAAATTTTTATATCGATAGATATCAACTGGATTACCATAGTATTAAAGGCATTCAGATGCTCTATCACTGAGTCTCCATACTTCATCCTTAGGTTATATAAATTTTTCCGTAGGAACAATTTTTTCACCAGAGACTTAGATTGGTACAAAGTCCCTAACTTGTCCCAAAAATTCTTCTTCGTAGCTTCCCTTAATACATTCAACAATACTGAAACTGAGATACACAACCGTATTGTGCTATTTTCCTTCTAATCCAACTTTTCCCAATCTTCTACTGACATAGTTGTTTGTCATGCCTTAACACTTGGAACATATTATCATGTTTGACATGCCTTCGCACTATTTTTCACATATTATCATTCCCAAGCATGTCAAACATGGGAACCTTACAACTAGCCTTACTTGGGAACCTTACATTCCCTGGAACACCTTGACACTCCTTAGCTGTTATACCCTCATAGATAGCCTTACTTTTTTTGCAAATTGGGAACCCAACCAAGTCATCAGAAAAACAATGTTGTGCCCAACCCAAATTCTCCCTTTCTCTGAAATTACTTTTTCCATACCTTATCACAACCATAGGCCTCCCTCTTGCAAGTCTTATGTTGAACTTGTATAATTGTATTTGTATAATTGCTTGATGACCCAATGAATGAAGTAATGTCTAAATGAGAAAACATATATAAAAAATTATCATGTTAATACATTATATTATGCATTTTTATTTCAACATGGTATTAGAGTTAGGAACAAGATTCAAATTTGTCTCTGAAATCTATTCAAGATTATGAAGGACGTATTCACCAGAAGTCGAGTTTGTAAGAATATCTTTCTATGGTTGGAAATAGAATTCCTATTGAAAAAAAGACCTACGACAAGTCTAAAATTATCTCTATTCTACTGGGTCGTAAAATATCTATTATAAGAGAAGGACCAAGTGTCTTGGTTTATTACTACAAGCCTAGAACAGGCTGAGATTAGGAAAATCTCAATTATGAGAAAAAATATGAATTTAAGCCAATTTGATCGAGGTTATTGTAAGTTGAGTTACAGTACAAGCTAATAACAACCTAAATCTCCATGATGACGATCTAAGTTATCTTTGATGAAAATTCAAGGAAGCAGCATAAATTTTAGAGTTATTTTTTTGTCTACTAAAGGAAGACTAGCATAGACCAAGCCTCATAAATCCAAAAAAATCTTACTTGGTGGAGTTAACATAAGCAATAATATGAAATTTTGGAAAAGGTAAAACATGATACGTGGTATGTTGTATCACCACTTTAGTGGGATACACTTTGAACAGGAACCCCCTTTTGGGGGATTGTTGTGTCTCCCTCACAGGTGCTTCCTCTATTTGTAGTTTTGATGATTTTTCACCCGATTTTCTTACTAGCTCGGTTTTGTTAGTTGTACATTAGTTGGACATCATTTGGCATGTTGTGAAGAGTCACAACCACATTTTTTCAATGGTGATGGAAATTTTTTCTGTGTGCAAAGAGTGTGACTCTATAATGAGCTAGAAATTGGGTTCGCCTCAAAATTGGTCATGGGTCAATTATAGGGTGGTCAATTGTCATTTTTCTTGGTTGACACAACTGGTAACATATGAGTAGTATGTTGGATCAAGCACACCATAGTGGTGGGAAGTTTGAACGAAAACTTGTTTGGGGGATCGATGTGGCTCCCTCGTAATGGCTTTTCCTTTGTATGGTTTCGAGGATGTTGGATACATGGTGGATAGGTGGAATTTTCAGTTTGCATGAAGGGTGATGCAGTATAAGATTTGTTTGTCGGACCCATTTGAAGATTGACTGAGGCCATTTTTAGGGTGATCAACTCCCATTTCGTCCAGACTAGGCCCAAGTCCATTTGAAGGGGACACTTGACAGGGTGACTGACCCGTCAAGGCAAGACCATGCAACACCATCAACGAGTCAGGGTGTTTGGGAATGTAACCTTAATTGGGTGGTAAATTCTGTCCAAGGCTAAATATGGACAAGATATTGATAACGAACAAGTATTGTGAGGAAAAGATGAAAATGACTTTGAAAAGAGAGTTATAGTGATTGATTGTTGGCATTGGTATTGTATTTAGAATTTTAGTGCCAATTCTCTAGAATAACACTATCTATAATGAGAATTTTCCTCGGTAAGAGGGTTATGACGAAAATTGAAAACACAACACATAAAGGGCCACTATTCAAAGCCCAATTTTCACCCCATGTTTTTTGCATCGGTTTCCATGTATTTGGGTTTCCCTAAAGAGAAGTGAAACATGAACCTGTTATATAAACTTTGTAAAGCACCCACCTAGTTTAGGCTGCCATCTTCATTTTCGTATTCAAGAAGGAGCCTTATCTAGTAATCACTTGAGCTCGCATTAATGTGGAAGGAAATATTCACAAGGCACCCTGTATTTTTCAAAATGGTCATCTATAAAAAGAAGCATTACAAAATAAAATAAAATACTGCAAACCATTTTTGAAATTCATCTATTTTTCTTATCTTCAATCCAAAGAAGATAAATTCCTTCGAAACAATGTAGACATGACTCTAACATTGAGCTTATCTATACCTCTACGAGGATCATATGCCATAGCTTGGAAGGTAGTACTGATGAGAACAAACTATGCTTTCCTAAATGATTCGTTAGTGACCACAATAGTGACTTAGCCCATAGTTAATTTCCTCATCCACTTAGAGTTGGAAAACAAAGGAAAGACAAATTTTCATCTCATTGTTCAAGAAACGTTGAATGTTAATAGACATTTAAAAATTCACCACCAAAAATATAAAATATATTCATGAAATGGTCTATGCACTTGTCTACATATTGAAGTGCAACCATACATTGGCTTGACATCATTAAAACCTAGACTAAATTAAAATTATTGTGTTGGAAATTACCTTTTTTTATTGTGGAGGAAATGCATTTATTTTTTCTTAAGTTAACTCTTTTTAAACCTTGTTTTTTAAGTAAAGCTCATCTTTAAATAACAAGTGGTCATTTCTTTCTTCTGTTTTCCAGGTTTGGGATGCAATAGGAATTGAACATTGAGGTCCTAGTGGGCCCTTATTAAAGAAGTTGCTCTAGCTACAAAAAAAATTGTAAGAGATTTCTTTGAATCTTTCAATGATTATGCTAAGGACTTATGTATGAAGAAATTAATTTTTTTTGGTAATCATCTAAGAAGTAAAAACAATATTTTCTATGCTTACAATAATGAAGGTCAAATTGTTATGGTTATTCTGTAGAAAAAGATAGTTGATATAGCAGTTTTTTCTAGATTGTTTCTTGTCACACAATTTTTCTAATCAAATCCACAAAAAATCCTAGAAACATACATTTTAACAACATCCCTTTGCACCAAGAAGGAAAATTTTTAGTGTATTCCTTTTCCGGCCACTGTTAGGATGGATCTAGTTCATACCTCCATCTCCTAAAGAAATGATCAATGTAAGACTAGGGAATATTAATATTTTGTTGTATGAATGGTATATTGTGGGGGCAAATCACACAAAAGGTTTTCTTTTCATCCTACAAGGTACACCTTCAAATATGATTTTCCCTCCAAGCAAGGATTTATCTCAATTAGAACACATGATTTAAACTCATTGAAGATTCACTCAAGTACTATACTCTCCCCAAAAATGTCATCAATTGTTCTAATATCAAACTAAGTCTATTACTTTTGTAATTGTAAGTTATTTGGCTTACAACACCACCTTCATCCCAAATAAAACGTCAAGCTTAGTAATGAGAGCTTAATACTCCAATATCGCTAAGTATACCATATCCTCCTCTATCCACTTAGACAATAATTTAGTAGTAACTACTAAAATTACCATAATGGCTTAGTGACAAATTCATCTCTCCTAAGGTAGAAATTATACATTAACACAGACAAACAAAGTCCTAAAAGTAATATTTCTTTTCCATTTTTCCCAAGAGCCAATAAAATGACCTTTTTTCTTCAAGCACCTCTTCCTAATGTCACATTATACCTTTCCCAACCCATTTCCAAGAATAATTTGCATCCTCAATAAGCTTAGGGGAAATTTAGGGTCATGGTTAAAAACATTCAAGTCGCTTGAAGACATTTTGTAGGTTAAACCCAACACCCTCGGTCATTAAACCCTAATTTAACTCATCTACCATATTTCAAAGATTTTAGACAATTATTTCCCATTATTGAGTGTTGGCTTTATCATAGACTCAAGGTTAATGGAATGTTACTAAATATGGCCTATTGTTGTCTAATGTCCTAATATATTCCATCTTATAGGGGCAATAAGGTCTCACTTGAGACACATATCATAATTCACAATAAGTAAAGTGAAAATTGTTAAATATTTTAGTGGGGATCACATTTGTTATGATATTATTAGCATCCATTTAAACCACTATAACTAACATCATTATGAATAAAAACTAACATATATCACCCAAATATAGTACAAATACAAACACATAGGTAGAATAGTAATCCATTATACTAATAACATTCAGAGTATTACATAACTCTAATGTAGAGTGAACACCAAAAACTAATAACAAATGCAATCCCCATTACAACTTCTCCCTAATTTTGAATCTATTTAAGTACGTTATAGACCTTCCATATATAGGAAACTAGAGTGACCTCAAAAAAATCGAAATTATAAGAGAGAATTTACCAACTATAACCCAATCAACACGTAAATAGACTACAAAAAAGTCTATTTATGTAGAGAGATATACAAATTATCTAGAAAAATAGGTGCACAAAACATATGAGATGACTCTTTAACCTTATATACCCAACCTTGTATGAATAAACATATTCAACCTTCTACATATTTACTTCTATAAATTCATATTTTTTCAAAAAAAATTGAACTTTTCTCCATGTTAAAACTTTGTAAAAAATGATCCTCGACCATGCCTTCCCACTCACCCCTAAGTTGGATTCTATGCTTCTGACCAAAAAAAACACGCATTTCATATCAAAATATCAAAAAATTTCAAATATCTAATTTTTTCATTTCCCTCCTATTGTAGGGTCAAAATATCAAAAAATTTCAAATATCAAAATTTTTCATTTCCCTCATGTTGCAGGGTTTGTCCAGGGAAGGAGGAGGGGTGCCTCAATCATGGTGATTTATTTCCATAGAATGAATCTGAACAATATTCCCCACCTTGGGGGGTGATGTCCCATCCCTAAATCCTCCTTCTCTCTTCGCAACTTCATAATACTTCTAGACAAGTGCTCGAATTGCCATAATCAAGGTCATCCGCTCACTCACCAGAGGCCAAAGATTTGATCAAGGGTCTCCAAAGAAGGTCAAGGAGGGCATCGGTAAAGAAAGAGGCTAAGGAGGCTAAGACACCAATGTCTAATTCTTTTCAAGGTTCAGTCTCCTGACACAAATTCCTTTTCACTCTTAAACCCTAGCTATTTGTTGAAAAAATGTAATACTTAGGTGAGAGGCCCGTTACGCTATTGCTCTTAATTTTTTTCTAGAGAAATTTCAAACTCTCTTGTTTCCTTACATGTTATTAGATTTTATCATGGGTTTAATATATGGGTTTTTTATTTTATGGATCAAGTTTTGTTTGTTCCAGTTTACTATGGATTCATGTTTTTTATTATCTAATATGAAGAGTTGAATGTATTGAATCAGAAGTCACGCATATTATTTTTATGGCTGCCTTCCTACAAAATATGTAGAGCTAGAGAGAAAACTGCACAACCCTATCTATGAGGAAATGAGATCTACCTTGCAGAAAAAGGGAGGAATATCATGTGGGGTTCAGATTCCATCTGTTCTACAACTTGCACAATCTATAGAACAGTGCGAGAGGATGCTCCTACAAAGCTGACACACCAGATCTGAAACATATTACCATGGTATTGTGCTGGTAGTTTATCTAGAAGATATCCAGTGGAAAATTTGAGTGACATCTCGAAGATCTTGTAGATAAATTGTGATTCTGTTTTCTTTTTTAGCTGGAAAGATTGAAAAAATGGTGAGAGAATGCCCCGGATCAACGTATATTCTGGACTACTACTGGAAAATATGTGTTCTAACAAGAGCCAGACTTCTATACAATGTTCTACCAGGATCTGGCACCTTATTCTGGATCCCTTGATTGTGATATGAAAACCATCAAGGTGAAATTTTCTATGGCTCTTTACAAGGGGTTTATTCCCATTGTGACGATACAAGGTTTTTTTACTATCGTTATTTTTGTTACTCTAGAGCAAGTTAGGAATATTTTAAATAATCATTTTTTTATGATGGGACGCTGATCAGATTGCAATATAAAGCAGAAGTAGTTTTTGAATTTACCAACGTCTTTCCTTATCAATATTTTAAATAATTAGTTTTTCGGTGATGGGACACTGATCGGATTGCAATATAAAGTAGAAGACCAACGCCTTTCTATATCCATCTAACTGAGGTAGATAGAAACATCTTGATATCTATCTATCAAGTAGGAAATGTATTTCCAATATGATATCTTTTATTTTTATGACCCTTCCTCATCTTCCTCGCTTTCGCCCGCCCCCAATCAAACCGATGGCCGAGATGTCGATGGTGTTATAGGATCTTCTAGAAATGCAGTGATTGGTTGGGTTTTGAACCAAGGAAGAAATGGTGGCATACGCATTTGATTGATTCCAATGGAGTGAGGAATGAAAGCACAGACAGATGGTGGGAGGGCACCATATTCAAACAAAATATTATCCAGGAACATATGTATTGGGAAAATTTCACTATGTAGTTAGGAATATTTTCAAGGGCCTTAATTTTTATATTTTATCCTCAACAATTTCATTTGAGCAAGTTAGGAATATTTTCAAGGACCTTATTTTTTAGATCTTATTCTCAACCATTTTATTTAATTATAAAATTCGATTCCTTCATTGTGGCCATCTATATTTGTCTTTCTGTCTACTTAACTTCAGAGAATGTCAAATTGAAGGACCATTTGCCTCGTTCTCAATGGAAACTGGACATAAGCATGTAAATTTGACATGAGAAATTCAAAAACTTTAATCGAACTTACAAAAGAAACAATAACTTTATGTCTACTTAACTTTGGACATTCTCCGATGTAATCGAGCCTATAGGGATTTGAAAGTGAGGTCCCATATGTTTGTTAAATGTCGTTCCTTGCTTTACGAATAGTGTGCTTACTTGTGAAATCAAGGTGCTTCGTATCAATAAAAACACCCACACTAGAAGTAATCTGAGCATAAGCTTGGTTTCTTCTACCTGGCTTACAGGACACAACTTCCACTGACTAGTTAAGCCATCCTTGGTTGCCACTTATTCCAAATATCTTCAAGGTAGAAAAAGGAAAATTAGACTAAATAATAGTGCAGTGAAGTTATGGAAAAATTAATTTGTATAAACATGGATAGAAAATTAATTCATTTCTTTTGAATGAATAGGTAAATCTAACTGCATTTCATCAGGATGAAAAGTAATTATGTTATACTAATAATAGAGCATGCTAATTATGTTATTATATGATAAATATGATCAACTAGAAAAAAAACATATGAGAAATGAGACTAACACTAATAACAGAAAATATGGCAGTGACACTAATACTATTTACTCTCAAACAATCATGAAGATTGATTTCAACAATTACAACCAGTTTTTGTCTACTATTACTCATAATTCACAAAATAGTCAACTGATAATGAAAATTACTCCTGGTTTAACTCACCTCAAAACCAGAGTATGAGAAATGGGGAATATGCCTTTAGAAACATACTCTTTGGGGTCAAACTCATAAAATTTTGTGGGATATGATGGGATATTAACTTTCCATTTACGAACTGTTGCAACAATTACTTGATCCATGTGATTGAATGGATTTCCATTCAGAACTTTATGTCTATAAAATGGAGTACCAATTAAGAATAGTATGAGAGATATAATCAATCCCACCGTGGGAATCGCATAACCTACAGTGAATCCCACGCGATCCTGGATGTATATTAGAAAACTATATGCAAACAAAATTACCAAAAACATACTAAATATACACCAATTGAAGAAGGAGGATTTCTGAACCTTCTCTTCGGGATCAAATTCATCGAACTGATCGGAACCAATGGTGGAAATGTTGGGTTTTTAACCGCCAGTTCCCACAACAAGAACGTATAAATAAAAGTTTAAAATCCCAACCTGAAACTTGGAAGCTTTCTCACAAATGTTGGAGCCTTCGAAGAATGCTCCCAACCTCTCTACACAGACTTCAGATAATGTCAAATTGAAGAACCATTTGCCTCGTTCTCAATGGAGACTTGACATAAGCATGTAAATTTGACATGATAAATTCAAAACTTTAATCAAACTTACAAAAGAAACAATAATGGTTGTGGAGCAATAGGTTCCTATCTAGCAGTAAGGGAGTGTTTGAAGGATGAGGAATCTAAACCCAACACACAACTCCATCTGAACATGCTTGTGATCCTTCTTGAATGAGGAATCTGAATTCAATTCACAACTCCATGTGAATTTTTTTTTTAGCTTTCTAATTGATGGTGAATAGATCATCCTGGAAAGCGTTCTATAAGGAGCCAAACCTCTGTACAGGGCCTAGAAGGAATCTTAGTGTGACAGAAGTGGTATGGCGTCCCAGCTGCATGGCCACGACAAAGAGATTGGGGAAATAATATCAACTCATGGTGAACGTGAAAGGGAAAAGAGGAAGGAGAGTATGATGTTGTTGTTGACTACATTGACCAAGCCATCACAAACGTAACCCATCTTCATACTTACTACAAAGAGGCAGAAGAGTATGATGCTGATGTTTCAATTGACAAAGCCATTGAAAACCCAAGCCATCATGAAAATCGTTACACCTACCAATCAATCGTTTTTGCTAGAGGTTGTCATCGAACCGTTAAAACAAATCCAGGTGTCCTAGAACTGTTCTGATGATGTTCCGAGAGAGGATAAATAGTGGACATATTAGGATGTGAGTTACATATTTTTTGCTATACTTTTCCAAATTTTGTGTGTTTTTCTTTCAAATGAAGTATAAATATCTCTTTTATTTTTATAATAGAAAAATTAACCTGAACTTCAAGTGTTGTGGTATGTTTGCCCTATTTTGTTTAATATGTGCACCAGAAAACGGGAACTGAAATTAATATCTCGATGGAAGATTTTGCTTCCTATAAACGTAAAAAAAAAATCTCGTCCTTCTCTATTGCGTATCAGATGTTGAACACAATTCTGAGCTCATTGAATAAATTTCTCCTAAAACTGGATGTGGTCATTTACGTATGAAATTTCTTAGGGTCTTGATCTTAAGAACAATTCCTTCTCCTTCGGCTCAAGTTATGAGTGGTAGTCATTCTATCAAACTCACCTGGGTTATCTACCCTGCCTTATGCCTTTTTTACCTATGCGGCATGGGTGAGGCATGCCATAGAGAGAAAGAAACACCTATTTTCATTCTAACAGTTCCCTAATCTCACATGTGAACAAATACCCATTGACATTATATTAATTTTAGGAATTTTTACTTAGATAAAGGTGGCATCTAGGACTTGTATTGTAGCCTAATATTGAAGTGAGTTCCAATATTGCAATCTATAATATATAAATGTATGGTTCATTAGAGGTTGCTGAAGACAGTTGGCGTTTGTTTTCTTATATGTGGGTTATATGTTTCTCTAGGTTAAGTCACCGATTTGATATTCAAACTTGGGAACAACGAAATTCGAAAATATGTGCCAGTAAAAAATTATATGATACAATTCACGATTACATTGGACAAAAGAATTAAGTTGTTTTTTAGTTTCATTATAACTTCATATCTACATCTTTAATTATCTACCTTTTTTCCTCTGTTGGGCCAGAATTGTGAATTACGGATAAATCACACTTCCCTAGACAGGTGCTAGTCTAGAAAAACAGGTGAAATACTATACGACTATTTCTCCTAAATCAAAATAGATACACGGAGAGGATTGGAGGCTTCCTTGTTCAGCCGCTTCCAAATGGCTCCTTCTGTCGCTTCCATTGCAGCTTCAAATTCAAGCAGTTTGTGAGTTGAATGCTTCCTACAAGAAAGAACACTGAAACAGCAGAAGATGAAATAATATAGATATCTATTCAAGCTAGTTAGCTAAATCAGTAAAGCATAAACCACATACATCAACCAAGATCTTACAATATGGAAAATCAAAGCCAATACAAATGCATGTAGGGAAAAATAAGAAGTACTCTTTATTGATGATAGAAGGAGAGGTTACAACCTAGTGACTGATTTGAAGTGACCTTCCAGCAACGTTCCCAAGCCTCATCATAGTATAAATCTCTCCAGCAAAAACTTCACAAATCTAGCTCTCAATTGAAAATTCTCCAGCATTTCTCTACTCAAATTATTCCTTCTCAAGCACTTAGATCTATGCTCAATTTATAGATGAACTATAGGTTGTTTTGCAATCAATTCCAAAAATAGGCAAGACATGTTTCCAGTCATGTAGATGTCAAATGGACACTTGGATCCGAAGCTTGACATATTTCAACTCTTCTGGAAGGGACTGGTCAAGTGGAGATTCTGGAACAATGAGAATTTCAATCCCAATGTGACCAATGCACCTGTGAAAGTCGGTAAGTGCTTTGTAGAGAAGCTTGCATGGGGCTACCTGCATATGCAACACACTTAGGCCCCTTAGAGCCCGCGTTGGTGAGCTTCGTATGATATATAATAAGCTTCAAACCATGGAAACCTTTACTTGATGAAAGTATTGCTTGATTTGTCTTGCTTCTTGTCTTAGGGCATGTAGCAACTGGAATGATAGGGAATGATAGACCCTTGATCATTTGTCCTGGAGATGATGTCCAGTTAACTAGGTCATTAGGAATGGTGCCCAAATTTACCTATAACAATTTCCCCCTAAAGCATGAGATCCAAATAATAAGAACATTTGATTGAGATTTTTTACACTGTGATGAGTCTGGAAATGAAGCGGAGTGGTCACCTGCATCAATATTACAATACATTACATCATGATATATCCTCTTTTGATCATAATTGCTGAGGGTAGGCATTCCCATGTTCAACACATAAAACAATCTAATAACATGTACATAATTCAGAAAGTCCTCTACATTGGAATGTTGCCCAAATGCAAACATGCCTATAGATATAGGCCGATGTTTGGATGACAATATGTATGTAAGGTCACCGTATAGATGATGCGTAAAACAATCCTGAAATCGTAGTCCAGATGGCTGAAACTAGATCTGGGGTCTTCTTATCTCGTTCACTCGATCATTCGGTTACAAGTCTATCCATGCGAATATATGATTTGTATTCAAACATTTAAAGACATCGTTTGATTACCAGCCAATGATGTGAGTTGTTAACAAACACGAGAGAACCACCATTAATGTCAATGGCCCTCAAGGTACTGCAGTACATTTTTTAAGGCATGAATAGATGATTTGATGTCGAACGCCAAACAAAAAGTTTCGGTCAAAGGTCCGGAAGCAAGGATCTTGTCGATGCTGTAACAAGCCTCATGGTACTGGAATCTGATGTTTCTAAGTGAACTTCTTGGATATTGATTTGTCGTCGACAGGAAGTCACCTTATTGCAAAACAGGAGTTACTGATTTTGGAGAGAAGGGTATGACTTGATATAGCAATTTTCAGGTTTGATGGTCATAAAATTGAAGGTTTATGAGTATTGCAGATGGATGAGTTTTTAATCACTGGATGACTTCTCTTGAACATATCGGCGACACGGTGATGAGTTGGCAGCATTGACCCAAAACCAAAGTGAAGGTATGATGAACCATAGGTGTGAATGAACCATCAAGATGATTACCCAACCCAAACAGTGACGGACATGGAGTGAAAGAAGTGTCATGTTCAAGAGCGACTTTCTACCAAAAAGAAAATTTGCTTACTTTTCCCAAATTTTCCTCAGTCATTTGTCGACCAGTCCCTCTTTATTTTTTAACAAGCTTGAGGAGGATAACATTTTCTTGATCTATAATTCAACCCTTCGGGCGAATAAATTATCGCTATTTAATAATTTAACGAGTCTAGCAATGAATGAAACTCAATTTTTTCATTGATCGACAAGCCCGTCGCTATTTTATGTTTTAACAAGCTTAACGACAGTGATAGCCTGGTCCTTTTTCATATTTAGAGAGTTTGAAAAAGAGGACGAAAGAGAACTCCAAAACTACTTTTTCGTAAATTTGTCACTCAGATCCAAAAAAGTGTAAAATAATATCTGAGAGAACCTCTTTGGTCATGTTTAACCAAGGTATTCCTTTTTTGTAAATAATCTATCTCAGTTCATAAAAGGGTTAAACTTATACTGAGTAGATATCGATTCATTTACTTTAACGAGCTCGAAAAGACAAGTGCTCGGCAATATTTTCACATTATCGGATTCTGAAAAGAGCTGAAAGAAGACTCCATGGGTTCCTTTTTCGCTATTATCGAAGCATGAAAAAGAGATAAAAGTGTGCTTCAAATCCTTTTTCATTTTTAACAAAGCTCGAAAAATAAGGAGAAAAAGTATGCCTTGTGGCATTCTTTAAATAAATATGCACGACTAATCTGGTCATCAGTTGTATTTCCTGTTCAGAACAACATCAAATGGATTAAAAATACCTGTTTCATGATAAAAACATAATAAAACTATAGTCATAGCAATAAATTTAACTTGCAAACAATTAAATGACTATAAAAGTAGTTTCACTATTCATTTTTACCATTCCATAGTTACCATTTGCATTTTGGAGCTCTGAACCTGATTTTTCCCCCAAACTTCAGCTTTTGATTGCATACAATTAGTAAGAATGTTTTGAATGCCCCCTGCAAGAGCACATGTCGAATTCCCCCTACAAGAGAAGATGCCACCCAAGCTTCATTTCATTCACTTAAGTAAACTATTGGTTACTAATAGTTGGATGGAATGAAGGTTCATTTACGAGATCAGATGGAAGACTCATCTTAATTAGTAGAGGATTTGTTTCATTTTTTAACGAGCTTGACACAGGAAAATAACTATGCTCATGACCTGTTTCATTTTTTAACGAGGTTGACACAGTAAAATAACTTTCCTCAAAGGCACTTGTTTCATTTTTTAAAGAGGTTGACACAAGAAAAAACGCTTGTTTCATTTTTTAAAGAGGTTGACACAAGAAAAAACAACTATCCTCATAGGTACTTGTTTCATTTTTTAACGAGGTTGACACAAGAAAAAATAACTATCCTCATAACTCTGTTTCATTTTTTAACGAGGTTGACACAAAAAAAGAACCATCCTCATTGTGCACTTGGACTAGTGAGTGTGTGCTGGAAAAGACATAGTCTAACGGAGTCATCATTTAAGGATTTTGATGAATACCACAAATGATAAGTTATAACATGCGTTGATGGGTCTTTTCCAGGGTTTTCATTGAATTTAGGAATGTCTGAGGGTAACATATGTGGTATCACCATCCACCAACGAGAGGAACCAGATAGGATTCCAGATGATGACTTGGGTGAAGTCAATGGAAAATACATCGAATATGAAGCAACAACAGATGTTGTTGCAGCTAAAATAGATTATTCAGTTTGGTATGTTATCTCAGACATGGTCAAATGACCCAATGTATACCCTATAGAATCTATGGGAACTCAAAGTGAAACAGGATCAACAAAAGAAGAGGAAGGTGATTGAGGAAAAGACTCGTACAAGTAAAGCTCCTACCGAAAATGAGTTGGAGTTAAAGGTGTCTCGTCTTGTGATATTTCTTCAATCGAAATCAAACCAGGTGGAATAACTTCGCTGTTAGGCCCAAAATATATTTCAGGTGGTTGAATACGCGATATGGGAGACTCAATAACTACAATAGATTGTGGAGTGACCAATACAGAAACAACTTCTGGTTGTTCGACTTTGGGATCAATATTTTCTCCACTTAGGGAATATAGCAACATAAATATAAGGGGATGATATACCCTATTTCATTGGTCCTGGGGATGATGTCCAGTTTGACCAATAACAGTTGCCCCCTAAAGCACAATGGGATCTGGATCAACTTCCATTTGAACAACGTTGGGTTCGGGAGGTATATTGGTCTCACAGATTGGATGGATCGTGACCACGAGTAGCTATGAGGACTCTGTCTCAACAACAGTAGACAAACCAGGATTTGTAGAAACAACTTCTGCCAACTCTGGTATATGGGAAGATGATGCTTCACCATAGGTACTGATGGTACTGGTTTCGGCAGATCGTGAACGCCTTCGCCTACCAGAAGTAACTTCTGGCGGTAAAGGTGGTTTTAAAGCTAATATATGCGAACGACGGGGGATTGGATTTTATTCTTCCATGATTACTGATTTATTTTAACCAAATAACAAATAAAAAAAAGAGGGTAATGCTAGGCAAAAGGGTTTACCAAGAAACTGTCAACTGCAGAATACCTCCTGGTGAACCAAGAAGTACAGGCAGGTAATCTCCCCGAATGTTGTGTTCGGTTTATCACAATTTCAAGGTGGCCGACTCGGTTCACTATGGATGGATAACACCTAAAATTTGTCCTCCCAAATATACTCGAAGGTACGTGGAGGCCCAAGTCCGTATTAGCACTATCTGATGCGAAACTGCACAGTGAGAGCACCCCTTTATACTTATCATACTGTAACATTGCCCGATATACCCAAAAGTAAGTGGAAAAGCTACAATATACTTACGTACGTGGAGTGAGGTATCACACTCATAATGTATTGCAGACAAGTTACTGATAGCTGTTATGTTTTATGATGCTGGAACACGTCTCTAGCCTAGACCTTCTAAATGTTATCGTTATGGTTCCAATGCATTGTTAAGTAAATTGAGATTTACTTTATGTTGATCTTGCTTCACAATTTACCTTTCAAAGGTTCACCACGATGATGTATATGAAATTCCTAAAATGCAAGCTAAGAATGATAAACAAACTTTCACTTTCAGCTTTTTCAATGAAGAACCTAGCTACTAAGGGAAGAGATAAAATAGTTCGTGAGCAAACAAATCAATGAACAAAAACAAAATCAATGAATCAAAAACTAAATGCAGATTTTCTAATGTTCCTTTTGCAAAACACACACAATCCTACATGCAAATGCAAGTTTTTATTTTCAGTTTCCTTAATGTTATGAATGTAGAAAAGAAACTAGGTGCACTAGATCACTAATTCAAATGCTTTTTACTTTCGAGAAATGAAGAATACAAACAACAATTTCTCTTTTGAAGGAAAAACTAGGATTTCAACAACAATTTCTCCTATCAAGGAAACGAAGATTTTACAAAAATTTCCTATTTCAAAAGCAAATGATTCTTAATGCGACCATAAAAAATACTTTGAAATCAACTTGTCAATGATAAAGAAAAACTTTTTTAAACAAACGTTGAACAAATTTTCAGTCAAAGGAGGAAGAAGTATATAGATTCACTGGTCAATTGAGGATCAAACTTTTCAGAACACAGCAACAAACAAAATTGAAGCAAGTTGCAAAGTCAAATTCAAGGGAATTTGATCACTTTCAGGAGTCAACGCAGTCTCCAAGGGGAGACAGTGCTCTACAACACAGGCTAGGAAGGGAGACAGTGCTCTGCAAAGCACTATGTCCAGTCTAAGGGTGCATTGGGCGCAGTAAACAAAGAAAAATGCTACTGTTTAACTCATTGTCTTTGCAAATTAGGCTCTAAAAAAGGTTAATATTTATGTGTAACAGCTACTGGGTGGATAAAAAAAACAAATCAGAGGCTAAAATACCTAGAACTAAGAGAAATTATCCCCAGCGGAGTCGCCAATTTGTTGGGCCAGAATTGTGAATTACAGATAAATCACACTTCCCTAAACAGGTGCTAGTCTAGAACAATAGGTGAAAGACTATACGACTGTTTCTCCTAACTTAAAACAGATACACAGAGATGATTGGAGGCTTACTTGTTCAGTGGCTTCCAAATGGCTCTTTTTTTCGCTTTCGTTGCAGCTTCAAATTCTAGTGGTTTGTGAGATGAATGCTTCCTACAAGAAAGAACATTGAAACAGTAGAAGATGCAATAATATAGATATATATTCAAGCTAGTTAGCTAAATCAGTAAATCATAAACCACATACATCAACCAAGATCTTACAATATGGAAAATCAAATCCAATACAGATGCATGTAGGGAAAAATAAGAAGCACTCTTTATTGATGATAGAAGGAGAGGTTACAACCTAGTGACTGATTTGAAGTGACCTTCCAGAAACGTTCCCAAGCCTCATCACAGTATAAATCTCTCCAGCAGTAGCTTCACAAATCTAGCTCTCAATTGAAAATCCTCCAGCATTTCTCTACTCAAATTCTTCCTTCTCAAGCACTTAAATCTGTGCTCAATTTATAGATGAACTATGGGTTGTTTTGCAATCAATAACTTTCCAAAAATAGGCAAGACGTTTTTCCAGTCATGTAGATGTCAAATTGACACTTGGATCTGAAGCTTGACACATGTGAACTCTTCTAGAAGGCACTGGCCAAGTGGAGATTCTGGAACAATGAGAATTTCGTTGTCAATGTGACCAACGCACCTATGAATGTCGAGAAGTGCTTTGCAGAGCAGCCTTGCATGGGGCTACCTGCATATGCAACGCACTTAGGCCCTTTAGAGCCTGCGTTGGTGAGCTCTCATATGTTATATAATAAGCTTCAAACCACAGAAATCTTTGCTTGATGAAAGTCTTGCTTGATTTGTCTTGTTTCTTGTCTTAGGGTATGTAGCAACTGAAATGATAGGGAATGATAGACCCTTGACCATTGGTCTTGGAGATGATGCCTAGTTAACCATTTCATTGGGAATGGTGCCCAAATTGACCTATAACATCCTCTAAGAATAACGTGACAAATTTCCCCAAAGTATCTAGATGGAGTTTGCTTTAACTACCATTGATAATAGGAGTTCGTAACCTGGCATTTTCATTAGGACTCAAACCTCGGTTGGATGAGAATTGGAGACCTCATGATAAACTCTACCTTGAAACAACCCTTTCAAATTGATCTACTCCATTCATTGGGCTTATCTATCTATCTACCTATCTACATGGATTTTGTTTTCATATTTTTATAAGTTCTACGAAAAGAGGAGGTTCGAGATATTACAAATATATTTCAAAACCTTGACTGGATGATTTGGTTTTTCTTTTAATGTTTCAAGTATAAATGAACAATGAATCTTAAATATTTATTTATAAAATTTATTAGAAAATTTAACTCTCTTGATTAAATTCGTTGTTGCTTCATATTCGGTGAAATTCATCTTTTTGAAAAAAATCATCAAATGTGGGTGACTAAGGATTGAAGTCTCTACATAAGACCTATGGACTGTATGCTTTTTTTAAGACGCCAAGAATATTTTCGATGTTTTTTTCCACGCTTGGGTTCTAATTCTCCTATGCTCTAAATAAATGTTGTCATTTGAATAAAAAATAATGATGTGCATACCTTGTTGAAGCACTAGAGTTCAATCTGTTGGTTAAGAGAACATGACTACAGGTAAAAAATCAGTTCTACCTTTTTTCCCTGGAGAAGTAGGGTCTTTAGGATGCTTCTTCTCCAAATATTTATAAACTGTAATGACTAGTTGTTGTTCACAAAATAATGAGCAAGGTGTCCATATTTGAAACTGTTTCCACACTTAAAGGAAATATTCTTGTAGTCGAGAGAATTTTCTCAAGAATAATTTAGAATCTGCCAATTTTGAGTTTGATGAAAGCTGGTAAATGTTATGATATACATCTATGAAAATTCTCTTGTTTTTTAAATTCATTAGCTTTGGTATGTATATTGAGGCCATAAGAGAGCATCCTAGGCTATTCCAACTTGTCAAAATTTTGATGTGTATTAAAATTCCAATGGAAAGGAGATAAGTTTTACCCACTTTACGGGTTAAAGAATTAAATTATTTTAAGGGGTTGTTTCATTAAATAGTCTCGTCTCTTCCCATTTTCCATTCGTGGTATTGTATGAGGAGTAAACTTGTGATTTTCATCAGATAACAAGAGTTTTAGGATGATGTATATGGACCAGTGGATGGATTTTGGGTTTATCATCTTACTATATTTCTATTTTTTCAGATCCATAATATATTTCCATTTGTGAAACTGAGCAGGTGTGAAGGAAAAGAAGTTTTAAACATGCATACTTCCCTTCAAAATAAGACAACACCTTAGTAAGCCTTTTCAATGTAATATTTTTGGAACCTCATTTATATATTGGTGGAGAATGCAAAGTTGTTTTATTATTAGAAGCATGACATTTGTCTTTAACATATTCTACCGCTCTAAAAGAGGCATCATGTGATGGATTTGGTTTCATTGAGGTTGGATTATTTTTATTTTTCACGATATCTGAATGAGTTCTTAGGAATAACCTGTTAATTTCTTTCTCTTGATATAGGAAAATAGTCATGCGTAGCATGTATATGTTGGTGGTCTTCCTCCAATGGCCAATGAGCAGGTAAAATTATTCTTTTTTTGGAACAATTCTTGATATGTTTCTAATAAGCTAATTAACAATGATAGAAATTTTAAAGCTATACTTTCAAGAAGTTGTAGAGTTTTATCTTTCAATTTTTCATATTTAATATATTGCTTTATTGAATTGTATATACTCAATAACGAGTGTTATCAGTGAAACTCATTACTTAAAACATTTAAACATTTTATGAACTTCAAATATGTTCAACACACCCATTTCACAACAATTGAGACAAGTCTCACAAATTTATGATGTTTGATAACATGAAAATTTTATATGTGTGTTCTTAATTGCAATGATGATCCATCTATTAAATCTCCACCTGAATCAATAGATTGGTGGATGTTTTCATGTTTAGAAAGGGTATTGTTTGGCAGAGTAATATAAAAGTATAGATAATTTTAGTTGTCTAAATATGCTCATAACTTTAAAAGTGGTGTTGAAATCTTTTTTATGGTGAATTTAATATTTCTTTTCCTCATAGTTTGATTTCCAGAGAATTGCTACATATTTTAGTCAGGTTATGGCCGCTATAGGAGGAAACATTATTGGGATAGGTATGGATTATAAGGAATTATTTTAAGTTTGTATTTTTTACATCATTATCCTAAACTCTAGAGCATGGAACTGAAAATTATATTTGCGAGTAGGTGATGTTGCTATTAATGTATATATCAATCATGAAAATAAGTTTGCGTTTGTGGAGATGGGCACAGTTGAAGAGGCCAACATTGTAATGGCTCTTGATGGTATCATGTTTGAGGTGCATTATTCTATATTGATGCTCCAATTACCATTCTATGTAAGTTTAAAAAAAGAGTCTTACTTAGTTGTACAATAGTAGACAATTTCTTTCCACCATTTTAATGAACTAAGAAGTTGATTTTTTTAATTTTCTTATTATGATCATTGACTTTCATAGGGCATTTATATGAGAGTGAGGAGACCACGTGATTACAGTCCCTCATTTGCAGCAACCCTTGGTCCCATCCAACCCAATCCCCACCTTAATTTAGGTTTTGTTGGTCTTGTTATCACTAAGTAATTTCTCCAAGTTCAAGAGAAATAGTCCGAGGTAACCACAACCCTACTTTGGAAATCTAGGATCTAGCCTTCCTAAATTTCAGAGAGGGCTCTCTCTTTATGATTTAACTTTGTTTTTGTTTAATATTTTAGGCTAGGTATGATTGGGCACTTGGTTTTTTGTTTGGAAAGCTTGGTGGGAAATAAGATTACTTGAAAACAAATTAGAGAGGGATCTACTAGTCCATTGGGCTATGGAGTCAAGATGTAGCAAGCAAGACTAGAAGGCAATGCCAAAAGGATGCTAATGTACTTAAGGCAAGTTAGATAACCCTCAGAGATTTGAATAGTTTGATTTGACGAGATGGCTTACTTTCGGGATAAAGGGCAGTGAAGGATTCTTTGATCTGGAAAAAGAGGAAGGAGGCAAGGGTCAAAAGGGACTGAGAACAATTAAGAATTCCTAAGTCTGAAAATCAGCAGAAAACATTAAAATGATCAAGTAGTTAAGACAGGTATTTTTTACACTTATCCTGAAATAATATTCGTAATTAATAATTTGGATTTGAACAACATATATGAAATTGAATGAAACTTCAGAAGAGGAAACAATGACAATAAGAAATCGCTTTACTCATTAGCTTATCGCATGAATCCTGAGTTATGAAGTCCAATTGGCTATTGTCCAGAATGCTGCTATGAAATCAACACATGAGCCTCCAAAGTACCAGAAAAATTGTCTATAATAATCTCAGCAACTTTATTCCACACAAAATACTTCAAAGGGTGCAGTATTTATAAAAATTCTAAACTAGAATATCTTGAAAAAATATCAAGATTGTTTTACAAATATCTCCAATTGTTTTACATAAATAGAGTTTAATTAAAGGACACTCAAAACTAATGCATCTATTTGGAACTATTTTTTATGGATATTTGATGACAAAGAGGAGAATTCAAATTTGATCCAACTCTTAGTTGATGATGAGGCATCCAAGTCACTAACTATTTCCTTTCTTTGTGCATTCTGCTCCAGCAATTCTGGAAACTTCGGGTCCAATGATACCTTTGTATTTCTAAACCCGAAATAGATATGTAAGAAGTGAAAGAGGTTATTGTGGATGAATATGTTGGTGAGATAAACCTCTTTCAGTTTCCTAAAATTCCTCTCCAGTTTTTTACAATAGGCTCTGCAAAAATATGTGTAAAACAGAGTTTTACAGAGTGTGAAAAATAGTCTGTAAAGATGTGCATGTATCTCTCATTATGAAATAACTGTGCAAAAATTGAGATATTGTTTGTAGATGGGTCTCTTCGGAACAAAAAACTCCTTCAGTTTTTTAAGATTTATTTCTGATTGGCCACAATATTCTCTCCAAAATGATGACTTAACAGGAATTTTCTGCAAAGAGAGCTTTCAAATATTGTTTAATATTTCCAAATCCATAATGGATGTTAGAAAAGTGAGAGAGGATTTTGTAGTATAAGACCTTAAAAATACAAACCTCCTTCAGTTTTGCAAAATTCATATTGTATTGGTCACAATAGTTTCTGCAAAACAATGACTTAAACATGAGATTTCTGAAAAAATGTTCCTTCTCGTTATGTTTTCATCTTTTCACCTTTTTTGTTCTTTTAACTGTTTTACTTTCACTTTGGATAAACTTAATTTTTGGTGAAATTATTTTCATCTCTTTTTACCATTTACTGCCTCTGTATTTACTTTTACTGTTTACCTTTGACTGCTCTGTAACTTTGTTTTAACTTTCACTCTGACTTTTACCTGATACACTTTAACCACTGATACTCTTTGACTGTTATGTTTTCAATGTCATTGTGAATTCTGATTTCACTTTTACCATTCACTGTACACATTTCATTATTCTGATCTCTCTATGAATTGATTTTATTCTTTCTTTGTATACCAAATTTTTGTTGAATGAAGCTTTTGATTTAAAATCTGAGAATTTGGAACAAACAATTTTGTCAACTAGTATTGAAACTGTTGGCCCAATTTCTTATTCTGATAATAACCTGCAAAAATAAGAACAATTTGTTAATGAAATCCAGGTCTACAGGGAGGCGTTTGAAGGTTTTTTGAAAGACTTGTGGAATGAGATCTGTCTGCGGAGGTTTAACTCTGCTTTTTAGGCATTTTGGGTAACTACTGCAAGATTAGACTGTTTGCAGGAGTTTTTGACTTTAAACAAAGGGGTAACTGAGAAATTTAGGCTAAGGATAACTTCTTTTGGGATTTTTTTCTCAATTAGGTTTATTCAAAGGATGTAAACTGGGATAAAACAGAAAAAGAGGGTTTTCTGAGTGGATTTGACTGAGAGAAGGAGTTTCTAGGGTATATTCAGACTTTCAACCCTTTAGATCTTTGAATTTTGGTCCTTGGAGCTTAGAAACAAAGGAAATTGGCCTTTAAAAGACTGGCTTCAGAACACAGAGCTCCCTGGGAAAAATTGTCTAGAGTTTGGCCTCTTTTATGATGTTTTTCGGTGATTGGTTCTGGTGAATTTTCTAATTTATATACCTGGTTTCTTTTTACAGAAGCTCTAAATTAAATTAATAGGCCTTAATTTTTCAAAAAATACCTTTAAAATGTAGGTGGTTTACAAAGTTTTTCAGATGCTCTGGGCTAATTCCGAGGTCTTTACTGGTATACTAGAGTGGCAGAAAATCTTTACAGGTCTTCAATGGTGGATCTTTGGTTAAATTTAGAGTTTCGGAAAAGAAATTGATAGACAGGGGCTTTGAATACAATTGGGTGGCTTAATACAGTGGGCAGAGCTCTTTTACAATGAAAATGCGCAGTTTAAACAGTCGGAATGGAATATCATAAGTTAGAAACTTTGATATTTAATCAACATAAATGCATTGAATACGGATCTCGTCAAAGGCGGGAGGTCGTTTGATTTTTCAAATGCGAAACAGGAAGTGGTTTTCACGTTCAACTTGGGTGGTAAGATCTTTTAATATAAATGAATGTGATCAAATCATTTTTAGCCACGTAGTATCAGGTCGTATTTGAATACAACTTTTATCGCGTGAATTTGGACAAACATCGAGCAATCACTTTCGGAGCACGAAAGTGAATGCGCAATATTGGATTTGCTATGATCGAGCGAATGGTTGAGATCATATTCAAAGTTATGGCGGAAAGATGGGGTGGGACCCGGGGTGGCTATATGCGATGACACGTTTGATATATAACAAAACCTTTGCATAATTTACATAATAACCAAAGGTTTAATATATGAAAGGGTTTATGCATACACGGGGGTAATACTTGTTTTGAAAGGGGTTGAGTGGTCTATATATATATATATATAAATATTTTACATATATGGTGGGTTTATCGGAATATGAGGAATGCACGTGGGGCGGGTTAATTTAACCAAGCGTTAATCTTATATAAAACATGAGGTTTTACATAATCGAGAAAGGGAAAAGGCCATATTCTAACTTTGGGTTAAGTTATGCGGGGAAGGATGGTAAGTTTATTATAAAGGTGCGGGTGATGCTATCTTTATAAAAACTTAGTTTAAAATGGGACAGGCAGGAAATGTTTTTGCGCTTAGAAATACATAAGATATGTATAAAAAGCCTTTTTGTATTTTTATTTTATTATATAGTTTTAGACTCTTTAAAGGCCTAAAACCATAGGGGGCGGGATATTTTGGTTAGGGTTAGTTTTAAGACCAAAGGGAGTGTAATTGGGGTTTTAATTCACCATGTGGATAATATTCTTTGGTAAAAAAATCTTATAATAATGGATTTAGGGGATAATTAAAATACAAGGAGTTATAATATTAGGATGAGGTTATGTTTACAAGGAATTAATAAAATAAGTTAGAGGTTAATATGACAAGGGAAAATGAAAAACACAAAAATACACTAGATGACTAAAACATAGTTACCTATCAAATAGGTAATTGAACTGGTACCTAATTTTTTGAGGTAGCAAAAAAAACACCCAATTTTGAAAAGTGATGATGCAGAATCACCCTTCTTTTTTTTCGCATGTTTTTGGCACTTTAATTTTTTTAATTTTTTTCTATGTGATGATTTTCATGTCGATTTTGAATAGTGGTGGTGTATCATCACCCATTTTCTTTTAGAGGATTGATTTTGACACCGTACATTTTCTAATGTCTTCTTCTTCCCTAAGATGTTTATTTTTAAGTGCATTTATGTACTTGTGTTTTAAAAAGAAAATATTGTTTCATTTTTTAAATAAAAATTTGTAATTAAATATTCATTTTTTCACAGAGATAAAAAAATAAAAAAAAGGGTCAGTATTATAAAAGTTTATTTTCTATATGTTTATGTATTGTTAATTAATATTTCAATGCACATCAAATAATTGTTGCTAAAAACCCAATATTTTGAACCATATGACAAAAAAATACATATTTTCAATATAAATACAATGCAAAAAAATACAATTTTAGAGTCTTTTTGTTAAAAAAAATATGTTAAATAAACTAATTTTTTGGGAAAATCTTAACAAAAAAATTAAGAAAATAGCATTTTTTTATGAATTTTATGTCAAAAAAATAATAGTAATCACAGGGTTTTTGCAAAAAATAAGGATTATTCTCATACAATATCAAAGTCTAAACATTACAAGTATATCTGATTAAGAGATCTCAATGCTGAGTTTTATTTGCAAGCATAACTTAAGTTTAATTTTTATATTTAAAAAAAAAAAAAAAATTAATGTTTAACCAATTTTAAAATTAAGTTTTTTTTTTAAGTTGCAAAAATAAAAATTAATTGAAAAACTTATATTTTTATATTAAAAAAGAAAACCACAAAAAAATAATTTAATATTTAACCAAGGTTTAAATTAAGTGTTTTTTTTGTTTTTCACAATTAACAAGAAATAAAATAGTTAAAATTAAAAAAATAAAAATAATTAAAAACTTAGCTTTATTTTTTTATATTAAAAAAAACAAAAAAAATAATGTTCAACCAATGTTAAAATTAAGTTTTTTTAAAGTTGAAAAGAAAATAAAAAAAATTAAATTAAAAAAATAAAAATTATTTTGAAACCTAACTTTATTTTTTATATTAAAAAAAACACAAAAAAAATTAATTTAAGCGATTTTAAAATTAAGTTTTTTTAAAAAGTTAAAAAGAAAAAAAAAATTAAATTAAAGAAATAATTAAAAATAACTTAATTTTTAAGCTCATTTCCGTGAATCGTTAGTGTGAGTAATTATGCCGATAATAATTTTGCTATGAAGTTTTTCATGGTGACATTGTTGATTCTTCAAACACTTAGTCGTGAATTTCAATAGTGTTTTTTACAGCGGTTTATGAAAAATCAAGCATTCAATGCATCACCGAAATTTAACCAAAATGCTCCTCAATGCCCTTTGAACCTCCTTTGCCTTTTGAATGATTGGAGAAATCCTCAAATCCTCGGATAACAGAATCTCTTGTGAATACGATCTGCCTGGAAACTCAGGGACCGCCCATGCTCACGTACTAACTGCACCACAAGTTTTTCTGGAAGTTCTTGGCTTTAAATATGGCAAACATTTGCCACTTGTGGAAATTCGAAAAAATCTCACTAAATGCCACTTGTGGAAATTCGAAAAAATCTCACTAAAGAAAACTCCTTTATGTACTACTTCCTAGTGTACAGAGTGAAAGGTGTAAGGGAGGAAACTTGCAAGACTGGAATTTGACGTGTTCCACACAATCTATTTTGGCTTTTTAAACATATTTCACAGTGAATAAAATTTCTAAAACGCTTAAAAATTTTAAACTCTAAATTTTCCTCGTACATATTTAAGCTAACTGTGACAAATTTGCATTTGCTAAACTCGTTGCTTACATATTTAAGTTAATTGTGATAAATTTTAATGCCTAGTTGTGAATTGATTTCGGATAAAGCAATTCTCTCTTGTGGTGCCTCTGGTGGCTTCTGCACGATTTATAATTCCTTTTGTTTAAGATTTAACAAAATATTTGATATAAAGGTGGAAACAAATTTCAAATGGTAACAAATCCAACAGTTCGGCCGCGGTTTTCGAACCCTAGACCTATGTTACACTAGATAATAAGAATTATAATACAGATTCAACAGCTCACAGTAGGGAGAATGGTGAAAATGAGAGTGAGAATGATTTAGTAAATTGTAATTGGTGGGCGCCAAAATGTGAAGAATGCGCATGCAATCATGATGTTGAAGGGAATCTTGGGATATTGCAGGGACGTTGCTGCAGCATCCATGGGAAAGCTTGCCAAAGCTTTGCAGAGGAGAAAAGGTCAAAGGATCCTTACTCTGACTTTAGGTATTCCATCGTTCAGATGATTCTTGAAAAGAATATCTACAACAAATTCAGTTAGTTGAGGCCATTGGGTCCCTCGCATCCCTCAGTCCCAGCATGTATCTCAAATATTTAGCGTAGCGACACTACAATGGAGGCATCATTCAGCCAGAAGGAGTTTTGTTTTGGTGTCCACGTTGGCTGGGCGGCGCCGTGGAGGCTGCTCAGCCGGCCGTCAAGCCTCGGCTGGGCGGAAGGTCGATTCTCGGATTCGACCTTCTGCCCAGCCGAGGCCCGAAGGGCGGCTGGGCAGCCTCCACGGCGCCGCCCAGCCAACGTGGACACCAAAACTTGGCCGCTATATATTTGAGAATCAACCCGCCAACAAAACAGAGGGACGCACGCAAAACAGAACAGCATATTTTTTTTTTTTTTTTTTTTAAATATAATTATAACAAATCCAATTTTAATATAAATTGAAATTTAAAAAATTATTTCATATATTATTAATTATAAAATATCATATAATATAATTTTAAAAATTTTAAATTATTTAATATTTAAAATTGATAAAATTTTAAAAATATTTTATATTTAAATATTTTAAAATTTTAAAATATGCTATAAAATGTTATGTTTTAAAATTATATTATTTATATTTTAAATTTTAAATTTAAATTTATTAGGTTTATATTTAAAACAACAAAACAATTAATATTAACACAAAAATTTAATATTAATTGTTTTTTATTCTTTGTAACTAAAAGAGGGTTAATTTTCACTTTTTTAAACATCAAAGGTTATTTTTTGTATTTTTTTTTGTTTTTCTTTTTAAATATAAAAAATGAAGTTAAGTTTCAAATTCATGTTTATTTTTTAAATTTTAATTTTTTAAATTTTCTTTTTAACTTAAAAAAATAATAAAAATAATAAAAATAATAAAAATAAAAAACTTAATTTTAACATTCGTTAAACATTAAAAGCATCAATTTAAAAAAAAAATTAAAATGTTTTTAAATTTAATTTAATTTATTAAAATGTTAAAAACAAAAACAAAATACTAAATAACCATTAAATTGTTTTTAAATTACATATATATTTATAATAATTTTAAAAAAAAATAGTTTAATATAAACTAAAACAAATATGTATTTCCCTTCAAATAAAAAAATAACATATCAAATGATATTTTTTAAAATAAAATTTCATGTTTTAAAATAAAAATTTAAAAAAAAAAAAATTTATTTTTTATTTAATCTGTAGCACATTTAGAAAAAATAAAAATAGAATAAATATAACTGTTTTTTATGTGCATGGTCTTTTTTTGGTTTTTTCTTTCATGGAGAAACCTAAGAGCCCTAAAAAAGAAAAAAAATTCTAAATTTTTGTCCTAAAAACCTTTAAAAATTGAGTTTTTTTTTTTCCATTTTCTTAACTAAAAAAATATTAAAAAATTAGGGTTATCGAACCTAAAAACCATTAAAAAAAAATAAAAATTAAAATTAAAAAAAAAACTGATTTTCCCCAAACTCGCCTTGAAATGGACAAAATAGAAGGGAAACTAACCTTTGAAATGTGAAGAACTCTTGTTACCAATGCGAACTCAACGCCTCCACAAAATTGCTCCAACAAAACCCAGAAAAATTGATCTGATGTGAGGAATAGAAGTAATGATTGTTATCTCCACAAAATTACCAATGCCAACACAACACCTCCACAAAATTGCTCCAACAAAATTGATGTGATGTGAGGATTAGAAGCAATGATTGTTATCTCCACAAAATTACCAATGCCAACCCAACACCTCCACAAAATTGCTCCAACAAAACCCAAAATTGATGTGATAGTGAGTAAAGAAGCAATGATTGTTATTATATAGGGAAGATTGTGTGATTAAAATTAAAAATTAAAAGATAATATTTAGTTAATATTTACTGTAGTCAATGTGAAATATATTTATATGTAGTTAAAAACATTTACATGTAGTTAATTATAGTTAATTTTAGTTAAAATTTACATGTAGTCAAAGTTAAATCATTCAAATAAGAAAATTATTTTAGTTTGGAAGACATGTATGAATGAAATATTTTGTGTGGGATTAAAATTTAAAAATTAAAATATTTACATGTAGTTAATTATAGTTAATATTTACATGTAGTCAATGTTAATTATAGTTATTATAGTTAATATAATAGTTAAAATAGTTAGTATTTGCATGTAGTTATTATAGTTAATATTATAGTTAATATTTACATGATGTCTATATTAAATCATTCAAATAAAAAAATTATTTTAGTTTGGAAGGGGTGCATGAAAGGAATATTTTGTGTGGGAATAAAATTTAAAATTTAAAATATTTACATGTAGTTAATTATAGTTAATATTATAGTGAAAATAGTTAATAATTGCATGTTGTTATTATAGTTAATATTTACATGGAGTCAATTTTAAACCATTCAAATAAGAAATTTATTTTAGTTTCGAAGGCATGCATGAAAGGAATATTTTGTGGATATTTTGAGTGGAAAGTACGGTGAAATATTTCAATGGCAATAGTTTATTAAAATGTTTTGAAATACATTTTAGACGAATATTTTATACAAAATATTTGAAACAAAAATTTTGGAGGGAAATTTTTTAGCGAAAATTTTGGGGGGAAAAATTGGAGGGAAAAATTTTAGCGATAATTTTTGGGGGGAATTTTGGAGGGAAAATTTCAGTCTTTAAGCTATATATATTGTAATTGGGAGAGAGTGCATTTGTATCATTCAACTTGTTGAAAGCCATGGGTTCTTCTGATAGCGAAGTTTTTCTTTCTACAACATCAACATCTTCGTCACGCAACAACTCTATTCAGATTGATGAATATAACAAGAGTCCAATCACCATGAATAGAGAGTCAAAAATTCGACTTGGTCATTATCCTAAGAATGATGAGAACATAATTGATGAGGCACAACAACAACAACAAAAATTGTAAATCGAGAGTCGGTTATTCCACTTATTCTTAATCCTAAGGATTATGAAAGTGCCAGTGATGAAGGGCATAATGAAGAATTTCCAGTGTCAAAATTTTCACTTCATCCTAATCCTAAGGATTATGAGGGCACCACTAATGAATGGGGGATGAAGAGTATCTACTTTTTCCTAATCCTAAGGATTATGCGAGCACCACAAATGAAGAGAGAAATGAAGAATTTACAGAGTCAAAATATCCACTTCATCCAAATCCTAAGGATTCTGCGAGAACCACTGATGAAGAGGGGAATGAAAAATTTCTAGAGTCAAAATATCCACTCTAGCCTAATCCTAAGGATTATGCCAGCAACACTGATGAAGAGGGGAATGAAAAATTTCCAGAGTCAAAATATCCACTTCGTCCTAATGCTAAGGATTATGCCAGCACCACTGATGAAGACGGGAATGAAAAATTTCCAGAGTCAAAATATCCACTTCGTCCTAATCCTAAGGATTATGCCAGCACCACTGATGAAGATGGGAATGAAAAAGTTCCAGAGTTAAAATATCCACTTCGTCCTAATCCTAAGGATTATGCTAGCACCACTGATGAAGAGGGGAATGAAGAATTTCCAATAAATATAGATTCAAGGCATCTACTCGTTTTGTTTTGATTCAAGGCATATAGATTCTAGCATCAACTCGTTTTGTTTTGATGATGTTTTTTCAATCCTATTTTCAACAAACAATTTCATTTTTAACATAATTTTAAAAAATGTTGAAATTTGACCTTGAGAAAAAAAACAAATGCGTTCTGGAATACTCACTTTTTGTTTTTGGGGCGTTTTTGCATGTTTTTTGAGTCTTTTTGGGCTAGAGTTCCCGTTTTGAGGTAATAGTTCCCGTTTGATCAGTAACTATGTTCTAAGTAAAGTGAAAACTTAAAGCAAAGCTTATCATTTTATAATTTCACCACCTTTACTTAAGATATAATGTCTTTTTGAGGGTTTTTATGCTTTATGAGATGTAGGTAGTTAATCAAATGGTGGCTTTATGTATCATTAAGTGAAAATGGAGTCTTTACTTATGAAATTGCATGGTGATGAATGCATGAATGGTAGATGATGTAAATTTTTGGATTAACATAGAAATTTAACATTTTCAACTAGCCAGTCATTGAGCCTTGGGTCCAGTCCCAGCAGAAGTCAAAGAAATGCTCTGAGCCTCTTTGACTGAAAGTTTAGAATGTCAAATAGCTATAGGGAAGGGGAAATTAGTTATTTTAGCCTGGTGAAAGATATTTACAATGATTTTCCCACCTTCTTCTACCTACCCAATCTTTAATCTAACATTTTTTCTTCCATTTGTGCAGGTGCATTTGAGCTAGCAACCTTGAACATTTTATTATTTTGAAAGCATTAGAAACTATCTAACTCTACCTTATTTCATCCAAGGACCCAAATTAAACTGTTGGGTTCCTTTTTACTCTATACCTATCTACTGAATTGTCAAGATTAAACTGTCTGAAAACTCTTTATTCTCTATATAAAACAAGTAAATTGAAACATGACAAGTCAAGATTAAGCAGTTCAACTCATCATGGATTATGGCATTTATTGACACTCTGTCATAATCAGCTGCAAAAAGTAAAAAGTAGTGGCATTTAGACTTGCACACTTTCATGTTTTATTCATCTTTTTTCCTTTGGGGTATATCATTTTTTCTAAGTCCTTTGATTTTTATTTTAGGACTTTTACCCTCTTTTTGATTCTTTATTTTTTATTTTTTATTTTTTTAAATATGGGAAAACAACTTGTAGAAAGCAAAGTATGTACATATTTACAATATTGTCATAAGTCAATTCCAAGTTATGAATCCTATATTTATAGGACCCTAACAGGTCTTACACCTGGATAAGTTATGTAATTAAACATTTGTATATCAGTGGCTAAGAAGTGAAATTCTTTTTTTCTTGTGTGCTTGTTTTGTTCCTTAACCTATATAAAAATGATACTCACATATGTGACATATAGATATTTTACTATGATAAATCCTAATATAACATGGCTAACTTATATATTTATGGCAGTATTGTTGGAGGAGCTGAGGAACCTGATCAAATATTTGTTGGTGGCTTACTGTATTACTTCAAAGAAGCACAAATAAGAGAACTGCTTGAATCCTTTGGGTATGTGTGCTTAGATATTTGGTTTATAGAATTATATTTGTTGTCATAAATTTAAATAAGTTGTATGCAGATTTATTTGGAAATATATTGATACTTACCATGCATAGGTCTTTTGGAATGAAAATTATTTATAAGGTCCTCAAGTGCAAGGTCAAAAAAATCAGTATGCTTTCCAAAATAAAAAAATTCTATGGAAATATTATAATTATTACTTTACATATTCCTTTTGGAATGAAAATTTGTGTATAGTGTCCTCAATTTTATGGTCAAAACATTCCACATGCTTTCCAAAGTAAACCTGAAATATATGTGAATGGATTTACCCATGTGAGATTGAGGATATGCTTTCTGACTAGGTGTTGGAGGAAACATACTCTAGAGGAGCACTTGCTATTTTCCTTGGAATTTTACAAAAGTATAAGTTTTATATTGTTTTAGTTGAAAATTTTCTATGTCAAACATGAAATATACAAAATCATATGTACAACATAATTTATACAAAATTATCCACTAAATATGCTTTTACAAATATTTTTAGTGTGTGAGCATTGAGGGTATGTCCACCTCATATGGTTTAACATATATTTTCTCAATTTACCCCATATTCCAATCTAAGTTACCAAAATATGAATATGGATCCATCGTATTTTTGAAGACGCTGGATCCATTTATGATGAGGAAACAATTACAAAAATATAAAATTAGTAGTATAATAAATTAAAAAATAGTCTATAATCAAAACAATTCAGGAATTACATGATCAGTTAACAAAATAAAAAAAGAGAGTTCTCATGCATATTAATATTAGTCATCTATGTACCATAACTGATAATTTGTTTATTAATAATTATTGATAATTTTGAAGACCATTTGAACGCAGCCATTTAGAAGATCATAAGAGTGCTCTTGTGAGCCATATCCAGATGTCCATATCAGCAGTGAATAAAGTTATTTTCTTGAAGGCTATGATGAGACTAAATAACAGTGTCAATAAAGTGAGCAACAACATAGTAGATAAGGATGGATAAGACATTGACAACATACCTTGACCATGAGGATAAAACAAACCTTGAGAGAAAACCTTGATAGCAGAACTCGGGAGTTGTTCTTGACTTAAGGGTAGATTAGAGCTTGACTAGGAATATGGTTTATATTATTAATGATTTAGGAGTCCGTATTTTTTAATATTTTCATTAAAAATTCACTTTTTGGGGATCGGTGGGTCAAAAAGTCACTTGAAGTTTCATGAGATGTTTCAAATTTAGGATCCATTTCATTCTCCACAGGATTCGTCTCATGGCTTATGATCTGTTTCCTTTTGCAGGGGTATGCTTGCATGATAGATCTTGGGAAGACTCTAAAAAATCTAGATCTACATTGAATTTGTGAAAATTCACACAGAGGTGGTAGATCATGTAACAAAGCTACTAATTAACTCGTCAATGCACTGCAAAATTGTTAGACCCCACAAACTAAAGAAGAGACATAGTTGGTATAAATTAAAAATGAAAGTACCCTCAAAAGAAACAATCATGCGTTGAGTATCCCTTACATACATCAAATTGATATTTGAGACTTGGGGCTCAAATGCATCCCACGTGCCTTCTAAATAAAAACCTTCTAGCATGGTTCCTAAGGGGTTCATTGTGGTTCATCAAGGTCCCAATGATTTAGGGAATTATTAACATTGCCTCCAAACATTCCAATGGTGATATCTTGTCAAAGGATTTTTTGGGTCAGTGGGTGCTTATAGGGAACGAATGCCACTGGTGGGGAGAGAATGGTGAGTGAATGCTTAAAAATCATATATTATTTGATATTCACGGGATGTCATTACATGTTTGTGTGTCTATAATTTCGGAATCTTTTCAAGATCTATTTCAAACTGAGGATCCATTTCATTCTCCACGGTATCTGTATCATGGCCTCTGATATATTTCCATATGCAGGGGTACGCTTTCCTAACATATCCTGGGCAAAATCCAACATATCTAGATCTAGATTGAATTTTTGGAACTGCACACAGAGGTGGCAGATCTTGTAACAAAGATATTAATTAATTGGTCAATGCACTTAAAAAAAGTTGAACCCTACAAGGTAAAGAAGAGACATAGTTGATATAAATTGAACATAAATACCCTCAAAAGAAACAATATTGTATTGAGTATCCCTTGCATACATCAAATTGATATTTGACATCTAAGCTTTTGTTATTTGAAACTTGTGGCCCTGATTCATCCCACATTCCTTCTAAATAACCTTCTTCTAGCATGGTTCCCAAGGGATTCATCAAGGGCCCAGTGATTCATGGAATTCTTAACATTGGCTCCAAATATTCCAATGGTGATATCTTGTCAAAGGATTTTTTGGGTCAGTGGGCGCTTACAAGGAACAAATTCCATTGGTGGTCAGAGAGTGATGAGTGGATACCTAAAAATAATACCTTATGTGATGCTCATTGGATATCATTACATGTTTGTGTGTCTCTTTCTATGTAACCCTAAAACTATATGCATGTACTTGTGGCCTGTGAGGCCATAGCCATTTTTGTAATTTTTTTTTATTAAACTTTGTTCTTATCTTATTTGTTCTATATTAAATATATATATAATATGCTATATTATCTTATGCTTGTAATATCTTCAAAAAAATTATATTTTTTGTTATCAATTACAAAATGTATGTATGCCATGTGACTGGATCCTTACAAATGTTATCAAAACTAGATTGGTCACTCAACTAGTGGACCCTTAAAATTGGAAACTGGTTGAAACTCGACAGGATCTAGAAAAAAATTGGGAAAATTTTGAATGTCCAAAAAAGACATTAATGTTCAAATTTTGATTAAAAATTATATATTCAATGATATCCTTGTGAATTCAAACCATTATACACATATGCAAAGTTTTCTTACGTATATAGCAATTAGGGGTGCATATAACTAAACTAACACCAAGTGTAATCATAACTGTGATAAGTTTCAATTTTTTTTTATTTGTTGGTTGTTGTCATGTTTTGAGTGCAGACTTGTGAAATTCCAAATCACATGTCACTTTATGTGAAGCGATATATATATATATATATATATATATATATATATATATATATATATATATATATTTCTTGTGGTTCCATGGAGATTTGTGTTACATTTGCACAAAAGTTTAGATATCATTCATATATCTAAAATTTATAATTTCTAATTTGAATATTTACATGATAAAGGAAAGAAAAATTTCCCAATTATAAAAATTCACCCAACAACAACATGGATATTTTTCTTTCATTCAACCTGTAACATATTGCATCTGTCTTCATCAATGCTCTTCTTACATATGCTATCCACTTATGACATTTCCTTTGAAATATTTGGTGCATTTGCAAGTTATAGGTCATTTGTAGGCTATAAATGTCCTTAGAGTTTCAATTATAATTGAGTATTCAACTGAACATATTGAGTCTCTTATACATAAATATTTTTCTCTCCGCCCACTTTTCATAACTTCCATAACCATTAGGTAGGGACCTGCAACTTTGATGATGTTTTTATTTTTTAGTAAAAGATTGTCGAGACTTTAATTTATTGAAATTTTTAGAATTTACAATCTATAAATTTTTGTGATATAATTTTTAAAAGTCTAATTCTTTAAAGGGTACTAGTTCAATGGAAGAGCACTTGTTTTACAAGCAGGAGGTTAGTGGTTAGATTCCATCATGCCCTGATATTCATATGGAATAGAACCGATCGTTTTTTGATGACAAAGGCTCTTTTGACCATCACCAATGAGCTTATGGTGACATTTTTTGACCCCCGCCAAAATATGAAATGGTGGCAATCAACGAACGCTACCATATATACGCATCAATAGTGACGACCATGAAAGGTTTGTCACCATAAATCGTTGTTGTTGATATGAAATGGTGAAGGTCATTGTTTTTCATTATATTCATTATTCGTGACGGCTCTTGAAGTCACCAATGAGCTTATCATGACATTTTTTGACCCTCGCCAAATATGAAATAGTGACGGTCAACGAACATTGCCATATATATGCACCAATAATGACGGCAATAAAAGGTCCATCACAATAAATTGTTGTTGTTCATATGAAATGGTGATGGTCACTATCTTTCATTATAATCAATATTCGTGATAGACCCTGAATGTCACCACAACACATATTTTCGGCGACACCGTTTTTGGTGACATTCAGTTTTTTGGTGATTGAGGCTATTTTCTATTACCATTGCTCATATGAAATGGCGACGGTCAATATCCGTCATTATAAATAATTATTGGTGATGAACCTTGAATGTCACCATAACACCTATACTTTCGGCGATGCCACCTTTGGTGACGTTCAGTTTTTGGTGACAAAAGGCTCTTATGACCGTCACCAATGAGCTTATGGTGACATTTTTAGCCCCTCACCAATGTCTTTTTTCCTTGTAGTGGAGTAAAAAATTAATTTAGGGACCGATGCCTTGAACATCTAAAACAAAGTTACAAACACATAATGTCAAAGTCATGATCTAGAATATGGAGGCAAATTTAATTATCACAAGTAGTTGGGTAGTTTGCTACAGAATGTTCGCATCCAAGTTTTTCCAACATTGTTTTGGATCATGTCCCTTACTCTTGAAAAGTTTTCATCTTCAGAACAATTTGGTAACATTATGTATTCATTTCTTTGATGTGTACTTTCTACCACCAATTTGTATGCTCTCTAACACCCCTAATTCACTATATAATTACTTCTTGATCAATAATGATATGATTCTTTCCAAGTTTTCCTTCCTTGTCTCGCTAATATATTATTTCTTTTTAAATCTTGCACCTAGTATGGTTCTGGAAAAATTAGAGAAAATCATTAGGTGCTTCTTTTGGAATGGTGGTAATGGAGACACTACATAATTCTCCCTTGTTAGTTAGGACAAAATATGAAAACTTTTAATGTGTAGGATCTTTGACATTGAAAAACATAACAGGATGAAAAAATCTCTTGGGGGCAAGCTGATTCAGAGGCTGGTAACTAGTAAATTCTCCCTTTGGAAAAATGTCATTCTAGAAAATTGTTGCCCAAGGAAATGGACTAGAAGCATCATTTTATCTTCATTGGATCATACCCCCAGGTCTAATTTTTATATAAAAAAAAACTAATATATTCACCCCCTAATAAAGGACCATATTTCATGCTTCACATGGATGGAAATAAAACAATATTATGGCTCCATTCCATCATAGGTCACCCCCTCTTTGGCTCGATTCAAAATTTTAAATAACATAAAATATTGGTTTAGTTTCATGAACTTCACGAACATCATACTTTAGAAATTTGACACAACTAAAGATGGTTAACACTCCTATGTAGCCCAATTGGTTGTTGCTAATGTGTTTGAGCATTTGGTTAGTTTTGTTCCAGATTGGTGGAGTTTTAGGAACTTAAAAGTTAGATGTTGGGTCTCGTAATTGTCGCTTTTTCATCATGTTTATCCTCGTCATTCCTCACATTCCATCACCTCATTTAACCATTCATCATACCATTTCCATGGGTTCACCTCATTATTTTCCAATTTATTTATTTTTAACATTATAAGAGAATGTATGATTAATTGTTGGAAAATTGACATATTTCACTAATATCTCAAATGTGGATGAGCTCTGTAATGTGTAGAATTATTTGAAAGGATTGTTCAAAAATCTTCTCAAATATTTCCTCCACCATTTCAAGAATTCAAAGGATAATTTCTCAAGCTTATTCCAAGGAGAAGATCATGGAGATTTCAAGGAGAATATCATGGAGATTCCAATGAGAAGATTATGGAGATTTGTATAACATATCTCATCCAAGATTTGTGAGAGATGAGTGAGGATTTGAAGAGATCATATCTTGTAATTGTAGGGATATTGGTTGAGAGAAAAGTGGATTTGTAATTATGAGTTGCTTATCTTGTTTTCAAAGCACTCATGTATAAAAGAGAGTGCTCTCTCTTCATTTGAATATAATAGGATATGTAGAGAATGGAATGGAATGTATGGAAATTAGAGATGAGAATTAGAGTCTAGCATAAGTTTTAGTTTTGTAATCTTTCATTGTTTTTCTTCATCATTAATATATGTTGACCGAGGGTTATTTTTCACATGGTTTTATCTTCTGTGATTGCACATTTCTAGTTCTTGATATGATGCAGTGGTAATGTTGTTGGAGTAAAATTTTTGAGGAAGGACGATTTGGTTTTCGTAAGTTAGGAGCCTCTTCTCTCGCTTTCTACAAATTGCAAATTGCTGCTCTTTTCTCTCTCTCTTCTTAAGGACGGTAATCTGGGGATGGACGACCAAGTTCTCCTAAGTTAGGAGCCTCTTCTGTCGTTTACTACATCTTGAATCAGAGATGAAAGCATTAGATTAGGCTAGTTCAACTTCAATCTTGCATTTCCAGTGCATGTGCTTCATAAGTCTACGAAACCCTCAGATTGATAATTTATGTTAGGGAAATTATTTGATGACGATAGTTTCGCCCACCATTTTGGCGTTGTTTCCAGGGAAACATGATGGATTGAGGTATAGGTTACTTTTCCTGCAAGTGTGAATTTCAATTTCTGCAAGTGTGTTTAATTTCTGCAAGTTTGATTTTTGTGCAAGAGCATTTGATTTCTGCAACTGTGAAGAGTGATTGTTAGTGTTTTTAAAGTGATTTAACAATGAGTATCAACTTGGAACAACTCACTCAGATCCTTTCAAAAGTCGGGATCTCCTCTTCCTATGAAGAGGAGATCTTGACAGCAGCCAAAAGCTAATTCCCCCTCCAGCAACGAATGACGATTAAACATCTGGAGACCCCTACACATCCGAGGGCGAACAATTCTTCGAACAGGAGATCAAGGACGATGTAAAAGAAATATTGCATGATCTGAGTGAGGAAAATTGTGCCTATGAAAGCTTTATCGAACAATGGTTCTAAGTAGATACTCGATTAGATCCACCTTTTTATTTTTATTTAGGTAGTTTCTAATTACAACATTTAGATTTATTCACTTTTGCATATTTTTATTTTTTATTCACAAAATTCACAATGAACATATTCATAATACTATTGCGTGGATGGTTACATTGGTTATTTGATTACACATAACTAAGTCCTAATTTTTAATTAGAATAGAGTAGGTAAGAATAATGAATAAAATACCATTTTCATAAAATAAGTATGCTATTTTTCTAATTTTTTTTTGCTACGATTTGATTCCATTTGCTTTTAAATTATTTTTCTAAATAAAACTTTCAGATTTTTTTTATTCTTCCTTATTTTATTTTTCTAAATAATTTTATTTTAAACCATCAAAATTTGAATTTATATATATATATATATATATATATATATATATATATATATATATATATATAATGACCCTATTCGTAAAATACCAAAGGAAACTTTAAGTAATATTGTTCATAATTCACATGCGGGCGACGCTTATAGCTATAATATTTGGGTGTAATTGAATTGTCAAAAGCTAAGTAAATCACCTTGTACTTAGATAAAGCAGAACCTTGACTTCCCCATCTATTGCGTTTAGAATTTTGGTTCTTATAAACAATTTTCCTCACTCAGATCATGTGATTATTTCATACATGAATTACGATACCTGGTGCGATCTCCTTATCGGATTCGGCTTTCGATCCTTCGCTCATGAAATTGCGTTTAGAATGTTCCTCTGCTGACAACTCTACTATATTGGAGTGTGGGACTTGCACCGAACGAAGCCTCGCGAAACGAATTAATCCCAACCATCGCGCATAGATTGATGGCAATGGCTTAGCACATGCAAACAGCATGACAGACACGATTCTACGCGTATACTTTTTCACACGTAATGGAAGCCACAGAAAACGGCTTCCATATCTGCATCTCTGCACATATAGGCACGTCCAGTAGCTTTGCAATCCTTTTCTCCATTGAAAGTTCATTTTTATTCCAAGGCTGCATTATCACTCCTAATTCCCCATTCAAGGGGTTAACCCTCAAGCCTCTGGTACCTCGGAAGAAATAACAACTGCAAAAATTCAAGATATTTGCTGTAAAAACATCGCCAAATTATCTAGTTGAAAAGTTGAAATCTGAGGATTTAGACAAGCTACTGGAATCCAACAGAACAACTCCCTTAGTGGTGGACTTCTATGCTAAATGGTGTGGTCCTTGTATTTTGCCTGCAAAACAATTGGAGATGATTGCCAACCGATGGATCTGGATCATTCACAATGACTGATAAATATCGTTCTATTTTTTGCATCAACAACCGGAATTAATTTTGATGACCTGTATGCATTTTCAAAGGATTCGTCATTATGAAACGAAATCTCACAAGGTAAAGGAGGAAGCGATGGGACAGGAAAATGCAGAGATCTCTAAAATCCCATGATACGCAAATTAACCCTTGTTGTTCGCTTGTCATTCGTTTCTCCATCCTTATCCTTGAAGTCCAAGAAGCCTGTGAACCTCTTGGCGTCTGCATGAAGTTCAAGAAGTAAGACCAAAGGTGACCTTAGTAGTGCGCATGTCAGCATCTGTTGGAAACTATGATTATATTATGGATTGGGAAATGAGACTGATGGCGAAAAACACAATACTAATAAGAGGCACCAAACTCCCGAGAAGACAGGGGGACGAAGCAGAGGAAGAAAACCAGAAGATGGCCTCTCTTACTCGTGCTATGCATCGGCCGATATCAGCAATAACTGGGCAGGCACTGTTTGAAGGCAGATCAATGAGTGGTGCACTTTTCATCAAAAGCTCCAATGCCACCACTAAAAGGCGATGAGTTCTTGAAGAATGCATTTTTCGAAGTGAAGAAAAAAAAATGAAACAGCTTTAGGGATTTTACGGAAGGAAAAGATCACCATTGATCCTGATGATCCAAAAGAAGTGTTTCATTATGCACAGGTTATGAATACTGTGAGAGAAAAGGTTGGTTTATATTCAGAATCACAACGCATCAGCAATACAATTCGTGATTTTACAGAAGGAATTCCAGATGCTCGGTCGTACTTGGAGAAAATGTCGGAAATACGAGTAAAGAGTGGCATCAAGGATGAGATAGGTGTTGAAAAGATGATGATGGAGCCTTTAGAAAAGGTAGAGAAGCAACTGAAGAAGCCATTGATGAGGTCTGACAAAGAGAGCATGGCACTTCTACAAGTTGAATTTGATGTAATAAGTAAAAAAACTTAGCATTCGTAAAGAGGACCTACCTAAACTTGAAGAAAAAGTAGAACTTTATATTGCAAAGGTACAGTTGGAGGAGATTAAGCAAGATGCGGTGGAAGCTATTGAAACACACAAGAAAAGACAAAGGGCTAAAGCTGAGGATATAGAAGTCGACGTGAAGTCTCTGGATATGCACAACTTTCTTTAAATGTTCTGAAGGGTGTATTTTGGATTCCCCAATGTGATTTATTATAACAGTGATTGGGTTGTGAAGATTTTCTTTTGAATGATCTTTTGAGGAAAGATCGGAATTTTTTTTGCCACTTCTCCTTCAAAGATTACGAGCTCTTTCTCCTTCTACATCGAAAATATTGACACATCGTAGGCTTAGGCTTCATGGGTTCATTAAACAAAGACCTCTTTATTCCAAATGTAAAAGTAACAAAAGAAGAGGATAATTGTCTCTTTTTTTCCTTGCCGGATGGAAGGAGCATGCATAAACAGCAGGCCATGAGTACACTCTCCCAATTTACGTGCATTCTCATTGTCATTGCGCAGAGAAAAATGAGAGAATTCCAGTGAATGGCAAAGTTCAAGTTAGTTTCCAGCATAAGTACATACTCAGAAATCATTAGATGAGTAGACTGGTTTATGGCCTCATGAAAAAAATTGTTGCGTTCGTTTTCCTTAATGGTTTTCTTACTTCCATTTCCGAATTATCAGATGAAAGGAGGAAGTTATGCAACACAACGCATGATATTTCCATCGAGAGGTGCGTCAGGTCAGTTTGACCAGATGGAACGTTGGCATTTGGATTGTGAAAAACCTACTTTGGAAAAGGTCGCTTCTTATATGTTATTTGTAATATGGCATAATTTTTGTTTTTAAAATATGGTTTGAGAGTTTTATATATATATAAAAATATATAAAATAATAAAAAATAATAATAATAAATAAATAAATAAAAATAATAATAATAATAAATAATAAAATAACAAAATAAATAATAAATAATTAAATAAAACTTAAACAATAAAAAAAACAAAAAAACAAAAAGAATTCACAAATGGACATTTCATAATTCCTGAAATGATTTACATTGATTTGTTTCTTGGAGTTGTTTTAGAGGAACTTGCACACAACGACAATAGGTAAATGTATTTCATTTTATTTGGTTGCTAGCATTCATACTCATTCCTGCATTTTATGTTTTTCAAAAATCTCACAAATTTCATGCATGATTCGTACTAAATTTTTACAAGTACGCAGACGATCCAGTTTCATGCAGGAGTGTTCTCTCGCAATCATAATGAAACATGCATAATTAAAAGTATGGAGGAACTAATTCTTCATTGCACATATCATGACATTTTCCGTTACACAAAAACCCTTTTGCGTCATGACATGTTTACTCACATTTTTCCTTCCAAGCGCCTGAATTATCTCTGTGTTGCAGTCCATCTTCCATTTCCTTATCCTTCATGACTTCATACATGCCTATTTTTCTGAACTGCATACATCATCTCCTTATTTTTCAGTTCATTTTTCATTTTCAATAAAAATCCCATGCTCCCTTTCCATGATTACATTGCCCTACCACATACACTGCCCGATTGTGAGATCTTTTCATTTATAGTCCTACCAAAAATTTTGTTAAACTCGCGTTGATTGATGTGGGATTCTTTAAGGCCCACCTTTCGACAAGTCTTGCCCCATCGACCTCAGCACCTTATCTAGGATATAGACTAGAGTTCTTTTTGAGTACCTGGAGGCTTGCATGCCTTAATGGCAAGTTCTCTCGCCGAAAATCATGGGAATACATCAATGTCCCTTGATCGTCAAATCTTGCAAGTGGCTCGACATCAACACATCCATTCGCACTTCACGATATGCACTCTGGTACCTTGGCACTCATTGACATCAATTGTGAGTCGCCTCGAATTGGTTAATGACATTAATCAATGGTCGGTAATCCAATGATTTCCCTTCATGCTCGGAATCGACACATTCATTCACATGATTGGAATTGTGCCATTGAGTTTCGTAGCAGGTGAAGACTAACATTCCTTTTCATGACTCCATCAGCAGTTGCAACAGCATTCCTCCAGCCATATGAGAGTACGACAGTTCCACTTTCAAACATCATCTTCAGATTCATACAACCAAGGAGCACTTCAGATTCCTTCACTTCATCTAGCAGCATGATATTCACATGATCCAACACCACAATATTTTCCTAATCTAGCAGCATGTCATTTTCTCTCATTCAAATCAGCATGACATTTTCCAGATCTAGAAGCAGCAACTGCTACATTTATATTGCATAGTTCATCGATTGTTTGGGTAAGTGAAGGTATGTTATTTTCTAATTTTTAATCAAACAATTTCTTACATATTGAAAATAAATGAACTTGGAAAATTCCCTCACCATATTACATCATCTTTCACCTTTAGGTAAGCATAACACATTCAATTTGGGGGGGGAATATTCATAACCATTTCATTCCATTCATCACCTCACATATTGATGACCAACATGACTCTTCCAAACTACACTTCATTGTAAATACATTGATATCTATTTTTGGCATGATTCAAAAATATGAGAAAATGATTTTTTATGCATATTAATGACTTATCATTTTCAATACATGTGTTAAAAAAGAGAAGAAAGAAAAGAAATAAATGTTGTTAACACAAGAACCAACATTTGTTATATTCATGGTTGTTAACACAAGAACCAACCATAGAAAATATCAGTTGCAGTACATGTATTTACATCCTGGAATGATACATTGTTAAAAACCATAATTATGCAAAGCCAAAAGTTTTAATCCATGCCAGGTTGCATGAGGACATGCAACAAGTTCAATTGGGTGGTATGTTGGGTCTCGTAATTGTCGTTTTTTCATCATGTTTATCCTCGTCATTTCTCACATTCCATCACCTCATTTAACCATTCATCATACCATTTTCATGGGTTCACCTCATTATTTTCCAGTTTATTTATTTTTAATATTATAAGAGAATGTATGATTAATTATTGGAAATTTGACATATTTCACTAATATCTCGAATGTGGATGAGCTTTGTAATGTGTAGAATTATTTGGAAGGATTATTCAAAAAGATTCTCAAATATTTCCTCCACCATTTCAAGAATTCAAAGGATAATTGCTCAAACTTATTCCAAGGAGAAGATCACGGAGATTTCAAGGAGAAGATCATGGATATTCCAAGGAGAATAGTATGGAGATTTGGATAACATATCTCATCCAAGATTTGTGAGAGATGAGTGAGGATTTGAAGGGATCATATCTTGTAATTGTAGAGATATTGGTTGAGAGAAAAGTGGATTTGTAATTATGAGTTGCTTATCTTGTTTTCAAAGCACTCATGTATAAAAGAGAGTGTTCTCTCTTCATTTGAATATAATAGGATATGTAAAGAATGGAATGTAATGTATGGAAATTAGAGATGATAATTAGAGTCTAGTATAAGTTTTGGTTTTGTAATCTTTCATTGTTTTTCTTCATCATTAATATATGTTGACCGAGGGTTATTCTTCACGTGTTTCTTTTATCTTATGTGATTGCACATTTCCAGTTTTTTATATGATGTGGTGTTAATGTTATTGGAGTAGAATTATTAAGGAAGGACGATCAGGTTCTCCTAAGTTAGAAGCCTCTTCTCTCGCTTTCTACACATCACAAACTATTGTTCTTTTGTATCTCTTCTTAAGGACAGTAATCTGGGGAAGGACAACCAGATTCTCCTAAGTTAGGAGCCTGTTCTTTCGTTTATTGCATCTTGAATCAGAGACGAAAGCACTAGATTAGGCTAGTTAAACTTCAATCCTGCATTTCCAATGCATGTGCTTCGTAAGTCTACGAAACCCTCAGATTGATAATTTATGTTAGGGAAATTATTTGACGACGATAGTTTCACCCACCATTAGACTTTAGAAATTCGACACATATGAACATGGCTAACATTTCTATGTAGCCCAAGTAGTTAGCTCAACTGGTTGTTGCCAATGTTGTTGGGTATTTAGCTAGTTATGTGCTACTAGATGACCAGTTTGAAATCCCCTTGCATTAGGAACATTAGTTTCTTACTTTATGTTGATGGGTTTATTACGGATGCCATCCAAAAATGTGAAAAAAAAAATCCCTTTTTGTCCGTCAGAATTTCCTTGGAAATAAAATGGTAACAATTGTATCTTCAGTCAAACCTCGACTCTCAAAACTTGGCTAGAATTGCCATCAAATATTCATCAAGGCTATATGTCATTGTTAAAACCTCTAAAAGAAAATAAACTCTGAATAAATAACTCAAAAGAAGATTACCAATTATGTCCAACTATGGTCTAGTGGTTAGGACGGGTGTTGCCATGAAAAAAGCCTAGGTCCAAATATCACCAGGTATACAGCCCTAAAACAATGTGTGCTTTGGCTAAAATTGATGGCTCCCCAGATTGAAATGGAATCAAAGTAATAAAAATATGTGGATCTGAATATCCTCATGGATAAAAGAGAATGCATTTACTATAATGAAAAAGAGAACTCACATGAAAACTGCCAAATTTAGGCTCAGAGTAACAAGGCAAGAATTTAGACGATGAAAAGAAGGTTACTTGTAACTAAAAAATTGACTCTCCTAATTAAGACTCACTAGAATACTACCCTTGGATGCCATAAATAGTTAAAATGGCCAATATATTGTATAGCTTGTAAAGCAGAGAAAGATCCTAACAATGATAACTTAAAGAAGAAAGGTTTCATGATTCATCAGCCCATCCATATGTGTTCTATTCCTGGAAGCAAATGAGGACTAAATTGACTTTGTCTTCATCTACTATATCATTTCCAGACAAATATGGAAGTTAGTATGGAAAGACTTTGGAGGTAGTGGTGCTTCCTTTGCTTAGAATTGGTATCTTCGATCAATTGATTTCATGATGGTAAAATAGTACCTCCTTAATTTCAAGGGGAAATATTTCATAAAAATTGTGTGGAACTAGTTCCTAATGATGAACCCTTAGTTAAACTGAGAGGGGGGGTGAATCAATTTAATACATTCATGGACCTCTAAAACTTTTCATTCAACTCATTTACACCTTCAATTCATAAGTAGCTTAATACATAATGTGTGGACAACAAGTGATTAAATAGATTAAAACATCACATCAACACTTAATCATCAAGCACATAGACATCAGTTATAAGTGGAAACCCATAAAGGGAGAAAACCACATATTATTATTGTTGTGATGCAAAGGCAAGCTCCAACTCCCTCTCACAACTAATTTTCTACAGGCTCCAACCTACAAGAGGCTTCTACCCCAAATTCTGCAAGCTACAACTTGCAAGGAAGCTCCAACTTCCATCTATTTTCTGCGGGCTACAACCCACAAGAGGCTCCTACCTCAACCAGCTACAACTGGACATCTATCAAGCTACAACTTGATATGGAAGCACCAACTCCCTTAGACTACAATAAAATCATATGCTGATTTACTTGGATATCAGCTATGTTTTTCTCCTTCTTCAATGTTGCCCTTCCATCCTTCAAATCTACTTCATATCAACTCTAGATCCACACAACATCTCTATCTACTCTCTCTCATTCTTCCACTTTCTAACCTCTCTATGCATATTACAATAACATCATTTATAGAGATCACTTCATGGTTGTTTGCATTCTATATGGTAATATGAAGTGAATAGGCATAACTCTTGCCTTCCACCCATTCATTTCCTCACTCAGCATATTCAGGATGTTACAAATATATACAATTATTACAGTATCAAATGGAGTTTTGCTTTGCATGGGAGACTTGCCTTTGCATCACAAACAATATAAAAAAAATAATACATTTACAATTACATTCAAACATTTCATTCAGCCATTTCAGCTTCTTAGATTTGTTGTGTGTTTATCCTCTTTTGCTTGTTGTCCCTTTGTCTTTTATGTTTCTACAGTTATATTCCAACTGTGATGCATGATCGCCTTTTTACTCGACTCGACCCATGTTGTTGCACTGTTCTACACAAGCTCCGGGTCCTTTTTGTTACCCGAGTCTTTTCTTGTTGTGTTCAGACTTTTCTTTTGTTACCCGAGTCTTTTCTTCGTGACCTATGGGGTATGGCCCACATAAACTCCCTTTTAACACAACGGATTACAATATCGTAGTTTATTTCACATACATATGTTAGCGATCAAACAACGCATATTTTATATAACAGAACGCGGAACAGGGGTTATCGAGTCCCACAACACTTGACCAATCACAATACATCACATTGCGCTTCCCCCGCAACTTTTAACGTTTAACAATAACGTATCTCCTATCTTGTGCGATATGTGATCGCATCGCATCGCATCCAACTTAACTTACCATGCGAACCTTAAGCAAAAAACATGAAATATGTGCAGTGCCAACACGTGGCTCTTCTCTTTCACCGCATCGCATCTTTCTTACCTTATCACATCGCAAACTAATTAACATACCTTGCAAAGCCTTAGCACTGTCCGCTAGCATTTGCGATGTGTGAACTTGCAATTCGTCGTATGCCGTTGATCTGCCATATGATCTAACGGTCCTCATTGTGTGCCCTATTGTGCCAACACGTGTCCCTTCTCCACTTCACATCGCACAAAAAATAACTTACCCTACAACGGCCTTAACACTTAAGCACTAAACTTTGCGATTTGCGCTTTCGATCTCCGTCGTTGGTCTTTGTTGGATCCAACGGTCCATGCTTGTCTCCTTGCTGATCCACTTCGCATCACATGTTAAATATCTTAACTTGCGAAGTCCTAACCGTAAACATTGTACCCTGCTATGTGCAATATGTTCACGGTTGCGATGTGATTGTCACCATTGATCTGCACCAGATTTACGGTCCTCGTTGCTGCTTGCAAATTCGATTGTCCTTCTTGACTCATCTTGCGGTGTAATTTCATTCGTTCATCTCTCGCCTTCACTTCTGCGATCTAATCCTAATCGTCCGCTCACCTCCCTTGGAATTCTTCTAAGTGTTCTCTGCCTTAGTCGATTTTTCTTCTTTCTGCAACCACCACTACTCTGAATCTCCGCTATCCTTCCTGAGCTTTATTCAGTTTCTAAACGCGCTGATATCTCCTGAGCTTGTTCTTCTATTCATTATTCAGTCCGATTTGGGATTATTACTCTTGCTGCAAGCCTTACTTACTACTACCTTGTCTTCCTTAGCTTCCTTTGTTGCCTCTGCTTCTTTCTTGCCTTTTCTCCTTGTCTGCCTTTCTTCTTAACTGTCTTTGATGCCTTTTCCTTTTTTATAGTTCAGGTGCTGCTCCTTTGTGCTCCTTTGCCATCAATGACAATATTTCGAACACCTAAGCCTGGACAATGAATCAGTGATTCCTAAAGTATAAAATACTGGTGACTATGGAATATCTGCAGCACCAAGTAATTGTTTAGCTAGATAATCTAAAGGTCTAAAGCTATACTTCCCAACCCTTTTCCATGTTGACCTAGGTTCATACTCCAACAACAATGTAGATTTTAGGGGCCTTATCATAGGCCTGTAAATGGTGTTATAAAAAGGGTTAAACTTTAAAGATACATGTTGTTTTGGAGACTCCTCGTTGGTCATATACATTCAGTAGGAAAGAAGATCCAAAGAAATCGAAAATTAAAATTTTGGTGAAAGAATCCATGAAACAACATCCTCAAGTTATCACATCGAGAGGGGGAGAAATAACAAGGCAGCTGAACTTGAAAATTTGGAATCCTCATTGGAAAAAAGGAACTACTTATTGAAAGAATACCCAACATAACCTTAACATGTAAATAGAATGGAATGAATACCTTCCAGTAGACAATCTTAAAGGCCATTGAAGCAAATAGCTCTACTCTCATGCAAAGCATTGAACTTTCAATCTCTTTTTTCGCGTTCACTTCCCATATTCAACACTACACCATTGAAAAGTGAGGCCTAAGGAAATATCAAAGACTCAAGTCTTACAAGAGAGCACCTATAGGTTATTTCTATCTGTGTATATTTCCCTGTCTGAAGCAGGAAGTCACGGAATGCAAAGTTGATATGTAAAGGAAAAAGAGGCCTTGCAAAGCCAAATGTCAATGCATTTGCAAGGGAACTAAGAAAAGATAAGACAACTTGGGTAGAACAATTAAGGATACGTATACATTGACAGTAATGAAAAATTATATTTCTTTGAGGGAAAAGTTGGCAGGGTCTAGGTATCTTGGAGAATTTAATGGACATACTACCTTGGTTCTAAATCCATTTTGAGAAAACCTGGTAGAAAACAATAGGGTCCAAACTAAATATTGAGGATATCCAATCAACAGTGTGCCCTACGTAATTGTTTACAATAAAAATAAAATCAAGGACAAAACTATTGAAAAACAGTATTGTGAATAACAATGTTAGTATACTACCAATCAATTATGTGTTGGATGGATGATTCTCGCACTGATGGGACAGAAGGTACTTAAAGATGTGAGTCTATGTTTCTTTTCTTGGTGCTTTCCCAACCTTTTGTTTTATATTATTGTCCTAAATTATTAGAGCCCTGAAATTCCCCTATGATTTTCTTGGTGCCTTGTCTCCCTTTGTAATCAATTAGAGTTCTAAAAGCTCTAGAGCCTAAGAAATATGCTATTTTGTTTTCAGTTAGAGTCATATGTAATAACATGTTGTCTCTCAAGTCTAGACGATTAGCCAATATATTCCAATAGGGAAGTGTGCACCCTAAGTAGACCTGCACTTCCATGTATGATCTTGTAAATTTTGTTCTTGACAACTTTTTTAATATAATTCTTGTTTCAATCAAAGAAAGAGGGTGCATTATATATGTTGTTGTATATTACATCACCCGGTGGAGGCATTTGTTAGGATATTATTTCATAGCACAGACAATTTGAAGCAGTGAGTGTAACTATTGTACAAAAATAGTTTTACTACAATTTTTTGTAATAGGAGAATGTTGCCAAAATGCTCTACGTAGCGCTAAGTTTCAAACACAATAGAGAAGGGGGAAGGGACCAAATCTAGGAGGGAGGCACTAATAAGATATCAAAAAGGATATAGAAAAAGCGAAGAATTAAATTTCCATAGCTCAAAGGCAAAAAAAATGAAATTGCACATGAAACATATATCAATGGCATCATGGTTACATAAAGGAAAAATAACGATATTTTAGTTGACCATAAAAACGACTAAGAATATAGTCCAAAATGGCAGAATACCAAAAGTATTTTCTCACTGCTCATAATAGATAACCTAAAGTTTGAGACATATACAATATAGATCATAATTTTATAAGTTGCAATCTTCTCCTTCAAGGTTGTCTAAAACTACTTGAGCCTTATTAGGTTCTTCTTCCTCACTGCCATCGTTATCCTCCAATCTAATGCTATCTAGTGACACACCAACCAAGCTTGTCCCTGTATTTTAATTTCCCTCCTCCTGATCAATCTCTGAAAAAGCCCTAGGTTTCACTTGTGAAACATCCTTGGGTTCCACATTGCATTGTGTTGTAGGTCCTTATAAATACCCTGGAGCCTTCCTCATCTCAAGGTGAGGATTTTTATGCACAAAAATAGGCTTTTCTTCTGTCTTTGAGAGAAGGTTATTCCTCTTCATAGAGTGTATTAAACTACAAGTGGACCAATTCCTCATAGAGAGTGAGGAACTAGCACCCTGAGACCACACGCATAGCAAGTTGTTATATCTTTGGAGCTCCATCCCATGCATCCAACACCATCCAGTGGATTCATCCTTGTGACATGGTTCTCCAATCCTCATTTGCAAAAAATGTGTTAGTGGGGTTGCTCAATTCAGTAGAACCTAAAAATTGTTGTTGAATTACCATTTCTATATAAAGATTGTATATCTCAAATTACTCCCCATAATCCTTTATTCACCTTAGGATCATCCATTCATGCAACTTTTCCCGACTTTTCTGAATACCACTTGGGATTGAATGCATGTGCAGCTGCCTGAAGAGGGGTGTTTGTCTAGTTCCACCACTTTTCTACCATCTTTTGGATTACTTTAAAAAACTCTTAGGAATAATTTCTCTGATGAATGATACATTTTATTTTTCCAATCTGATTTGATATTCACATTTAGTTTGAAATTTAGAATTGCACAATTTTTAAGGAGATCCCATTAAACATGAGAACATAGAATATCTAAGCTTCTAGGGTGGAGTTTTCTTAATATTAAAGTTGAAGACAGTGATCAACTAGAGACTTTGAAACAACAAACAATTCATTCGCAATTTTTTATCAGGATCAACCTTCACATAAAAAAATGCATTCTGAGTCAGATTCGTTAGATGATTGACCTGGAGAGTAAGATACATTTATGATTATATGTAGCACAACTGAAAAAAAAGGTGCAACATAGAGATCCACTTACTCAACAACGATTTGTAGAGAAAAATATTTCAAATGGATCTTGAATTCTTGCAGCTTTCTCCTCAAAATGTGTCTCATCAGCACAACAACTTCTCATGTGAAGAATTTCCTGTCGATAATTTGGTTGTAAGGTAGAATTATATCTACTCATTAATGTTTCTTGTTGTCATTGGCTTCAAATTCAGCCCTCCCACCTTACAAAAGGAAATCATACTGAAATAGAACATTAATGACAGAAGTGGAAGATGATCTCAACTACCTTAAGATGTCCCAAGGGGAGATATTTTTTTGAAAGGAATCAAAAAGTGCTTTGTAAGTCGACTTAGCAATTGATGTAGTAGCCAAAGTCCCTACATTTTCTCCTGGAAATGAATGATCCAAGCTACTCCCAGAATCCCTCTTGTTTGAGGAATTACATGCTACTAAAGAATTTATGTTCCCATATTCAAACTTAATTAGAAATTTTCCCCAAACATATCTGACCATCCCATCATAGCATATCATCAGATCAAGTAGAAAGGCCATTAGATTCTCAAAAGGTGTTCCTGGTTCTTTCATTCTCATCTTCTGACAGAAAAGACCTCTAGAAGAGATATAATGAATAAATTCCTCGCAGGTATTTAATCCAAAAACATAGGATGATTTAACGTGTCCACAAACTTCAGCCGAATCATCTTTCTTGTTTGGATCCAAAGGAGGAGAACCATTGAATGGAAGATGTGAAGAAATATTTTTAAGGCAATCTCTAGGAAAAGTTTTCCCCCCTTAAAACATTTGAAGCCCTAAGAAGCCAAGCTGTTGAACCACTTTCTTAGCAGATCTTGCATTTCCACTATCAGCCATCAGAAAAAAGGATCTTGAAGAAGAAATAGCCTTGGTAACATTTTCCTGCACTCCAAGTATATGCTTATCCACTTGGGAAATGATGGAATTATCTTATCTTCCTCCCCTCACATGCTTCATAAGCCTAGAAATTTCATTAATTTCATTTCGTAGCTCTTCTGTAAATATATTTCTCCGAGAAACACAGTGAGCAAGAACGAAATCATCCAAACCTGCACTAAAACCATGTAAGGATAAAAATTCAATAAAAAAACGTTCAACTAAATTCAAGCACTTCACTATCGCTCCTGGACCTTCTCACTTAAAAATTGCATTAAAAAATTGAGTCAGAAAACTCAACAATTGTGTTTTATCGCCATTGAATAATAGTATTTCACTATTTCTTATGAGAAGCCCATTCTCCTCGCCGTTCAATTCCAGAGGGAAATCCATCTGAAGAAGTTGGATAGTTGTCCAAAATGACCCTCCATCACGCACTTTAGTGGCTGCTGTTTCAGACAAGGTTCCATAAGTCCACATTGATATTTGATTCAATGTGGTTTTATCCAGCATAGATTTGATGGATAAAAGCTTGGCAACCAACAACGTATCAAGTATCAACACTCAGTGTTGTGTTTTCCTCTCCAAAATGGGAACTAAACATTTGTTGATCCACACTTATAAACTGAGAAAGCTCAGCTTTAGATTCTAAAGATTGGGGATAAAAAATATGAATGCAATCCTCATCAAAATCTGCACCAAGTGGCCAACATATGAGAGGGTTAATAATCACTGTAGAGCCCACATGTACGTATGATTTTAACGCATGTAATGAATGTTTGTGGACACGCGGAGGTCCATTAATCAAAACAAAATCCTTATCATGGAAATAATTTTAAGCCAATCTCTAGGAAAAATTTTCCTCCCTTGAACATTTGAAGCCCTAAGAAGCCATGTTGTTGAACCACTTTCTTAGCAGATCTTGCATTTCCACTTCAACCATCAGAAAAAAGGAAATTGAAGAAGAAATGGCCTTGGTAACATTTTCTTGCACTCCAAGTAGACGCTTCTCCACTTGGGAAATGATGGAATTATCATATCTTCCTCCCCTCACATGCTTCATAAACATATAAATTTTAGTAAGTTCATTTCCTAGCTCTTCCATAAATATATTTCTCTGAGAAACACAGTGAGAAAGAACCAAATCATCCAAACCTTCACTAAAACCATCTAAGGATAAAAATTCAATCAAAAAACGTTCAATTTAATTCAAGCACTTCACTGTCGCTCCTGCGTTTTTGCACTTAACAATTGCAATACAAATTTGAGTCAGAAAACTCAACAATTGTGTTCTATCACCATTGAATAATAGTATTTCACTAATGCTTATGAGAAGCCCATTCTCCTCACAGTTCAATTCCATAGGTAAATCCATTTGAAGAATTTGGAAAGTTTTCCAAAATGGCCCTCCATCATGCACTTTAGTGACTGCTGGTTCAGACAAGGTTCCATAAGTCCACATTGATAACTGATTCAATGTGGTTTTATCTAACATAGATTTGATGGATAAAAGCTTGGCAGCCAACAATGTATCAAGTATCAACACTCAGTGCTATTTTTTCCTCTTCAAAATGGAAACTAAACATTTTTTTTATCCACGCTTAGAAGTTGAGAAAGCTCAGCTTGATATTTTAAAGATTGGGGATAAAAAACATGAACGCAATCCCCATCAAATTCTGCACCAAGTGGCCAACATATGAGAGGGTTAATATCACTGTAGAGCCCAGATGTACGTATGCTTTTAAAGCATGTAATGAATGTTTGTGGACACTTTGAGGACCATTAATCAAAACAAAATCCTTATCATTGAAAAAAATTTAATCCAATCTCTAGGAAAAAAATTTCCTCCCTTGAAGCATTTGAAGCCCTAAGAAGCCAAGTTGTTGAACCACTTTCTTAGCAGATATTGCATTTCCACTCTCAACCATCAGAAAAAAGGAACTTGAAGAATAAATAGCCTTGGTAACATTTTCCTGCACTCCAAGTAGATTCTTCTCCGCTTGGGAAATGATTGCATTATCATATCTTCCTCCCCTCACATGCTTCATAAGCCTAGAAATTTTAGTAACTTCATTTCCTAGCTCTTCCATAAATATCTTTCCTCGAGAAACACAGTGGGAAAGAACCAAATCATCCAAACCTGCACTAAAACCATCCAAGGATAAAAATTCAATCAAAAAATGTTCAATTGAATTAAAGCACTTCACTATCGCTCGTGGACCTTTGCACTTAACAATTGCATTAAAAATTTGAGTAAGAAAACTCAACAATTCTTTTTTATCAACATTGATAATAATATTTCACTATTTCTTATGAGAAGCCCATTCTCCTCACAATTCAATTCCAGAGGTAAATCCATCTGAAGAAGTTGGCTAGCTGTCCAAAATGGCCCTCCATCATTCACTTCAGTGATAGCTGGTTCAGGCAAGTTTCCATAAGTCCACATTGATGGCTGATTCAGTGTGGTTTTATCCAACATAGATTTGATGGATAAAAGCTTGGCAGCCAACAACGTATCAAGTATCAACACTCGGTGCTATTTTTGCCTCTCCAAAATGGGAACTAAACATTTTTTGATCGACTCTTAGAAGTTGAGAAAGCTCAGTTTGAGATTCTAAAGATTGGGGATAAAAACCATGAATGCAATCCCCATCAAAATCTGAACCAAGTAGCCAACATATGAGAGGGTTAATAATCACTGTAGAGCCCAGATGTACATATGCTTTTAATGCATGTAATGAATGCTTGTGGACACTTAGAGGACCATTAATAAAAAAAATTATTTATCATGGAAATATTTTTAAGCCAATCTCTAGGAAACATTTTCCTCCCTTGAAACATTTGAAGCGCTAAGAAGTCAAGATGTTGAACCACTTTCTTAGCAGATCTTTCATTTCCACTGTCAACCATTAGAAAAAAGGAAATTGAAGAAGAAATAGCCTCGGTAACATTTTCCTGCACTCCAAGTAGATGCATCTCATCTTGGGAAATGATGGCATTATCATATTTTTCCTCCCCTCACATGCTTCATAAGCCTAGAAATTTCAGTAAGTTCATTTCCTAGCTCTTCTATAAATAATAAATATCTTTCTCCGAGAAACAGAGTGAGAAAGAACAAAATCATCCAAACGTGCACTAAAACCATCTAAGGATAAAAACTCAATCAAAAAATGTTCAACTGAATTCAAGCACTTCACTGCCGCTCCTAGACCTTTGCACTTAACAATTCCATTAAAAATTTGCGTCAGCAAACTCAATAATTGTGTTTTATCACCATTGAATAATAGTATTTCACTATTTCTTATGAGAAGCCTATTCTCCTCACAGTTCAATTCTAGAGGTAAATCCATCTAAAGAAGTTGGCTAGCTGTCCAAAATGGCCCTCCATCATGCACTTTAATGACTGTTGATTCAGGAAAGGTTCCATAACTCCACATTGGTAGTTGATTCAGTGTGGTTTTATCTAGCATAGATTTGATGGCTAAAAGCTTGGCAGCCAACAATGTAGCAAGTATCAACACTCAGTGCTATGTTTGCCTCTTCAAAATGGGAACTAAACATTTGTTGATACACACTTAGAAGTTGAGAAAGCTCAGCTTGAGATTCTAAAGATCGGGGATAAAAAACATGAATGCAATCCCCATCAAAATCTGCACCAAGTGGCCAACATATGAGAGGGTTAATAATCAGTATATAGCCCAAATGTACGTATGCTTTTAATGCATGTAATGAAGGTTTGTGGACACTTGGAGGACCATTAATCAAAACAAAATCTTTATCATGGAAATATTTTTAAGCCAATCTCTAGGAAACGTTTTCCTCCCTTGAAGCATTTGAAGCCCAAAGAAGCCAAATTGTTTAACCACTTTCTTAGCATATATTGCATTTCCATTGTCAACCATCAGAAAAAAGAAAATTGAAGAATAAATAGCCTTGGTAACATTTTCCTGCACTCCAAGTATATGCTTCTCCACTTGGGAAATGATGGCACTATCATATCTTCCTCCCCTTACATGCTTCATAAGCCTAGAAATTTCAGTAAGTTCATTTCCTATCTCTTCCGTAAATCTATTTCTCCGAGAAACACAGTGAGCAAGACCCAAATCATCCAAACCTGCACTAAAACCATCTAAGGATAACAATTCAATCAAAAAACGTTCAACGGAATTCAAGCACTTCAGTGTCGCTCCTGGACCTTTCCACTTAACAATTGCATTAAAAAATTGAGTCATAAAACTCAACAATTTTGTTTTATCACCATTGAATAATAATATTTCACTATTGCTTATGAGAAGCCCATTCTCCCCATAGTTCAATTCCAGAGGTAAATCCATCTGAAGAAATTGGCTAGCTGTCCAAAATGGCCCTCCATCATGCACTTTAGTGACTTGGTTTAGGCAAGGTTCCATAAGTTCACATTGATAGCTGATTCAGTGTGGTTTTATAAAACATATATTTGTTGAATAAAAGTATCAACACGCAGTGCTATGTTTGCCTCTCCGAAATGGGAACTAAACATTTGTAGATCCACACTTGGAAGCTGAGAAATCTCAGCTTGATATTCTAAATATTGGGGATAAAAAACATGAATGCAGACCCCATCAAAATCTGCACCAAGTGGCCAACATATGAGACGGTTAATAATCACTGTAGAGCCCAGATGTATGTATGTTTTTAATGCATATAATAAATGTTTGTGGACACTTGGAGGAACATTAATAAAAAAAAGCCTTATCATGAAGTCCACGGTTAATCATTTCACCAATTTCAACATTCTTCATTTATTTTTCAAACGAATTTGAGCAATAATTACCTCCTTTGTCAACATAGGTTCTACATTGTCCTTTTTCTAGAATTTTCTGCAATTTTTCCTTATTGTAAACATTTACACGCTCCACAAATGTTACTCTCCTGGATATCTCTACAATTATACCAATTTAATTTATACTTTTATATGCATATCCAGTGATAACACATCGAGATGATAGATTACAACTCTTACTAATAAAAAAACTACGCATTTTTGTCTAACCACATATTTGAATATAATTTTTTACATTTTGTATTTCCAGGAAAGTTGGTTGTTTGCAATTTGCTTCCAGGTATCTGATAAATATATAATAGAATGTCAAAATGGAAAATTTTATAAAAAATATCAAGATGTATATCCATCCAGAAGACTCTTTCAAGTTTCTACTACAAAGTTGTCTACGCCGTTTAGCTTTCTCCTTGCCCTTAAACACAGATACTCTGTGAACAAGGATTGCATATCCTTTTCTTCAGCGGCCAGCCTCATGTGACATGAATTTAGCCGTGTCGGATCTTGAATCTTTGTTTCTCTGTTGATTATTTCGAGATCAGTAGCCCTCTACCATCTTCACAATTCCTATTTTCGAAATATCCTGCAGTCATGGTGTTCCATGTAACACACTTCTTGCATGGCCATTCCCTACACTTCCACTTTTTCCATGCATGTCTACAAGGGCACTATCCATAAACACATTCAACTCAAATCTAGTTCCAATTATGTATCCATGAATTTCTTTCCCCTGCTTGAGTGTAGCTAAGTTTGCACACATGGAAAGGACACTTCTGAAGGTGAAGGAATCAAGCTTTAATCCCACAAGCTGCATTTTGTGGAACAATTTCAACGCCTCTCTATGGTGATTACTCTGTATATACCCTACAAGAATTACATTCCATGTTTCCTTAGTTCTCTGAGGCATTTGGTCAAACATTTGGTGTGCAAACTCCATACTCTGACATTTTGTATACAAGGCTACATGGGCACTCGACACAAAGAATTTGGACTCAAATCCATTCATAATCACAGATCCATAGCGCTAATTGCCCTGTTGCAGAGTTGTTAAACTAGTGAATGCCCTGATAAGGATGGGATAGACAAAACCATCCGACTTCACTCCAATCCTTTGCATTTCATGAAAGAGCTTGATCACTTTAATATAATTATCAGACCTTGCATAAGCTACAATCACGGTATTCCATGATACCGAATTGTGGTCATCCATTTTATCAAAAATTGGGTGCACATATTCCAGACTGCCACACTTGGTATACATTATGAAAATATTGGTATCGAGGTTAATGTTCCCCTAAATGCCATTATGAACGATGTGGGCATGGACTTGCTTACCCTAGAGTATAGCTTTCAAGTTGGAACATATCTGCAATAAATCAACATAGGTATTCAAGTCAACAAATCTTCCATGTTGGTTCTCATTATGAAAAAATTGTGTTAAATCCTTTCCCATTCTATGCTCTCTGTAGTGATTATCCATACAAAGATTTTGGGATTCTCCTTTATCAGTTTCAGTAGTGGTGAGAGCATTGGAGTTCAAGGTAGAAGTTCAAACATAAAATTTCTCTTGCTTGAGGGTTAATTTCAACTAACCTCTGAAAAACTCGTCATCGGTGGAAAAATCTTCCATCGTCATCGAAATCAATCTGGGGTTTTCCGAGTACGATCCATTAATCAAAAGTTTGACTGTGGGATTTAGCAGCAAGGATCAGAGTATCATTTGTAGGGGCGTCGCCTTAGTATCTTGAGACTTGGAATCAGCTCTTCATTACAACATTGTAGATCTTCATGTCTAGATCTAGGAAACCTTGAGTTCCTGGGTTCGATCCCTGACGTTGGAAGCCCCAGGGTTCGGGGATCGATTTAGATATGTCGATGATGGATGGCATTTTATTTCATAATCTTGGTTAGAAATGGCTGGGTTTTCATATTCTCCATCGGGAAAGCGAAGAGCGTATGACAAGCGTTTCCATTCAAAATCGAGGCCTAGGCAGAACGGAGGAGCTTCAAAGTCGTCCATTAAAGTGATTAATTGGAAAAAAATTGCAATGAAAAAAATTCAATTTTTTAATTTTATTGAAATGTACTTTGGATTTAAGCAAATTAGCGCCAAATACTTGAGCTCTTGCTCCCTATAAATGAACTTTTTGGAGGTTCTCCATTCGCGGGATGATGTAGCAAGGCTCCCTATTGCAGTCTATAAGTAGATGGATTTCGCATAAATTTCTGATTTTTTTGTTATTGATGTTTCAATCATTACCATTATGGTTTACAATTGGATTGGTGTTTACAATTTCATTGGCTTGGTATTTGTAACTCTTATTTATTTTCATTTGTTCAAATTTATTCCAACTTCTTGGTATTATAAATGCTTTGGAACAATTGGTGTGTTTAGTGTTATGTGGGAGAGTGAGAGTAAAGTTGAAATTTATGATTTACTAATATTTTTCATTTCTTATTCATATTACCACATTAATAATTTATAGTTTAGATTGGGGTGCATTAATTTAAGTAATTATACAGTGCAAAATGATTATTTGTATTGATTTAATAAATAGTAATGAGAAAATTAAGAAGTAATATAGTGAAAACTATCTAAGACATTTCAAAACTAATATATTGTAAAAACAATTTAGAAATACATATTATAATATTATAAAATAAATATTCTATTACAAGGTGGACTAACATTTTGTTTATGCAATACTAATATTTTATTATAATTTTTTTGATGAAATCTATTTAACCAATGAATGAGACGCATTGATTTTAGTAAAAATACAATCCATTTTTTAACTCATTCAATATATGCATTGTATCAAATAAGCCTAAGAAAAATAAAGTAATTGCATTGATTTCAACAATCATATAATGCATTCCTAGATGGGTTGGCTAGCATGAGACAAAACTGGGGAAATGAGGCTATAGTCCCACTCGCTACAAGAGGAGGGAGACATTCCATCATTGCTCCAAATGAATTAAAATGCATATGCAATTGCATTGGTTTATCTATGTGACATAACTATGTTACCATCGCGTCACTCATGTCACCCATGTTTGTCTAATGGCATATTTCCCTTGGCTCATTAGTCTTTTAACTCCTCTTTTACTTGGAAGACTAGCATGGTTTGTAAGCCTACTCTAAATTTTCACATTAGTCATTTTAGGAGGTAAAAAATTGTGATGGCATGTGAGCCATATCTCTATGCATGAGGATTGAGCTAACCGTTTGTATGCAATAGTCTACTATACATTGGTGTAATGGTGTCTAGTATATTTTGGGAGTTTTAAGCTTGATACTAGGTATTTAGAAGGAATATTGGTCATTTTTTAATCATTTTATGTTTTTCACCCTGCATTGATTTACCCCCTCGACAAATTTGGTGGCATTTCTTACTGAACTTGCAATGTTGAGGCCATTCCCCCAGTCCATCGAAGCTACTTCTACTGAATTTTCCTCATTTTTTCTTGGCCTTTAAATAATTACTTCCTCACTAGCTTTTCTTATCTTGAATTCCTTTCCCCTTTTCAGGCACACAATCTCGCCCTCTAACCTCATCAACCCCCACCACTTTCACCTTCCACTTCCCAATAGCCTATCTTTATGAAATTTTCCCTCCTATAATCTCTTACTCTGATTCTTTTTTATTGATTATAGTTTCCTTCTCCTATGGATACCATGTTGAGACATAGAGCATAGATCTACCATGTAACTTCTTATTATAAGGACATTGGAAGCCCCAAAACTCAAGAATGAGTTGAAAGATTTGCTACTTCTTTTCACGAGTTTACTCCTAGAACTGCTCAAGAGGAAATTTTCCAAGCTAAATGTGACATCGTAGATGAAATAAAATTCACTGCTAACTCTTAGGTGCTTACTAAGGTGGAGAGACTGGTTCCAAACATGGACCACTCCTAGAGTTTCCTTAAGCACTATATACATATAGTCAATCTTTACTGGCACCTCAAGTTATTGTTCGGTTGCATGGTGGTGGAAAAGAACACTACCTAAGAAGAGATTCTTTTTAATTGGATGAATTGTAGGTGTTAGTGTGCTCCATGGACAAAAAAACTAGGGAAAATTAAAGCCCACTTTGACTTACCACCTACTTTAGGTTGTTCTCTAGGAAGTAAAAGGGATCCTATCCCTAAGGAAGCCTTAGAATATAGAAAATATTAAATGTTAATTGTGTTCTCTAGTTATCTACTATCAAGTCCCACTTACTTTATTTTTTTGCTTCAGTATATCCCTATAGCCCATGTATTTTTGATAAACTTGTTTTTTTTTGTACACTATTAGTAAAATTTGTGTGTGGCTCTTAAGGGAAATGAAATTTTGTGCTTGGTTTGGTTTCTGTAGTGGCAGACCATAAACTATTTCAACCTATTTTGATGTAAAATAATGATTTTATGGAATGAAAACACTTTCACTTAAGAAAAAATACAATCATATAATGCAAATCAATAGCGTGCATTGATTTCACTAATGATACAATGGAAAAAAAATTTACCTTAAAAAAATAAATCATATAATGCAAATCAATAAGATGCATTGATTTCATTATTAGTAAAATGAAAAATGATTGGTGCATTGATAACACAAATTATTAAATTAAATGGATTCATCATGGAAAACAATTTCAAAATACTGATTATTATGATATAAAGGATGTTCTTACTTGTAAGTTATAATCCAATGCTTTCTTTCATTGAGTATGAATATCCTATTAGTTTTTGCAAATTAAAATCATTATATTAGTTTTTGTTATAATGTTAAGGTAGATATTGAATGAACTCATAAATACAATACATTAAAACCAAGAACATGTTAGAGAGGCTAAATAGAATTATGATAGACATATGAGAATAGAAAGTGAAACTATTAATATGAGAATGGAGGCTAAAGTTGAGAGAGAGAGAGAGAGTTTTTGGTGACTTATTTTATTTTTGTTGTTGCAATCATCACCATTGTGGTTTACAATTGGATGGATCTCGCTTGGTCTTTGTAATTATTATTATTTGCATTGCTCAATTTTTCTCCTACTTCTAATTAGTACTATATACGCTTTGGAACAATTTTTTTTCTTGGTGCTATGTGGAGGGTGATAGTGAAGTTGGAGTCGATGATTTTGTAATATTTTTTCCCTTTTCATTCATATTACTGCATTAATAATCCATAGCCTAGATTTTTCTTGGTTGATTTGAGCATCATGGTTGGTTGTGTAACCTTTAGAACCAAGGATTGAGGATTCTATATGTGTTTATTAGTGTTTCCTCTTGATTACGTGTGTTTTTTTTGGATGTTGGCATTGTTGTATTTGTTCATCATTATTGCTAGACGATGTGTGGAAGTGTGAGGTTGTTGTTAAAGTTAAGGGTTTACAAGGACGTTATGTGCATGCACACTTGGAAAATGATTTGAATTTAATTCCATGTGATTTTTATCAAAGGATATAACCTTGGAGGTTCTAATCAACTCCCTAATTGTAATCATCCAATAATCATGCAATAAAGAAGTGTTTAAGAAAGTATAACCTTTCAACCAATCTATAATAATATTTAAATCCCCTATCACTTATAAGTTTAGACTGGAGGAGTGACACAATTAAAATGACTAACATAAATGACAATTTTTATTATTGTAGTACTTGCTAGGTAGTTATATTTTTGTTCGTAGGCTAAATTAGTCATTCATGTTAGTCATTTTTAGCTGTATTACTTATTAGCTAGTCATATATTTTAACCCAAGACTAACTTAGTCATTTATGTTAGTCATTTTTAGTTGAGTTATTTGAGATTTCTCAATTTTGGTAGTATTTCACTTGGAAAAGCTACAATGACTAACTGTTTTAGTCACCTAGTCACTAGTTTCATCATTTTCTACTAGCGCAAGTGAAACAATTTTTATCTATGAAAAAATTGTGATGGATGACAGTAAATCAAATAAGAAATTTGGGGATACGTTTGTATGAATTGTGTGCTCTTATAATTTTTATATTTCTATATGAGAGTAGAGTTCACTTCGTTGTAACACATTTGAAAATTTGACAACTATTAGTCCAGTTGGGTTGTTGATTCTGTAAGATTACTTTCATTCATATCATTTTCATATTGGTTTTGTTAAGGCATAATCATATGGAATGATTATCTACATACTTCAATAAGTGTTAAACTTATGAATTTTAATAATCATGAAATATAAAAAGTAAGGTGTAGCATGGAATCATGTAGTTTCAGATTGAGAAAATCGATGAATATAAGGAGTCATGATGCACCACAAACCTATAGTGATGGTCCATTTGGGTGTGCTAAGTCAATCTCCGGTGTGGGTGAGTATGTGGTGAGTATAGGGTCATGACAATGGTTTTTTAGGTTAAATTAAAGTTTATGCTAGAGGTACTCTTTCAAAGTCCTTCACAATTTATTTATATATATCTCTATTAAGTGAGGAAGATAAATCACATACTTGTTATTCTCTAGTTTGAAATGATATCAATTACTAATATTACTTGGTTTCTTAATAATGCATTTATGGTTTTCTAATTACTAGATGAAAATATTTACCAAAATCTTAATTTACCTAACAATAAATTACTATCAAAAAATACTAAACTGCATTTTGTATATATATATATATATATATATATATATATATATTACAATATTAGTAGAATTTTTTTTTACAATAAGGAAATTTTTAAATACTAAAATATTATCTAAGAAATAATTAAATTATTGTTATTTATCTCTTTGATATATTTGTTCAATAGTGAACAAAAAAATGAGATATGAGTATAAGACATATTCAAGAATCAAATTTCTGACTTTTTATTTGGAAAGAAAAAATGAAGGTTTAAAATGCATATATTGATGAATTTGTATTTTATTTTTTTGGATTTCTTTATGTATAGTTTTGAAATATATATATATATATAACAATTAAGAAAATATTTACATTTTTTTCTCGTTATAGTGTATCTAATTCTTGCAAATTTATATCAAAATTTTAGTTGAAGTAATTTAAACATTTTTACATATTTAAAAAAAAAAAAGTTCATGGAGTTTAACTCAATTGATAATCCACGTTATGAAGTATTTTTTTTCCAAAGAAAAAATCGAACCATGTATTAAGAACATAGAGAGTTACATAGTATATGTGTAAGCATTCTAGAGAACTTTATTTTCCCCTTGTTTTGAAAGAGAAAATGGAGTTACTACTGAGATGAATTGAGATACCTAAATCCTCTCAGCCTTTTCATATCAGCAAGGTCCACAACATCTGTTCCCACCACCCAAGCTTTCCTTCTCAGGAAAAGTATCGCTCGAAACAGAGGTGAGAAGAGACTAGAAACTGATTGTAGTTTTCAAAAAACCAGAAAACAGGGTGGTAGGCACCGATCCAGTTTGTATATATTTCAGTCCAAAAAAACTGTAAGATAAGAGTTTCTCCTGTCTCTTGGACCTCCTCATAGAGGAAAATAGTCTAAAATAGAGGCAGGGATTAAAAGTATTTGATAAGTACAAAATTACATCCTTATAACTGTTTTGAGAAAAAGCAAGAAAAATAAACATAAGGAAAAGGAAATCATCAGATAAAGGGAGGTTGTTCGATATTTCAAATCAGCACCGTTGACCTCAACATCTATCCAGTGCCCCAGATCATGTTGAATGCCCTCCTTAGATAGGAGGTCTGCTTCATGATTTTTTTCCCTGTAAATGTGGCAAGCATATAGCTCGTTAAAAAAGATTTTAAGATGGGACAACTCATTAAGAAAAGGAAGCAAAACGCAATTAAGACATCTTTGAGTCCCATTAAACCACTTGATGATATTCATGGAATCCTCGAAGATTTGAACTTCTCTAATTCTCAGGAAGGAAAGCCAGCATAACAGAAGATGTAAAGTTTTTAATTCTGCAAAATTATTTGTTCCCTAACCCAACCCGACCGATGCTTTTAGTGTTTTCCCGGAAGGGACATGTATGATAAGACCAACACCACATCTGTTTTGAGGATCAGAGGCTCCATCAAAATAGGCCCATGGGATGTCCCCCCTAATATTTTCTTGTTGGATGACACGAGGTTGTTGAGGATGATCTGGAATAGGAATATAGTCATAAATGGAGACCCCTTCAGCTGCAAGGATACTGATCGGAAAGAGAGAATCTTTGAATATAACCTGGTTCCTTGCTATCCAGGTTCCCCATGCTATCAACAGGGGGATATTTCTGACCCTGTCGTTTGGAGCTTCTTGCCACCACCTTTGCCAGACTTCCTGCACATCCCTGCCTTCCCACCTATGAGGGACTTTGAGAAGCCTCAGAGACTCATTCCAAAGACTGATGTTATAGGGGAATGTGAAGAATAGGTGCTAAACTATTTCGAGACTATCCTTGCATAGCGGGCACCATCCCGGACCTATCTTTCCCCTGCGCTGAAGAAAGTCCCAAGAGAGGAATTTATTCTGAAGAATGCACCAAAAAAACAGTCTCATTTTTGCCGGCCCTTTCAATTCCCACAGAGGTTTGAACCACCACTCCGGCTCCCCCCAGCCTTTCTGAGACATGAGCCATTTATATATGTACTTTGGAGAGTACAAACCAGTTGGGGAGTGGACCCACCTTAGCTCATCCTTCTTTTCCTGAATCCTTACATTAGAATTTTGGAGGTCCAATATGTAGCCCTGCCATTCCTCTAGCCATCTTTTTTCTAGAAAGAGCTCTTCCCCGGACAGCCAAGCTTGTCTCCACATTGTAGACTGCTCATGACAGCTATATGACTCAAAGAGCTGAAACCCCTATGGCCCGACTGCTCTATTAATTCTCTTGATAAAGCATATCTCTCGGAATAGCCCACCCATGGGTCACAACCCAGTCTTACCTGAGTACCATCCCCCACATGCCAAGCTAGCCCTTGTTCAATGAGGTTGACCGAAGCTATAGTAGCCTTCCATACGATCAAAGAATTCTTTGATTTTTTCCTCGACATTCTCAACCAATCTAGTATTGGCATTGGATCTATATATTTTCTTTTGGTAACCCTCGTCCAAAGGTTGTCAAGAGTAACTAGTCTCCATGCTAGTTTTGCAGCCAAGGACCTCGAAAAAGAAGGGAGTTCCTTTATACCCCATCCTCTCCAAGCTTTTGGTCTCACAATTTTCTCCCAAGCCACCCAGGGTGTCACATTGATCTGAAAATGGAATGTACTTGTTTAATTGTGCAAGGTATCCATTTTCCAATATATTTCAAATGATCTGAAATTGTGAGAATAAACTATTTCCCATACAGAGATGGACTGTAGGGGCATTCACTGGACATGTCACCTCTAAAGAGAGGATGAGTTCCAGAGGCTACCTGGCCCTCTACAGACTCTGTCTAAGGAAATAATATGTAAACACAAATATCAAAATCAATGAAAGTATTTTGTTTCTGAATTCAAAGTGTTCATTGATCTGTTTTAAATGTGAATAAGCAAGAGTATATGTTCTGCAATAGGTGTGTAGAGGTTTGAAGTTAAAACAACAAGTTTTGATTACTGTATAAACTTGTTTTTGGAAAGCATGCTTATGAAATTTTACTGTTTAAACTATCAAAATCTGGAAATAAACATCCATAATACACAGATGAACAGTAGATGTTTTTTTAAGCGGTTCACCCCTCTTCTGGGCTACCTCCGCTGGTCCAAAAGCCTCTAATTAGGCTCAGTCATTTTTTGATTAAATGCTTCAAATGAAATTACATCTGTATAAAATTCTCAGATGAGAAAATAGACTGCTAAAACAGACTCAGAACATCCAAATCAGTAGAAATAGACTACAAATTCACCTCCATTGGAGGAAGGTAGCCCAAAGCAGCAATCTTTCCCCTTGGCCCTGATGGCTTCTCTGTCAAAAGCGCTGTAAAATTCACAGATACAATGCCCTTATGGCTCTGCAGATACCTCCAACAGCTCCAGAATGCTCTCTACACCCAAAATCAAAAAAAAATTCGTCTTCAAAAGCCTTCCCAATCAAAAGTTATGGCACATTTAGTGAACTGTCTGTTACTCCTTAGGAAACTCCACTAAATGTGGAGGAAGTGCAGTTAAGGCCGCCACATGGGGAGGTGGCGCCAAAACTGGGCGGACTCCGCCAAATATGGCGCGCGGTTAAACTTAACAATAAATATAAATGTGTTGGCGTTCACGTTTCGGCGGTTATCAAATAAGTTGTAACGGTTTTGGTATTAAATATACAAGGTTTAACCATATCACAATACCCGTAACCAATGTTTATCCAATCTTATCCGCCCGCGCCAATGGATTAATTTAAATGTTCTCCGCCGCGGTCCTGTGGAAAGGTCTTATGCAATGGGGGGCTGGCCCCCTTCGGGCCCCGCCCAATCCAATACACCTTTTAAATACAACTCCGCCCGCACAATATTCAACGTATAACACATAGCTCCGTTGGTTAAGACTTTGGGTTGACATCTGTGAGGTCGGAGGTTCGAATCCGTCTGCCATACAAAAGCTTTTAAACACCATTCCACTCGGCCTTGGGGCCACGTGGCGGCCTCCGGGCTAGCCACGTGGCACCCTTTGATTGGCTGCTACAGAATATTCCCCGGAATATTCTGCGGAATATTCTCAGAATATTCTGTGGAATATTCTTTTTTTAATAATTTTTTTTTTTTTTTCCAAAGTCCAATTTTGCCATTTTTTAATGAAATTGACAAAACTTTGAAGCTGAATAACTTCTGCATACGGAGACCATTTTTCGAACCGTTCGCGGCGCCGGAATCAGGAAGACAAGAACTATCCAGTCGATCTGTTTCGGAGCAATTCTGAGTACTTTCATTTTTAAGCATTTTTCTTCAAGAGACTTGATCTCCTGATCACACATGCTCCACCTTTGAGCATGCCGATAGGAACCTGCTGCATACTTTATTGATAGAGTACAGTGTGCTTTTCGAGACCCAAGATAGTCCAGCCCAATAAATCGAGATGGCCATTGACACAGATTTTATCAGCACAATCCTACCTGCTCGAGATAGCCATTTGAAGCTCCAATGCTTCATCCTAGCTTTGATATTTGCAATTAGCCATTTCCAATCCTGAATGAGATAGGAGTCTGGCGTTAGATAGAACCCCAGATACTTGAAAGAGTCCTGAAGTTTTTTTGCTTCAAAATGAAGAACTTCCACTATTCTGTCCACTTCTGCTCTAGAAAGACTTGTCATTGTCAGAGTGGATTTTTGACAATTTATGCTCAAGCATGTTGCCTTCAGGAAGAGATCCAGCACCTCCTTAAGGTGACGAAATTCTTCCAAACTGCCATTGTTGAACAACAGGATATCATCCACAAATAGCATATGTGTGACAAATAAATTCACTGCCACTTCAATACCCTATAGCTCCCCCCGCCTTTTGGCTTCGTGAATTATCAAACTCAAGCCTTCTACTGCCAATAGGAGAAGGGGGGAGAGGGGGCATCCTTGACGAAGGCCCCTTTGAACATCAAAAAAATTTGTAGCCGCCCCATTTATCAAAATTGCAATACTGGATGAGGAGATTGACCCCATCACCCAATTTATGAAATCAATCCTGAGGTTGAAATGGGTCATTAGAAGCCTTAGGTAAATCCAAATAATTCTTTTGTAAGCCTTAGATAAGTCAATTTTAGCAATTTCACCTTTTTTCCTACTTCCTTTTAGACTATGAATAGTTTCTTGGGCAACCCCTATTGCCTCATGAATTTGCCTTCCGTCCAAGAAGCCAAATTGTTCCAAAGGGATATTTTTTGAGAGGAAAGGTTTCAGGTGAGAGGAAATTACTTTTGCAATGATCTTATAGATGAAGGTACAGAGGGATATGGGGCGAAAGTCATCAAAATATGTTGGATGTTATTTTTTAGGGATAAGGGCTAAGAAGGTAGCATTGAAAGGCTGATAGATGGAGCCAGTTCTGTGTGACTCTTCCACTACTTCCAGCAGATCTTCCCCCAAGAAATTGAAGAAGTGTTGAAATAATTCCACCGTCCATCCATCAGGCCCAGGAATTTTATCCTTCTGCATTGATTTTAGGATTCCTTCCACTTCCTCTTTTGTCACAGGTTCCATTATGCTATCGTTTCCTTCCTCATCGATGTAACTAGGGAAGAAATGAGCCACCCTAATTACTTCAGTAATGGATACTTCTGTTGGGGCTCTGAACAAGGATTTGAAGTGTTTAACTCCAAGGGAGGAGAGGTCTTCAAAATATTGCACCATACCACCATCCTCTGTCTGCAGCTCCCATATGGTATTTATGTTTTCCGACCTTTTGCATAGTTCTGAAAGAACTTGGTATTTTCATCTCCTGCTAGGAGCACCCTACTTTTCAGCCTCCATCTTTCCTCTCTTTCCAGCATAATTTTCTTTTGGGTAGCTTCCAGACTCCTAATTTTGTCTCTTGATTCAATAGTGGAATATCCTGCTCTCAAGAAGGTCAAGTTCCTCATTGACCCTCCTTAGTTCCTCCTCCTCCTTTAATTTTTTGTCTTTTGCCCATTCCTAAGTAGCTTTCTTCATTTTCTTAAGGTTCTCCATTAAATACCTACTCATATTTCCAGGTTCCCTTGACCTATCCTTTCCCCATGTTGCATGGAACAGAGAGTTGTAAGACTCATCTTTTTGCCATGAGGAATATTTGAATTTGAACGGAGCTCCAGGTTTTTTCTAATTTCCTTTAATATCTATACGGATGGGTAGGTGGTCAGATTTCCCGCTTTCCCAAACCTTTCCTAAAAATAAAGGATCTTGACACCAATTCTTCACTCAGAAGGAAACGATCCAACTTCTTTGCCACCCATTCCTCTCTTATTCTCCTATTCCTCCATGTGGGTCTGGGTTTTATCAAATTTGCATCCATGAGCTGGGAAGAGGCCAACTTATTGATGAAGAAATCAATAAGCGGATCTGCCCTCACAGAGGGACCCCAAGATTCAGAGATACCTAATGAAAAATTGAGATCGCCTCCCAATATAATATTGGATTCTTTCAGACAATATTTTGCAAAGAGGGTGTTCCAGAACTGTACTCTATCCACAGAAAGACCATAGACATTTAGGAGGAGAATAGGATGACAGAGCTCATTTGAATATACTTTTATAGCCAGGGAGTTCTCAAATCCCCAAGAATACAGCTCCTTCATTCTTCCAGATTTGAAACCCATTGCCAAACCCCCCGACCTGCCATGTGCATCCAAAGCCTAAAACACCCATCCCGGGAGCTTCCTTGCCAAGATATCTTTCACCTCTTCTCCCTGACCCAAAGTTTCTTGGATCATCAGTATATCAGGGATGTGGGACTTCATTAGCTCCCAAGAGCTATTTTCTCAGGCTGACTAGCTAAACCCCTACAATTGAAAGAAAAAATGATCATCGATAATCTTGGGAGGGTGACTGCACTGCTCTAAGCACCCCAGAGAGAGACCTCTACTTTCTATCAGCAATGTCTAATTTTGCCTTTATTTGGGCCTTTGAGAGGTTCGATTTCCTTCCTCTCAGCTTCCGTGGCCCAACCGGGATGTGACTAGCCTCCAAACCTCCTATGGCTTCTCCTTTTTCGGGATTTCACACTAGGGATCTAGGATTATAGGGAGGTTTTTCAGGGATGACAGGCAAGGAAGGAGTGAGATCAATCTTAGCTTCAGGAAGGGATACCACAGGATATGACAGAATGGAAGTAATGATACTGTCAAGAGATTTAATGACTTCATGCATATGCATATGTTCCATATGAGAAGGCCTAGAGGGACCAGGCTCAGAGAAAGCAAAAGAAAATGAGAAAAAGGATGTGAAAAGAGAGGGGGAAGAGACAAGAGGCATACCCTCCAAGGTTAATTCCGCTGGCCCGGATTCAGATGGAAGATCCAGCGCCTAAGGGATCTCTTGATCATGTTCCTTAGCTGGCTGAAAATGATGGGTTGACTCAGGATCCATAAGCAGGGGATCTTTTATAGATGCACCCAAGCCCTCTACCCCTTCCATCAGGTCCTCCTTCAGATCTCTATTCTCTTCTGTGCCTTCCGTTGGATTTGACTCTTGTATGATTCTCTTCTGATTTCTCCTTTTGTGGTGCCCAAGGGGACATTCCTTCACAAGGTGTCCATATTTGTGGCGCCGATGACAACGAAAAGGTAGGTGTTCATAATCCAAGATCTGATTGAATTCATAATCCTTATACTTTAGACACATTTCATCTGCCAATCCTTCCTTAGGGTTTAAATTTACAAGGATTCTGGCCGCACTCAAATCCCTGGTTTGTTGATAGGACGTGTCTACTTCAAGAAATTGACCTAGGGTATTCCCGATAGAGCAAAAGGCTTAGTCCGTCCAGAAAGGCAGCGAGAGACCTAGGAGTTTTACCCAGATGGGTGACTCTTCCATTTTCTCTCGTTGTTCATCGAAAAATAGTGTCCATCTTCTGAATAAAATAGGCCTCTTCCCAAAACACTAGTTCCTCTAAAGAACCCAATCCAGATGCTCTTTCTGCTCAAACTTGATGTTAAACCATCCCCTAGCAAGGTTTTGGATTTCCAATGGTTTTCTTGGAGCTTCCGACCATTCCAAATTTTCCCATTTTGTAATATAATTGGCCAAGAATTTCCTCCCTCGAACCCTGCCTACGAGTATGGTCTCTATAGCTTCCATAACTTCATCGATGCAAATATCTACTCCAAAAACACAGCAAGGGCGTTCATCTTTTTTCTTGATTTGCTTGTTCTTTTTCCTTTTCATTCCTGCAGACCCACTTCTTCATCCTTCCTCACCTTCCACAGTCCTTTCGAGCGCATCTGGTTCCCCTAACGAAGGCGACCTTGGTCGCCTTCCTTCAGCAAATGAGGTCCTTCCCGATCCGAGTCCCCCACTCCTACCTGCCTAGCTGCAGGGCCCTCTTCCTCCTCCCGACTAGCCCCTTTGGTCTTATCCAAAGAGCTTCCTGCTACTCCTCCTGCGGTCGAGGAGAAAATAGCCCCCTCCTATCTTTTGACTGACTGATTCAATCCAGTAGAGACCCGCGACAAACCCTCTGCCAAAACTGGTCCCGTACTAGCCGCTTCGCTTGCTTATGAGAGTAGGAATTTTTCCAAAAAATTTAAACCCTAGCACGGAATAGGGTTCCTATGTAGCAGTGAGTCTTCCCTAGATCTTCCTTGGTTCAAATCCTGGCCTCTGTTACTCGCTCCCACAAAAACTTTTAAACCCACAACACCTTAAATACTACAACTTGCTACAATATCTTCTAGACCCCCAGTAAAAAACGGTAAAGAAGAAATACCTAGTAAACGAGGGTTTGTAGGGGTTTCTAGGTTCGTCTGTTGATGGAAGCCTCCGAATCACACCTGAGAAGCCGTTGGAGAATCTAACCTAGTTGCGCCTCCAACTTTTCACACACAGTTGAAAGTGCTTTGTAGACTTTCTTCCAACAATGCAACCCTCTTTGTTAAACCCCAAGTGCTTTCTGTACCTTTGGACCTCGACTTTGTCTTAGCAATGGCCGGAAAATATAATTCCAGGTTCTTTTCCGAAACCTCGTGCCCCCAGCAAGTCAACAAGTCTTCCAGCGCTGGCTCCACATCCACGTGATCTCGTTCAAACCCCATTGCTAAAACAAGTTTTAGGTCTTAAACCACCTCCCCGACAGTGTAGAAACCGCACCTGCTTAGAGCTCCTTAGCACACAACGTCGTCCAGCAAAAGGGTTAGGGTTTGGAACAAAAACTGCCATCCCCTCCTCAAGTTAACTAGATGCGGTCCTACCGATGCCTGTACGATCTAAGTCCTCTTGCAGAAAACCCAGGTGGCCACTAAGATCTGACTTGCCTAGACACTTGTCACATCTGGTATCTCCACACATGCAGGCTCTGAAGCCCGTACCCAGGCTGAACTTACCAGAAAATGCCTCCATTTTTAAGGTTTTCCACCATCGTGCACCTGTAGCGTCCTATCCTCTCGTCTTATATTAGCCTCTCACCATTATGAAGTATTATGTAAAAGCATGAGATTCAAATTTCAAATCTCTAAATTAGTCCAACCAAAAAATAATAATTTTAATATATTTATTTATTATATTTTTAGAATGTGGTATGTATATTGTAATTGTTTTGAAATCCAATTATCTTTAATTTTTAATTTTTGTAATTTTCAATATAATTTTCAAATAAATATATATTAAATTAAATACTTAAAAATTAGTTTAAAATATTCTAACCTTTTAAAATGTTACAATTTAATTTTACTATTAATTAAAAAAAAATTAGCATATTTTAATTTTATATTTAATTAAAAAGGATTAATGACAAATAAAAAATAGAATATAAAAGAAAAAAATTGATATGATTAAAATTCATGTGGTTTGAATATTTATTTTCCAAATTTAAAAATATAAGCATCCCCTATCCCCTCATGGAATCTTTGTGCAAACTTCTTGAACGCAACAATAGACAAGTTGTCTCTAATAGTATCATCAAAGATCAAAGGGACAAAAGAGGAATTGATCTAGGGGAAATATTGACAGGAAAAATTTTATGGTTCTTCAAAGTTGGCTACTCCCACAAAATGAAGAGCCCAAAAAATCGTTATCTTTATATAACATATCATGAATGATAAGTGAAATAAAAAAACTCGGTATAGGTGTGACACAATAGTAGTCTGCAAGCTGGCACATTTAGGGCACACGGTCAAAGTCAAGTTTGTAGGTGTTGAATAATATTGTCTTAAATTGATATGGTTTTTCCTAATTGTTAACTTTCTTAAATGGGTTTCGTCTTAATTGTCATTGTCTTAAGTGACCATTGTCTTAAATATAAAGTTTTGTCTTAAAATTTTTTTGTCTCAAATTGTTTTTGTCTTAAATATAAAGTATTGTCTCAAATTATTTTGTCTTAAATTTTATATTTAAGATAATTCAATTGCTATTAAATTTTAATGTTAAAGAACTAGATAAAAATTGACTTTTTAACAATATTTTTTTCTTTTCTTAAAAGTGCCCTTAGTGTAGTAGTGCTAGCTCGAAAGATCGTTGGTTTTGTTAGTAGTTTCAATATGATAGAGAATAATTTATAAATTTTTATCACTATCCTGGTTTGTCTAAAGTATTAATTTATTTATTTTTTTGTGTTAATTATTATAATTATTTTCAATCGTTTCTTAGGCTTGCAACTAACAAATGATCAACGATAGAGTGCATGTCAGCAATTTGTACACACTATTACAAATTTATTGGTTTAAAACTAACCAATGCTCAACCATAGATTGCAACGAGAGTTATGGAATATTCTTATTACTTGCAATATGGCATCCATTAAGGAAAATGGTATACGAATTTGTTATTTTTAATTTTATTTTGTTGTGAACAATTTGTTATATTCTTTATACGAATCATACTTTCAATATTAATTTAGTTATTTTTAATATACCTATAATTGATAGTTTGGGAGGTGATGATTAGGCTGGTACATAGGAGGAAAAGTCATTAAAGGATACAATTGAGAGAAAAAGAGAGGTCACAGAGACACTACCTCTTTTTTCACCGACCTCAGAGAAACCGAGTAGAGAGGTAATGCCATCTCGATTAGTGGCAAGGTATTGTTCCAGTGGATCAGTTTAATGCTCAAAATTCAAAGTGCTCAGATTGTCTCAAAACCAGCACCAAAGCGAAGTCGCCTTGAATCCAGTGCAACTTGTTTCACTCAAAATAGATATTGGACACTCTTGATATCACACTCTAGTCGATTTGGAAAACAACTAAATATTTTGGAATGTGGGTTGCAGGTACACCTAGTCAATGGTTTGTATGTTGCCTGGGAATTTGACTCTGTTTTGTGGGCTTGTGGATGGATGACAAGTGTCATCATTTTGCTGGTTCGAATTTGGTGTGTTTTGATTAGTTCATCGGTTGTGGTGTTGGACCAATGAGGGAGAGCCATGTGGGCCAATCGGTGGTTGCCATGTGGCCTCCACTAATTTGTGTAAAATTTTGTTATGCGGTCAAAATTCCTCCACAAGGTTTGAAACCACGACCTAATGCCTTCCAACCAAGCCCTCCACCAGTTCACCTATGGTAGTTCTTAACTACTATGGAGCATTGCGCCTATTTGAAGAATAATAGCAATGGAATCGGGGGTCGGCACCAAGGTTAACCCTAGACCCCGGTCCACCCAACCATATTACATGGCAGGAAGACGGGGTCTGGGGTTAACCCTAACCCCAATAATATATATCAAAAAAATAACCAAAGTTTGAACCATAAGCCATGTTATATAATCGATGATGATATAAAACATTAACACCATATAATATATGGTTATCCAAAGTCCAAGAAGCGGAGTAATATGCCATGACAGGATTTCGTTAATGGTTATCACCGGTGGTCAAGTCGCCTTGTGAGAAGGTCCGATATTATGGCATAAACATTCACTAAAACCACTGGTGGTTAATGCCAAGACTTGTCACATGCCTTGCACAATTACATTGGCAGTCATGTTTGTTGGTGTAGTTAACCTTAGCGGTTCTAGAGGTGGCATCACATGTCACGATTTTGTGAATGGTTACAGTTATGTGCTAGAAGAGTCTACCCACAACAAAAAACCATGACCTCAACCCATATTTACCGTAGGCTTGGGTAACGTGAATCAGCCGATTTTGTGAATGGAACCATGGTGGGTTCTAAAACCCAACCAAACAAAAACCTTGGTTTAAACTCGACAGGAAACGTTGAAACAAACCCTGAATCTAACAAATATGGTCGCCCCACTTGGCACATTTTTATAGGGTCATTGGCCAACCGAGTGCATTTAAGTGTTCAGTAGTTTACACCCAAACCAGTGGGAATATCATAGGCACGGGGAAAAATTGTCACTCCACGTTGCCGCAAAAGGCAGAATTTGTAGAAAAATTTGCAGGAGAGTGTGAATTGTAGGACAATTAGTAGAAAAACTATTATGAAGCATAAATCTATCAGGTTTTGATCTTTTTGAGTGCAGAAAGAGGCCAGCTAGGGGTTTTTTACTGTTTTGGAGCCATTGGAGACATTGTTTCAGCATTTAAGCATTGTAACTTGATGTAAACACATATTTTTTTAGCATAATGAAAGAGGTCCAACATTAGAAGTTGGACGAGGAGATGTAGCCCAGGAGGGGTGAATCCTTCACCATTTTTTGTCTTGTGTATACTATTACGGTGTTGATGTCATCTTTATATTCTACAAAAATGAGTTTTAAAGCATGTTTATGTGTTAATGAAATTGACATAATTGACTAAAAACCCTAAACATTTCAATTGCAATTTTCACCATAAACTCTAAAATTTTCATATACATATCAGTTTGGTATCAGAGCTTTGGTTATTAACTATTTTGAGGGTTTAATTTTGTTGCAAGTGTTTTTTATTCTTACAAGGCTGAAGCTCAAAAGAGGATAAGGAAAGCTTGTGGTTGCAAATCCTGAAGTTAGGTCAAGGAGAGCACATTTTCCACAACCTTCACCACAAATTTTTCCTCAAGTTTCACCACAAGCTTCACTAGTCATGGAACATGAAGGAGAGCCTGAAAATATGTCATAGGATGAGAAGGATTTCAGAAAAAGCATTCTTTAACATGACACAAGTGGTGAGAGTTCTCTATGAGGAGAGGAAGACACTATTGCAGCAATTTGAGAGCTCCAATCCTCCAAAGGGAGATGGAGATAAGCATCCAAAAGGAGATGGAGGATATGGGAACAAGCCACCAAAATGTAATGGTGACAAACCACCATTAAAACCACCTTTATCTTCACCTACATCCTCACCACCATCTTCACCATCATCATATTATACATCAACCCCTTCACAAACACCTCCCGGATTCACCAAAGGGACATGGTCAAACTCCACTATTAAAACTTGACAAAAATTTTGAATTTCCTATGTATAATGGAGATGTAAATGTTGAGATATTAGATAATTGGGTTTGCCAACTTGAACTGTATTTTAGGATACAAAGGATCAAGGATGATGAGACCAAGATTCAACTTGCTTCATTAAGGTTGTAAAGTGTAGAGCTCATTTGGTGGGAGGCCAAAACTCAAGAGGACATGAAGAAACATGGTAAGGTTTAATCTTCTTGGAATGATTTTGTTTCTGCAATAAGAAGATAATTTTATCCATTATAATACATGCAAAAAGCTATCATGGATTGGAAAAAATTTAGGCAATTAAAGGGTCAAAGTGTGCAAACTTATACCCAAGAGTTTAGAAGGAGAGCATTGATATTGGGTGAGATTTTTCATCTCAAGATACTTTGCTGAAATATATTGGAGGTTTTCATATCTACTTGAGAAATACAATTCTCATGTTTAACCCTACAAGTTTAGATGAAGATTGTTTACAGACCACACATCTATAACCAAGAGGTAAACATGTTTCTGTTGAAACAAGTGAGAACACCTTTAAGTCTAAGGAAAAAGGAAAGGGTAAGTTCAAAGGAAAGAGAAAAAAGAATGATTCCATCAAGATGGAGAAAGAAAAAATTACATGAAAATATTATTCCAAAGATGGCCATGACGAAGGTCATTGCTGAAAACTTCATCCAGATATGAGACCCAAAAAGTTTAAAAACAAGGAGAAAGAGAAGACAGCTGCAACTACACAACATGATTTAGGTTCTGGTTTTTGGGATGAAACAAAGATCAAAGCCATGAGTTTGAAAGGTAAGGACATTGCAAGTACTAGTTCTTCAATTTGTCTCAATGAAACTCAAAATGAAAAAAAACAAGAATTGAGCTTTTCCACATAAGAGTTATTTCAAAACATACCAAGATAGACAAAATTCTTGATAGTGGTTCACAAGCAAATATTATCTTAGAGGACATTGTTAAGAATTTTAATTTAGAGACCATTCTGCATCCTAAACCTTATCCTTTAGGTTGGGTATGTGAGAATGCAAAATTGCAGGTGATAAGGAAGTGCATACTTAGATTTGCAATCACTGCAAACTTTCTTGATGAGGTTGAACTTGATGTTGTTCCACTTGATATATGTGGTATTGTTTTGGGAAGCCCATATCTTTATGATAGGAGATTCATTTTTCATCACCATGAGAAAAAATATAATTTGTTCAAGAATGATATTGAGTATAATGTTAGAGCGCATAAAAATAAATTGAGTTTGTCTCTTGTTAATGTTGGACGAATGAAGAGGATTGTTAATGCTAGTTAGAATTTTGCATTGTTAATGTTCAAGCATAAAGATGTTGAGAATGAAGCCTTTCAAGGATATGAATCAAGTTTGAAATCTGATTTCATTCAGTTTTATAATTCATATGATAATATATTTCAGGAGTCTACCATGTTGCCTCCTAAAATAGGTAAACAACATGAAGTGAATTTGTAGCAGGATGGATCATTGTTGAACATTGGTTTGTACAAGATGCCAGTGTTAAATAATGTAGGGGTAAAAAACAAAATTCAAAGGCTATTTGACAAAGAGGAAATTGGTCCCAAAACATCTTCTTGTGGGTTTCATAATGTTTTGGCTCTGAAAAAGGATGGTGCATGGCGACGACAATCACATTTGGTAAAGATTCAAGCCAAGTGCAAGGCTAGATGGTAAGCATCGACATGATGAAAATATTAAAGGTGAAGTGAATTTGAAATTGCATAAGTTTCATTTGATTGAAGACCGAGGAGGGAATGCTCATATTCCTTCAAGGGAAGTTTTATTTTCTACAAATTATGAAAAATTGTAGCAAGATGTCATTGTTGACAACAAGACAAGGACTCCAAAATCATGGAAAGTGATGTACTTTCATGAAAATATCAAAGTGAAAAATCCAAGTAAAGTTAAGTGGATTGAGACTAGAAGGGTGAGGGAATTGTACCCTCATCTATTTGTTGACTGATAATGAGATTTTGGAGGTCCAAAAGCTTCCAATGGGGAGGAATGATCCGGTGGATCAGTTTAATGCTAAAAATTCAAAGTGCTCGGATTGGCTTGAAACTAATGCCAAAGCGAAGATCCCATCATTGTGAATCTAACGAAACTCGTTTCACTCAAAATCGATATTGGATGCTCTTGATATCACGTTCTGATCGATTTAGAAAACAACTAAAAATTTTGGAATGTGGATTGTAGGTACACCCAGATAGGAGTCCTTATGTTGACTAGGCATTTGATGATGTATTTTTGGGCCTATGTATGGATGGCAAGTGTCATTATTTTATTGGTTCGAATTTGGTGTTTCTTGATTGGTTCATATCTTTGGTGCATGAAAAATGAGGGAGAGCCACGCCGGCCAATCGATCGATGCCATGTGGCCTCCACTCATTTCTATAAAAATAATTTATGAGGTCAAACTGCCTCAATAGGGTTCGAAACCATGACCTATTTCGTGATAAACAAGCCCTACGTCATCTCTCCTATATTAGTTCTTAACTACTATGGTGCACTGCACCTATTCGAAGTTCAATCGCAGTGGAATCGGAGGTTGAGACCAAGGTTAACCTTAGACCCCGATCCACCCAACCACATTACGTCGCCAGAAGACAGGGTTCAGGGTTAGCCACGACCCCAACCATATATATCAATGAAATAACCAAAGTTTGAACCATAAGCCATGTTATATAATCATCAGTGATATAAAACATTAACACCATATAATATATGGTTATCCAAAGTCTGGGAAGTGGACTAATATGCCATGACGGGGTTTCGTTAACGGTTATCACCGGTGGTCAAGTCGACTTGTGAGAAGGTTTGATTTTATGGTAGAAACCTTCACCCAAACCACTGGCAGTTAACACCAAGACTTGTCACATGAAACCCTTGCACAGTTACATTGGCAGCCATGTTTTTTAGCATAATTAACCTTGGAAGTTCTGGAAGTGGAATCACATGTCACGATTTTGTGAGTGGTTATGGTTATATGCTGGCAGAGCCTACCCACAGCAGAAAACCATGACCTCAACCCATATTAACCGTAGGGATGGTTAACGTGAATCAATGAGGTTTTTGAATGGAACAATGGTGGGTTTTGAAACCCAACCAAAAAATAACCTTGGTTTAAACTTGGTGGGAAAAGTTGAAACAAAACCTAAATCCAATAAATATGGATGCGCCACTTGGCACATTTTTATCGGGTCATTGGCTGACCAAGTGCATTTAAGTTTTCAACAGTTTGAACCCAAACCAGAAGGAATCTTGCCAGCACAGGGAAAAATTGTAATATGCCATGACAGGGTTTCATTAACGATTATCACTGGAGATCAAGTCGACTTGTGAGCAGGTTTGATGTTATTGCAGAAACCTTCACCCAAACCACCAATTCTTAACACCAAGAGTTGTCACATGTAACCCTTGTATAGTTACGTTGGCAGCCGATTCTGTTGGCGCAGTTAAACTTGGTGGTTCCAGAGGTGGCATCACATGTCACGGTTTTATGAATGGTTACAAATATGTGTTGGCGAAGTCTACCTACATTGGAAAAACATGACCTTAACCCAGATTTAACACAAGATTGGTTAACATGAATCGATAGGTTTTTTGAATGGAACCATAGTGGGTTCTGAAACCCAACCAAACAACAACCTTGATTTAAACTCGACAACAAATGTTGAATAAAACTTTGTATCCAACGGATATGGCTGCGCCACTTGGCACATTTTTATCGAGTCATTGGTCGGCCGAGTGAATTTAAGTATTCACCAATTTTCACCCAAACTGGTGGGAATCTCGTCAGCGTAGGGTAAAATTGTAGCTCCATGTGGCCGCAAAAGGTGGAATGTAATATTCCCAAATGGGAAAAGCAGGAATATAGTGCAAAACCAAGGAAATAACAGTGTAAACATTATATAAAAGCAGGAGGTCAATATGGAGAACTTTCATATGTTATTACAACAGTAAATTGTACATAATAAATGGGCCATAAGATGCATAACATGAAATACAAGCCTCCAATGAAAAAAATCCCTTAATAAGAGGTGTTGAATCATGTAGAAAAGCTCGAAGACCCTTACAATGTTATTTTATTAGCTCTGCTATAGAAAATGATTATACATCAGATCTAGAGCTGATATGTGCCTCAAAAGTTAGATCTATATCAGATCCATGCACTATACCAGCTCCTTTAAAGAACCCCTCAAGGATTTTTAGCAAAACACCAAGTACAAGTTATAGATATGAGATCTATGACTGCAAATATACTGAAAAATATAGTTCTGGAAAGTGTGGCTGATCTGATATGATCAATAAAATAGCCTCCTCCAATATCTCCTCAAAGTGAAAGGCATATCTCCTTCACTTGAAAATCAGCTCTCCAAATGGTGTGCTAAACCACCCTACAAATCCTCCTACAGAAATAACGCATATCTGGAAGTAAACTACGTTGTAGGGATAAAAATATGGTTGGCCTGATGCCAAGATCTGAAAATATGCTCAATGGCCTTCAATTTTTCCTCCCAATGGAAAGGAAGCCTCCTCCACTGAAAAAAAGTAATGTGATGACCTAGATCTAGAGATCTAATCACCACTTGCTGCAACCTGCAAAAACAACCAAACCCTCAACAAGATCTGTGCTATAGTTGAAATAAGAAGCTTGGCCTTAAGCAAGATAGTGGACAATGTAGTGCAAGACTCCTCCAAGAGCTCCTCAATGGAAGAGGTGGGATTCCCGATCATGAACACCTTGTGCTAAACAACACTCTATCTTAGCTAAGCAACAAGAGAAAGATATATGTCTAAACAGAACATACATTCAGAAATATAATATACATCAACAACCTCCATATGGCTGCCATCATCTTCCTTAAATAGAATAGGAGCTTTCAAACCCTAAGCCCCATCCAAAAATATCACTGCATTCACACAAAGCATCTCCATCTAAAACTGTGTTGTCCCTCATTAATGACCACTCCTCCATGAAAACGTTGTTGATTTGGTCAAGGTTGACCCAATCAAAGTGATCTAGCCCCTTTCACACCAAGGGTGCTTTAATTAAGCTGCCAAGATTTGTCTCTTTTACATTTGGCATTGATTTATTCATTATTAAGGAGAATTATGGACCTCCTTTACCCTCTTATTATTTAAACAAAGCAATAAAACAAAATTGAATATTCCAATTAGCTCATGACTAATTGGGAATATTACAGTCCTCCCTTCTGAAATGTTTCTTGTCCTCAAGAAACTGACAAGGTGAGTGTTGCAAACCTCCATCATTGGTGACACCGACAAGTGATAAGCTTCCCTCATAAACTAAGTGTTCACCAATCCATCCCTCCATGAATTACTCCTCCAAAGTTCTCATGAGATGCAAATAATCCATCCCATAAGGAGACAATAGTTCAAATTAAACAAACATGGTTTGCCCAATGTTCTCCCTGAAACATGTAGCATAGTGAACACGGAGAATCCCCATCCCATAAGGCACATAAATACCTCCCATCCTTCCCCCATACATTCCCATAAAAAGTACAAGTACATCATCAATGTATGGGATCGAAATTAAATACATACAAACAGAAATTTGTGCATATGGAGGTGGGTCATAGTCCCACATGTGGAACCAGTGCAGTAAATCTCCTGACTGCATCAGATCATGATGTGTTAAGTGGTTTTCCCACCACTTACTTGCTGCCCAAGTCTTATCACTATGGCTGAAAGTGTGAGATATGTTTGGTGCTTTTGGAATGCACCCACAATGATACAAAATCTCACTTTGATCTCCAAGGGAGTGGCCATGTTTAGAAATTTTTGTGGCCCAAATTTGGCCATGAATTTTATATGGTATAGTGCTCCTCCTTGGAGCTATGGCCTACATAAACATGGTAAAGGAATGCATATCTTCATCAAATAAAACATTATTTACATGAGCATATTCTTCACCAAAATTCCTCCTTAAACAAATGGAGTGGTGCATATATCTATCTCCTCTCATACCAAAAGAGGAAAGAGGTGGCTGAATTAACTCCTTCATAGAGTTATGTTGCTCCCCCAACTCCACATGGTTCATGCAAATTTGAAAATTCTAATATAGTTCGTCTTCAAATCCCTTCCAAGTGTAGCTTCTCATGACAATTTTGTATGCCTTCATGGAATATGTATTGCTGAAAAAGAACTCTTCATAAGCCCTTTGCAGTAACTTCTCCTTGATCTTTGAGGCTATAGATAAGAAGATCCTACCATGATAATAGATGACTCCTTCTTGGACTGAATAACCCTCTTCATGTAGCTAGTCATCAAGTATCATGCATGTGTGAAGATCCTTGGAATAATCCACCAACAGTTGGGATTTCCAATATCGATCAATCTCCCATAGTGACAACGATGAAGATCTATCAAAAGAAATGTCTATCATATGGCTGTTCTACTCCTTGACATCTCCCATGTCAAAGGTACATGTTGGAAGGTTTTTATTCCCTCCTTGCTGCCCTTCTTGTATATGCACATTCTCAAGTAAAGATTGAGGCTTTTGAAAGTTAGTCTCCCATGGGAGGCTATCACCTATCCAAAACCTCCTTGGTTTAATCAAAGCATGCATGGGTGGCCACCATCTTCTATCATGTATGGAAGATTCCTCTCTAAGTGAGATCATCTTCTAAGTCTCCGAAGCCAAGGAAGGGTCTCCTTGCCCCATGATGGTGTCATCCTCCAATCTTGCAGCATTTCCTCTCAGCGCAGTATGAGATGAGAGAGTGGATAATGATGATAGTGGAAGAATATCTCCCTCCTCCTTGAGCTCACCGAAGACTCTCAGCGCTGTATTTTGGTATTATAATGCTCCCATCCTTCCTGGATCTATGAATGGAGCATCAAGATGTGAGACATATTTCACCAAATCTAAATCAGTTGGTCTCCCAGGTGGTTTACCACAAGATAATGATGTCTCGTGGATCATTTTCATGTGCATAACAGATGGGATTATCATATCCTTGCTTCCACTGTGAAAATTCATCTATGTTTCTTGTGTGGAAGTTTCATGATAGTTGGGTATCACTCTTAATGATGAAAGAGTGCCTCTAATTGGAGCAATGTCTCCATTCTCACCTCTAGGTGGTGGTTGATCATCTCCTGCTATTCCAACGTTGTGACCCTTCCCTTGTTCTTTTTCTTCTTTGCCCTCATCATCTGAGAAGACCTCTATGTAATGTGGTTTTCTAGTTGCACATCTATGTCCGGGTGCCCAAGCTTCTTGGCACGTGAAGCAAAGCTTCCTTCTCCTTAGATCTTTCTGGACATCATCATCAAGAGGTTTTTTGTATTGGCTCTCCTTTGAAGGAGGAGCCTTCTATTATTTTCCCTTTGATGGAAAAGAGGGCTTGTGATAAAAAGTTGCCTTTGCTTTTGGAAAGGAATCTTGAAGGTTTCTAGCCCTTTCAATGGAATCTTGTAGGGTAGTGGGCTTGGTAGAATTAACCAACCCATGAAGAGGTTCATCTAACCCATCAATGAACATATACACCCTTTTTGTTGCAGATAGATCAGGAACCATAACAGAAAGTCTTAAAAATTTGGAGATGTAAGTTTCTGCATTACCTGATTGTTTCAACTTTGCAAGCCCCATGAATGGTGCTTCAGGATCTCTTCTATCAAACCTTTCCACCAGCCTTCTAATGAACTCTGAATATGCAGTTACATTGGCATGACCCAATGTAGACAAGCCATGGAACCACCGGTCATGTGCTTCACCCTCAAGGTGCAGTGCTGCAATCTTAATGGCTTCCATTTATGGAAACTTGTTCAATTGAAAGTAGATGTCAAGTTTTTCTACCCAAGATTTGTTAGTACACTTGATGACCCATCAAAATTGGGTAAAAAGAATCTGCCCATAGTGTGATGTCGATCATGATTCTGAATGAATCCACCACTTCTATGATGATGCCTTGGCCTTTTATTGTCATTTATTTGAAAAAACTCCTAAAAACTCAAGTGATCTTAGAATCTATGAGTTTTAGATTCATACTCCATAAAATAGTCTTAAAGGGATTCTTGCTTTTGAAACCCTTCATTTCCCACAGCCAAAAATGTAGGCATGGCAGAGCATTGGGAAACTTGTGGTTGATACACTATTTCATCATTCCAGTGTTGAGACATGCCAGGGCCTTCTCCATGATGAAATCCTTTAGGGGATTCCTTGAATCTTTCCATCCTCATCTCTTTGATCTCTATATAAATTTCTTGCATGGCTCTAAGAAGGATCTTAGGGAACTCCTCTTCATCTTCACCTCCAGATATAGGGGTTTTACCCTTGTCTTATTTCTCATCTGTATAATCAAAATTTCTGTGTCTTCTTATTTGATACCTCTTCTATCTATCAGTAAGAGGCTCTCCTTCTTCAGATGACATATTGGCTTTTAGAATGCACAGGTTGTGCCAAGATTATGCTCTGATACCACTGTAATATTCCCAAATGGGAAAAGCAGGAATATAGTGAAAAACCAAGGAAACAACAGTGTAAACATTATATAAAAGCATGAGGCCAATATGGAGACCTTTAATATGTTATTATAGCATCAAATTGTACATAAGAAATGGGCCATAAGATGCATAACAAGAAATACAAGCCTCTAATGAACAAAATCCCTCAATAAGAGGTGCTGCAATCATGTAGAAAAGCTGGAAGACCCTTATAGCGTTATTGTATTAGCTCCGCTATAGAAAATGATTATACATCAGATCTAGAGCTTATATGTGCCTCAAAAGTTAGATCTATATCAGATCCATGCACTATACAAGCTCCTTTAAAGAACCCCTCAAGGGTTTTCAGCAAAACACCAAGTACAAGTTGTAGATCTGAGATCTAAGACTGTAGATCTACTGAAAAATACAAATCTGGAAAGTGTGGCCCATCTGATATGATCAATAAAATAGCCTCCTCCAAAAGATCCTCAAAGTGAAAGGAAAATCCCCTTCACTTGAAAATCAACTTTCCAAATGGTGTGCTAAACCACCCTGCAACTCCTCCTACAGAAATAACACAGATCTATAAGTAAAATGCACTGTAGGGATCAAAATATGGTTGGCCTGATTCCAAGATCTGAAAATATGCTCAATGGCCTTCAATACTATCCTCCCAATGGAAAGGAAGCCTCCTCCACTGAAAATAAGCAATGAGATGGCCTAGATCTAGAGATCTAATAACCACTTGCTGCAACCTGCAAAAAAAACCAAACCTTCATCAGGATCTGTGCTGTAGCTGAAAGAAGAAGCTTGGTCTTAAGCCAGATAGTGGACAATGTAGTGCAAGACTCCTCCAAGAGCTCCTCAATGGAAGAGGTGGGATTCCCGATCAGGATCTATCTCAGCTAAACAACACTCTATCTCAGCTAAAAAACAAGAGAAAGATATATGTATAAATAGACCATATATTCAGAAATATAATATACATCAACAACCTCCATATGGCTGCCATCCTCTTCCTTAAATAGAATATGAGCTTGCAAACCCTAAGCCCCATCCAAAAATATCACTACATTCACACAAAGCATCTCCATATAAAAATGCGTTGTCCATCATTGATGACCACTCCTCCATGACAACGCTATTGATTTGGTCAACGTTGACCCAGTCAAAGTGATCCAGCCCCTTTCACACCAAGGGCTCTTCTGAATTAAGTTGCCAAGATTTATCTCTTTCACATTTGGCATTGATTTATTCATTATTAAGGAGAATTATGGACCTCCTTTGCCCTCTTATTCTTTAAAAAAAGAAATAAAACAAAATTGAATATTCCAATTAGCTCATGACTAATAGGGAATATTACACGGAATTTGTAGAACAATTTGCAAGAGAGTGTGAATTGTAGGACAACTAGCAAAAAAGCTTATTTGGAGCATAACTTAGTCAATTTTTGACCTTTTTAAGTGTAGAAAGAGACCAGCTAGGGGTTTTTTAATGTTATGGAGCCATTGGAGATATTGTTTCAAAATTTTGAGCAATGTACCTCGATGTAAATACATATTTTTTTAGCATAATGAAAGATGCCCAACATTGGAAGCTTGACCAAGAGATGTAGCTCAGAAGGGATGAACTCCTTCATAATTTGTTATCTTGTGTATACGGTTATGGTATTGATGTCTTCTTTATTTTATGAAAAAATGGGTTTTAAAGCATGTTTATGTGTTAATGAAATTGACATAATTGACTAAAAACCCTAAACATTTCACTTGCAATTTTCACCATAAACTCTCAAGTTTTCATATACAGATCAGATATAGAGATTATAGGGAGCTTAGGGAGAAAATTGATTAGGATCACACTATGAAAGATGATACAAAAGATAGGCTAGGAGAGGGACATCCAAGTACAAACTATTTATACATATAATATGTAGTTACTATAGGTAATGTAATGTTAGAATCTTAGTAGACACACATTTTTGTTCCCGCTAGGAAATATGACACCCACACTAGAGGATGTAGACTAGATCATGGGTATCCTTGTAGATGGTGGCATCATAGAGGTTGAGGTGTTTGACCGAGAAGAATAGCTTTCATGCAAATTGGAGTTAATATATTGTCTCTTTCCACCCATATAAAGTGATATCTCTTCTCATTTTATAGCTTTCCTTGAAACCCTATGGTGACTAGGTCAAGACTTGAACAAGCTTGCAGTGGAACACCATCTCTATGGAATTTGTGAAGTCTGAGCTTACCTAAGATAAATTCCGAGCCTTTTTTTATGAAGTATGAGCCCATTTTTGGGTGAAGTTCAAGCCTTATCCGCGATAATATTTGAGCCCACTCAAAGTTAAAATAAAAGTCTATTATGTGGTGAAGAACAAACTTTATGGGATAGTAAAGAAGGCCTAAGTTTGGCCCTAGTACCAATATAAGTCAAGACTTTTATCGAGTTCATTGTGGACAGTTGAAAGAAAATTTGTAGACAACTTTTGGAGGGCTTACTTGTTAATTTTTGTACACTTGTCTATCTCGCATTAGGCGAGAGAAGAAATTTATGTGTGTCTTGCATGTTATTGATTTGCATGCAAAATCCTATTAAATGTTTCAACATGTTGTTATGACACATACAAAATGTATATTTCTTATCATTCTCTTAGGAAGGGTATGATTTCATACATCCTTATAAGTATATATATTTTTATTAGAATGTGGCCAGGGAAATTGAACAATCTTCTACTTTGTAGAAGTCCTTTTTCCCAAGCCAGTTGGACTCATTAGCATTGTAGAATTTACAAAATACAGTGATACTATATTTGACTAGTATTCTCTATGAATTATCGATGCCTGGATTATCACTTATTGATCCCTAGGAATTTTCAAATAGTATTCTAGAAATGTACTCATTTATCGACCTCGCTATTATTGAAAGTGAAATTTGACATCAATATTTTTCGTGTTTTTTATGCAAATTTCACTAGATTCCAAGAGAGGTTTATGTAAAAGGATGACAAGGACCATATATGGATTTATTCATGTTTAAAACACCCAAATATGTTCATAACATTATTCTTTTAATGAAATTTTATTCCACCTTAATTTACATGGGCTCATATGACAACCCAACAGATGGAAAAGGCTCATTCCAGTTAAGGGAATTTTATGGACTTGATCCATACATTTTTTTTTTGAAATTTAATTATCCCATTTGAGAAGAAGCCTTGACCACTCTAATACTGAAATTCCAGTTAAGGGAATTGTATGGACATGATCCATAATTTTCTTTTGAAATGTAATTGTCCAATTTAAGAAGAATCATTGTGGTGAGCCCTGGTATTGCACCAAGAGTGCTGCAACTCCCAGGGGCTGCCCTACTTTACTTTATCAACCCAGGGTTCGTACAAACTTGGAGGTGATAGTGCTCTATACACAACATATGCATTATGTTCATGTCATCCTCTTTTGCTTTACGAAAGGGTGTTATTTCTCAAACTATGATAAAAACTGAAAAGTAAATTGTTGGAAGGAAATGACAGAAAGGAAACTAACTTAACTTTCAGAAATGAAATGACAAAATGAAACTAATTTAATGTGTAGTAAGGAAATGACAAAAATAAACTAAATTAAATTGCTGAAAAGAAATGATAGGAAGGAAACTAAACTAAATTGCTGAAAGGAAATTAATTTAAACCACACTAAACTTGGCCAATTGGCTAAACACACCCTACTTATCTTATGCTCTATCTACCATGCTTCTATCCATACAGCTAAGCTATCCAAGACTTAATCCTAATTGAAAAAGTGTTGATTTTCAACTTGGAGAATAAAGGGGTAAAGGTTCTAATGGAGGGATAAACATATGAAACCAAGGCTTAGAAGTGGAAAGAGTGGGTTAAACCTTATTAAAGCTTTATTATAGCGCAAAAAGGATTTGGAGCGGAATTATTTAAAAAGTGTGATGGTGGAGTTGCGATGGAGGGTGATCGCAATCGGCATTTGGAGTGGTAAAGCTTAACAGGAACAGAATAAAAAGTGTGATTTGCGATGTGCGATGTCGCAGATGACGTGGTAGTGGGACTAGTGGTGAAGTACGGGGCGATATTGCAATTGGCAGACAGGAGCGGTAAGTGTTAAAGGAACAAAATAAAAAGTGTTATTTGCGAAGTGCGATGGGGAAAAAACTGCGAAGTGCGAAATGCAATGGGATAAAAAATGTGAAGTGTGAAATGCGATATCGCAATCGCAATATCACAAAGTTGGAGGGATAGCGGAAGTGTTGTTCAGGAAAAGTTTGTGAAGTGTGAAGTGTGATGGGTGACGTGGTGTTGGGACCGACAATGGAGTGCAATGACATTATCGCAATCGGCGTTAGGAGCAGTAAGTCTTAAAATAAAAAGGAAACCGATGCGAAGTGCAATGTGTGATGCAGCAAAAACTGCGAAGTGTGAAATGTGATAACAGGAATTTCGAGGAGGAAAGGCGGATTGAGATAACAATATAGCAATCGGAAAAAAGGAGTTGTAAGTCTTAAAGAAAAAGGAAAAAGGTCGTGAAGTGCGATTTGCGAAGTCCAATAGCGGGAGTTTCGATGAGGAAGGCGGAGGTCGAATTTCAATGGTTTTAAGGCGTTTTGCGTTAAAAAGGGTAGGGAAACCGTGAAAAAAAAGAACAAAGGAATAAGGTGGGCTGGATATTTAAGTGTTTTGAGGGATACACTACAAGAAAAAATCACATTGGTGAGGGTCATGCTTGTGACGGACCTTTAAGGTCCGTCACCAATGTCACATATGGCGACGGTCCTTAAAAAACCGTCACTGTAAGTGTATATAGTGATGGTCCTTTATGGTCCGTCACCAAAGACATTTTCAATGACACTTTTGGTGAGGGTTGTTAAAGGCCCCTCGCTAATTCTCTCTTTTGTGACACTTCTAGTGACGAACTTTTAATGACCCTCACCAATGCTCTTTTTGTTACTTTCGGTGACGGTCAAAAAATGTCCGTCATCATTGATAATTAAAAAACCGTCACTATAAGTGTATATAGTGATGGTCCTTTTTGGTCCGTCACCAAAGAGATTTTTAGTGATACTTTTGGTGAGGGTCGTTAAAGGCCCATCACTAATTCTCTCTTTGGTGACACTTCTAGTGACGAAATTTTAATGACCCTCACCAATGCACTTTTTGTTACTTTTGGTGACGGTCAAAAAATGCCCGTCATCATTGATCATTCCAATGAGTTTTTGATGACGCTATGTGCCTGTTAATATATTTTTTGTCAAAAGTTAATGATTTAATACCATTATTGTGGAGTATTTTTTATAATATTTCCAAGGCCATAGTGGTTTGGGTCAGTCAATTTTTTTAGAAGTAATTAGTGTTTATCATTTCCCTCAAGTAATGACTAGTCGAATAGAGATTTCCTATGAGTCAACACATGATTCATATATATTAAGTTTATTATCTAGCAAATTCCCTTTAGATAAATTTCCACTATTGTGTGTAGGAACTATATTATTTAATACATAATCAAGCTTTGACATTTCTATTAATGAGAAAGACCTAACGATCCTCACCAATCTGGGCACGCCTTAAATTAATGCTTTGGCACACACTAACATTTCTTAGCACCCCACATGTATTGGAACATCTTTATACCTAGAAGTACATCTCGTGATGACACTGATGCCCAAGCACATGGCGGCATGCGCTAGCACAACATGGAACTCGCCTAGCATGTGTTGGCATGCTGCATATAGTCCCTAGCATGCCCTAGAACACCTTGGTTGAATGCATTGACATACATTAGCACTTGGCACACAATGCCACTTAGCATGTATTGGGACCTATTATTAGTGTGCCTAGCATGCCCCTTTTCAAAAAGATAAAGTCTTGACTTATTAACCCTCTTATTGGTTCTTCCTTTTGTTTCCTTGACACATATTGACATACCCTGGCACCCTGCACCACATCCTTAGCACCTACCATGTATTGGCATATCTTGGCACTATTAATTGGCACATGATATAATTAGCACACCCTGGAACTCCCAAGCACACTTTGGGAATTCTGGACATGCCTTGATATTCCCTAGCATGCCTTACAAATGCTTAGCATACCTTGTCAGTCCCTCCTTGGCATGACAACTAACACTCATTAACACTAGTCTCTGGCACACGTTCCTCATATTCATTAACTTCCATGAATTTTTGCCTAGTGCTCCCTTAATGTTTTTTCCTAGTAATCCTTAACACTCATCAACATGCATTATCACTCTCTAGCACACCTTAGCACTCTTCAACATTCCCTTCCACTTCATAACATGCATAACACTAGTCCCTGACACATATTGGCGCTTGGAAAGTCTTAGCATGTATGGAATACATTGAGATGCCTTGGTATGATTTGGCATGGTTCAATATTAAATTTATTTGTGATTATCAATTGTTGGAAAGTAGATGAGAAGCAACAAAGGAATACTTGGCACTTAGAATGCACTAAGACTTTGCACTTGGCACCTAGTGTTGGTGTGCCTAGCATGCCCCTCTTGGAAAAGGTAAATTGATGACTTATTAACCCTCTTATGTGTTAATTTCCTTGTAGTTTAACTTTTTTCTCCCTTTTGTTTTATTGACAGTCCCTGACACGCATTGACACACCCTTGCACATCTTGGCATGCATTATCACTTGGCACATCTTAGCATGTTTGACATGTATTCCCACTATCTGGCACATCAAGGGGGTGAAGAGAGATGTAGTCCTAAAGTAAGTCGAGTGCGAGGGTTGAGTAAGGGTTGCTAAAGGGAGGTCATGATCATCCTCCAAGAGCAAGATCATCATGTGAGGGTTCAGAAGAATGTTTCATACCTTAAGGGTTGGTTTGCGCTAAGAAGTAGGATGGCATATTGTTGGTTCTCTTCTAGCAGATCGAGCTTAAGAGAGGTTTCTCATGAGAATCTGGGCATGTGATTTCAATGGTGTCTTTGTGTGAAGGCCACATAAAATTCTGAAATGTTGAAATTTGCAACAAGAAACAGTGAGATTGGAAACCAGAAAGGACAAAAAAAAAATGCACCCACACTGGTGAGGAATTTTGAGGCACCAAGAGTGAGGAATGTGGGGCGTCTAATTTATTTTTCCCTTAAATAAATTGGACAATAAATTGTAATTTCATCTCATAACAACTTGTGTCAGTTAATTAAGTCATGATGATCGAGTTAGCTTAATAAATTCAAGTACTTGAGGGTCTAAGATGAGGCATCTAGAGGGATTCTAATATTTTTGAGGTGCAGTTGAAGTTGATGCATTAGTGGGGTGCAAGTGTAATTAACTCGATTAAATGAGTTAAAATCAGTTTAACTGGTTCTAACCGAGTGATGAGCTAGTGAGAGGTCTAGTGAATTAAATTAGATTTAATTCACAATGAGTGATCAATCATATAATTGATAATTTGCTATTAATAGTTGCATGCATATCAGTTTCGAGGAATACCCAGTTGAGACAGAGGTTAAAGGGAACATAACTATCAGTTGTATTCAGAGAAAATTTCCCATGTGCAATTATAAAGTCATTGGGATGCCATGATGGATTGCGCAATCAAGGAAGACTGATTTTCCTAATTAATAAGGAGTTAATTCCCTAGGAATTGCATGAGAAAGGTAGGCTGAAGTGAGGATGAGAATTGGCTAAGTACTAGACCGAGTTTGCCTAGATCAACGGGAGACAATTGACATAGTGTTGGAGAATCTCATGAGAGATTAAGCATTAATGTATTGTTTCATGATTCCTTGACTTAATACACAATAGAGATAGAGGGGTTTTGAGCAGTTTCTTTCCCCAAATACATCATGTTGTTGTGCGATTGATAATTTATTTCTCTTACTTATATGTGACTGTGCGATCGTGTTTTGTTTCCGCAAATTGTAGGAAGGATTCAATATCTTGTTTTAGTAGATTACAAGATTAGATTGAATCTCGTTGGTTAGATTTTCTACATGGTATCAGAGCATGAATTTTTTGGGCGGCGAGTTTGTAGAGAATATTTGAATATTTGGTGTAAAATTTTCAAAAACAAATAGAATATTTGGATTCCTCGCGAAAATCTACCCAAATGGGAAAAAAAATTGGTCGAATAGGAGCTCGGATGAGGGAGATATCATCGATTTAAAATCAACTCTTTTTTAGAAAATTTTTGTAACGTCGGGACAATTACACTGTGCGCGAGTCAAGAACCTATATGTAATTGAGGTACCGGATGCATGCAAAGCTTTGAGGAGAAAGGCATAATTTAGAGACTTGGTGGTTTAGAGGGAGCATAAATTACCTCTCAACATGCATCCTCATGAGAAGCAGTCTCAGAAGGTTGTGGAGTAACTGCCATAATTGGAGAAGCAGAGAGGAGACTAAGTGGAAGCGTCCACTCAAGAAAATACCTCCATGAGGGGGAAATTTTGAGCCAGATGGGAAGAGGGAGCATCCATACGTCGAGGTGTAAGGTGGGGTGATGTGTAGAAATAATCCCAAGATAAGAAATTTGGGCAAGTTCCATTGAGATGGCGTGTCTCATGGATCGAACCTGGCTACGAGGAGTCCATAGTACAATAGTAGTAGGAAGGATCAGTTAGATTGATGTAGTCAGATGTCAGAAAGACATAAATCAGAGTGACAGATGTTAAATAATGGATTACAAATCAGAGTTATAAATAGTTCAAAGGGCACGGATGCAGATGTCAGCAGCAGCGCAGAGAATCCAGTACTAGACAGGTGTAGTAGCTAGCAGCAGTTAGAAGACTCTGATGACAGATGCATTATACTGAGTAAGTTGTTCGGAGGCTATTTAGTTTCAGGATTTGTAGGTGCAAACAACACTAGAGAAGTGTAGCATGCAGAACATTCCAAAGGTACCGGATGGGGATATATTGAATTCCTTTCTTGCTGAGAGGTAGTGTTGAAATTTGCAACAATAAACAATGAAATTAGAAACTAGAAAGGACAAAAAAAAAAATGCACCCACACTAGTGAGGAATTTTGATGTACCAGGAGTGAGGAATGTGAGGCGTCTAATTTATTTTTCACTTAAATAAATTGGACAATAAATTGTAATTTCGTCTCATAACAACTTGTGTCAGTTAGCTAAGTCATGATGATTGAGTTAGCTCAGTAAATTGAATTTAAGGTGATCGAGGTGGATATTGGTGGCCACCTGCCTATTCCACTTGGGCCCTCGCCATTGTCTCTTTCAGTTTTCCAGTTTCCTTAATTATAGCACAATTTACTATTTTTGTTAGTTTTTCGGGTCCTGAACTTCTGGAGCCGTTTTGAGGCCCCAAACGACATTTTTTGGGCATGAAAGTTTTGGCAATTTCTTAGAATTTGCATTAGGAGTTGTAGTCCTCGGAGAGATCTTTCTAACGAGGTATCATGTGTGTCAAACGAAGATCATATGACCAAGTTACGACCCCAGAAAGTTGGCTGCCCAACTAACCCCAACGGGGCCCATAAAATCTTGGTGTTACATCTCCTCGGGTTAGGGTTTTGATTGTTTAGGGTTTTATCTTATTTTTAAATAATAAAAAAGACCCTTCATCCTTATTGTAACACAGTTAAGAGAAACATAACTATCAGTTGTATTTATAGAAAATTTCCCATGTGCAATTATAAAGTCATTAGGATGCCATGATGGATTGCACAATCAAGGAAGGTCGATTTTCCTAACTAATATGGAGATAATTCCATAGGAATTGCATGAGAAAGGCAGGCTGAGAATTGACTAAATATTAGACCGATTTTTCCTAGATCAGCAGGAGACAATTGGTAGAGTGCTGGAGAATATCAAGAGAGATTAAGCATTATATTGTTTCATAATTCCTCGACTTAATACAAAATAGAGATAGAGGGTTTTGAGCAGTTGCTTCCCCAGATACATTTAGTGTTGTGCGAATGATAACTTGTTTCTCTTACTTATATGTGATTGTGCAATCGTGTTTTGTTTCCACAAATTGTAGGAAGGATTTAGTATCTTGTTTTAGTACATTACAAGATTAGATTGAATCCCATTGGTTAGATTTTCTACATGAAATAGAAGAGAGGGTTGATACCATATTGCCTTGTGGTGGTTAGTAGGCGGCAAGGTCTGTGATAAAGAACAACATAAATGGAGGAGGGCTTGCACTGTAATTTAGAGCCATAACAGAAGTCGACACAGGCACAATATTGATTGATTTAACCCTAGTTTGAGGGTCGACATTGAGATCTGAAGTTCATGTCAAGATTCTATCAAAGAAATGCCCAGAATCTATGGATCCATATGAGCTAGGTCGAGTCCCTTATGGAGGCAAGAGTCGTGTTTTTTCTATGTGTGGATAGGGTTTGTTCTACAACAATTAGAATTACATAAGTATAATGCCCTAGTTAGGACAATTTCCTAGCATGTTTAGTTCATAAGGTATGCCCTTAAGACTGTGACAAATTTGTGTAGAAGAAGACGGGTTGTGACCCTTAGAGTGAGGTTTATTTCTGCAATAAAGAGCGCAGATCTGGAAGATGGTTTGCAAATTCAGTATGTGTGGAGACAATAGATCCAAAGGAGGGTGGAACCTGAGCAAAAGATTGCGCATGCAGAAGAAATGTGCCATATGAAGAATGGATTGACATGCAGAGGAGTTGATTTTGATGGAATTTCCATAGAGTTTTAAACAAATATCTGAAGAAACCTATAAAAAATTAGTAAATGGACTGTTAGTGGCTAATTTGTAACCCTAGTTCAGTCATCTACAGAATGTTAGAAGCATGATAAGAGGAGTAGTTCATATTTGTTCATAGATTGGACAACAAAGATCAAATTGTCGATACACAAGAACAATGATCTTGAGAGGACTCAAACCATTGTTAGGTGGCAGATTTGAAGAGCCCTAGATGAAGACAATATTGTGGGCCCTAGATCAGTAAAAAGAATTGACTATGGTTGGGCAGATTGATGGTAGTCCAAGTATAGTTGGAGGGTTGTTAGGTTACTGTCAAAGAAGAACCCTGACTCTTGTTCTAGTGAAGGACAAAAAAATTGGTGGAAGGGTAGGTGTATAGGGCCTAAGGATGTGTAGAATTTGAAGGACTAAAGTAACAGTCAAGTGGGCCAACCAACTAGCCCTAGTTCACTATATTGTAGAGGATTGATTCAGAGAGAAGAAGGGCAGCCTCCATAGCCCTGGACTTATCATCTTGGAGCTATAATATGGCAGAAGTGGGCTTACCAAAGAGTTGTTCACAAATGGAATTGTGAAGAACTTGTTACCACTCAAACTAGTAGTGGACCTAAAAGGGGTTCCTAAGAGGGCAACTGCTAGGACAAGGGAAACAATGGAGGCTTAGCCCATTGTCACCACAGCTAAGGCTCCTTTCTCTTCACGAAATTTCACCGATGGGTGGAGTCCCGGTAGTTTAGGAAGTCACTTGTAGCATATAGGTCAATGAATAGGTGGGAAGTGACCCTCAAAACCCTTTCCCTAAGATAAAATAAAGAGTGGGACTTGCTTTCCTTTTAAGCAAGTGAATTTATCTTCTAGGGAGAGAGGAGGGGTATTGAAGGGTTGAGGGAGAAGAAAAAGAATTATGAAGGAAGTTCTTAATCCCTAAAATCCTTTGGGAACTTGGATTCCCAAATGGTCCTTGATGAAAGGCCTTTGACACCAAATGGGACCACACGAGGCCAAGTGGACCCAGCCCAGGTTCGGGGATGGAATTTAGCAACCAATGATGTTCCTATCCTAGACAAGGTGAGGGGAAAGGATCAGAAAAGATTTTTTACTTCAATAGGTCAAATTGATCCTACTAGGTTCTATCCTTGGGACCACCTAGGAAAAACTTGACCCTAGAGCTAAGGCTTGAGGAATCTGGAGATTCCACCGTCGGAATTGGCCCAAGTTCTGAGGAGAGTGACGACACCCAACAACACAGCTACCTCTAGGAGATAGAAGTTTTCCTCTAGCTAGATTCCTGGGAAATTGTTGCCCTAGGTGACCTAATGGGGCTAGACTTAGGGAATGTGAAAATTTCTTAATCTAAGAAACCCTACTGCAGTATCTTGATTTACTTCTCCTAATTGAATTAAGTTACAAGTTAATTTATGAAATATTTAATAAATTAGCGAAGTAAATAGTAAATACAACTAGCAACCTACGCATATAGATCAAATATTGAATAACATGCTCATAGACAAAGTGGCAGACGTAATTTCTGGACAACTGTCCCTGAAAAAAACCCAATGTAGGAAAACCGAGGCAGCTAGCTCTAGAGGGTTTTCATTATTATGCATAATCTAAGTACAACAATCCTGGGCACCAAAACTAGTTCACCCAACAGAGAAATAAAAATGGGAGTAATACGTTGCTCTGAATCCCTCTACGTCAACCTGAATGGCCTATGTCGACCTCTACGCTGCTCAGTAAGGGTATACGTCACACCTGAAGGGCTTACACTGCCCCTGTGCTGCCCTGAATAGGCCTGTGTCAGCCCTGCGTGGCTCCTGCTGCCCCTGCTGGGCTTTGGCTGGACTGAGTGGCTCCTGCTGCCCCTGCTACTCTAGCTGGCTGGAATACTTATGCAAAAAAATCATAGGTACGAAAGAAGTCACTGGTCAAAGGTAACGCATAACAGTCAGAAAAATTGAAGAAATGAAATGAAAATAGATCAATGTGCACAAATAACTGAAATAGCTCAATGGGACTAGAGAGTAAAAGCTTTGACAACAACAATAAGTGCTTATAGCATCAGCTAAGAGAACATAGGAGACTAGTTCATGAGGTTAAAATGTTGTTTAATTGTTGGCACAGGAAAACTGTAGAATTGTTAGAGTAAATCTTTGCAGGTACCATTAATTGGTGATCATCGATAATCATTTCATTTCATCAAATACCCTGATGAATGGGCCTTACAAGCTATTTCAGTAGACAAACGCCACAGAAGTTGTGTGATAGAAAAATATTCACACTATATTGAAGAAAACACCTACCAAATAAGGATGATGTTTCAAATGGGGCAAGAAACAATAGAGAGATAGACATCAAAAAAGTTAAAATGCTAGGGCAACAGAAAAGAAACTAGGTAGCATGTTACAAAGCACAACAAAGAAAATTATAAAAATGGAAAACCCTACAAATTAGCACCCATCCAAACATCACCACAATTTTTTCTTTAACCCTAGTTAGGACAATTTCCTAGCATGTTTAGTTCATAAGGTATGCCCTTAAGACTGTGACAAATTTGCGTAGAAGAAGAACGATTGTGACCCTTAGAGCGAGGTTTATTTTTGCAATATAGATCGTGGATATGGAAGATGGTTTGCAGATTCAGTATGTGTGGAGATAGCAGATCCAAAGAAGGGTGGAACCTGAGCATAAGATTGAGCATGCAGAATAAATGTGCCATATGAAGAATGGATTGCCATGTAGAGGAGTTGATTTTGGTGGACTATCCAAAGAGTTTTAGACAAAGATCTAAAGCAACCTATACAAAATTAGTCAATGTACTGTTAGTGGCTAATTTATGACCCTAGTTCAGTCATCTACAGATTGTTAGAAGGATGATAAGAGGAGTAGTCTAGATTTTTTCATATATTGGACAACAAAGATCAAATTGTCGATACACAAGAACAATGATTTTGAGAGGACTCAAACCATTGTTAAGTGGAAGATTTGAAGATCCGTAGATGAAGAGAATATTGTGGGCCCTAGATCAATAAAAATAATTGACTGTGGTTGGGCAGATTTACGGTAGTCCAAGTACAGTTGGAGGGTTGTTAGGTTACTGTCAAAGAAGAGGCCTAACTCTTATACTTGTGAAGGACAACAAGATTGGTAGAAGGGCAGGTGTATAGGGCCTAAGGATGTGCAGACTTTGAAGGACTAAAGTAGCAGTCAAGTGGGCCAGCCAACTAGCCCTAGCCCTAGTTCACTAGCCCTAGAAACCATTTCCCTAAGATATAATAAAGAGTGGGACTTCCTTGCCTTTTAAGCAAGGGACTTGATCTTATAGGGAGAGAGGAGGGGGATTGAAGGGTTGAGGGAGAAGAATACGACTTATGAAGGAAGTTCTCAATCCATTAAATGCTTTGGGAACTTGGATTCCCAAATGGTCCTTGATGAAAGGCCTTTGACACCAAATGGGACCACACGGGACCAAGTGGACCCAGCCAAGGTTTAGGGATGGAATTTAGCAACCAATGATGTTCCTATCCTAGACAATGTGAGGGGAAAGGGTCAAGCAAGAGTTTTTACTTCGATGGGTCAAATTGATCCTACTAGGTTCTAGCCTTGGGAACACATAGGCAAAACTTGATCCTAGAGATAGGGCTTGAGGTATCTGGAGATTCCACCGTCATAATTGGCCCAAATTTTGAGGAGAGTGAGGGGACCCACCAACGCAGTTGCCTCTAGGAGATCAAAGTTTTCCTTTGGCTAGATTTTTGGGAAATTGATGCCCTAGGTGACATATTGGGGCTAGACCTAGGGAAAAATGGAAAATTGTGAAAAAATGGGGGGAAATCATCACCCTTTTTGAGGTACTAGTGCCTAATTCACTTGGGGATATGGAGTCAGGGATGATAATAAGCAAGAATTTGGTTTCTTGATCAAGGAGGCCCAAAAAGTCAACTTCGTCCAATGTTAGAGGAATACGAAAAGTGACCTTCAAGAATTTATACTTCATAAAAATGGTGCAATATTATTGAGATACAATGGTCTCAAAGACATTTCATTCATCTAACAATGGCCCATACATTAAATAAGCTAAATAGACACATAATTCCACATTTCCATCATGCAACAATTAGCCCTAGTTATAGTGAATTCAATAGCATGCAACAACAAGAAGAATAGAGTTAAATTATAACTCACAATGTTAGAGAGTATATCCAACTAGCTTCACATTTGCAAAAACAAAGCTCCAACATAGAAATAGCCCAAATCCATACATCAAAATGCATCCATCGTCCAAAATAGTCCTCCAAGGAAAAATGTGAAGTTATCTAAAGATAGAGAGACCCCAAGTCAAGTGATGATACAAATGAATCCAACTAAATCCTATCTATACATTGATTAGGAGTTGATCATTGATAGAGGAAAATTGAGGAGTTGCATAATGGGAGGCAAGAGGACCTACCATATGTGATGTTCAGGACATGTGGACTGAAAGGGCTATGTGTGGCCACCATCAAAAAGTGGTTAAAGTGTTGTCTTGTTCGAGGTAGATTGGTTATCAAAATAAGAACACCAAGCCCTAGTTGTATTCCTTATATCAGTGTGATTGTAAAGGGTCATGATCTGTGGTACAAAATCTCTAGCCTATTCTATTATAGTTTGTATTTAACGAAGAACGGTTTGAAAAAGTTAAAAATTGTCATGTGCACTAGTTGATTCCCTAATGCGTGTAGATTTCGTTGTGCAAAGTATATGTGTTGTGGCACTTGAGTGTGTTTGCATCAAATATTCTAAGACCAAAAACAAATTCTCGTATGTCATTGAAATTCAACATATACTTTATTCACCTAAAAACATATGTAACTCATCTTAGGCTACTCATGTCCAATATCAACTCATCCCACTTAACAAGTTACCAAGACAAGGCTTATCACATCCAACTGTGGTTGTTAAAAAACTAAGCAACACAGTTTATATATTGACATACCATAGCTGGCATATCTTAAATGCCTTGGCACTATGTGGCATGTGTTAGCATCCCCTACATTCCTTGGCATGCTTTTACACACCCTAACACACCCTAGCACTTCCTGACATGCCTTGGTAGTTTAGCATACCTTGGCACTACCTATCATATAAACTTGTCACTCCCTCCTTAAACACACCTATAACTCATTGACACTCCTTGTCACACACTCTTATTCATTCATTTCCATGCATTTGAAACTAGTGCTCCCTTGTTTTTCCTTGGCACTCCATAACACTCCTTGACATGCATTGGCACACCCTAGCACCTGGCACATCTTGGCATGTTTCCATGGCCTCTAGCATGCCTTAGCACTACCCATCATACTTTTTCACTCCCTCCTTAGCACACTTGGAACTTATTGACACTTCCTGTCACAATCTCTTAATGTTCATTTGCATGCATTATTTTCACCTAGTGCTCACTTGTGGGTCCCTAGCGCTTCCTAGCATGTGTTGGCACACCCTGGCAATTGGCACATCTTTGTCGCATGCCACTCTGGCACACTAGCATGACTTAACGCTACCTGGCATACCATGTCACTCCCTCCTTAACACACTTGAGACTTGCTGACACCCCCTGTCACACACTCTTATTCATTCATTTCCAAGAATTTTAACATAGTGCTCCCTTGTGTTTCCTGGCACTCACTAACACTAAACACACATTGGCACTTGACACATCTTGGTATGCTTCCCTAGCACACTAGCATACCTTGGAACTATCTAGCATATCTTGTCACTCCCTCCTTATCACTTGCCATGTCTTGGTGTGCCTAACATGCCTTAATGGAAACGTCTAACATGTGTTAGCACTTATTGAAATTCCTTGGCACACCTTGGCACTCCCTAATTGTCATGCCCTTATAGATAGCCTTACTTTTTTGCGACTTGGGTACCCAACAAAGTTATTGAAACAATAGTGTTGTGCCTAACCCAAAGTCTCAACTGCTTTGTCTAGCCCATTATTGCAATTGTAGGCTTTCCTCCTACAAGTCCTATTTTAAAATTATCCTAACACACTTCATCCTTGAGACACCTAGAAGTCACTGATACTCCTTGGCACACACTCTTATTCATTCATTTCTATGCATTTTGACCTAGTTCTTCCTTGTGATGCCCTGACACTCCCCAACACTCCTCGACATGCTTTAAAACTATCTAGAATTTGTTAGCACACCTTTTCATTCCATGGCATGCCCTATCATTCCTTATTTATCACGCCCTCGCAACTACCCTTATTTTTTTGCAACTTGGTAACCCAACCAAATCCTGCTTCGACTACAATAGCTTGACCAAGTTACAGTTACTACAACTATATTATTCCTTGTTCACTTAAGAACTTCCTATAACTCATCTTAGGATAATCATGCCGAATCTCAAATCAAACAACTTAATAAGTTATGAAGACAAGGCTCACATCCATTCGTGGTCGTAAAACAACTAAGCAGCATATTTTATTTCTTGACATGCCATAACACCTAGCACGTCTAACAATCCCTTGGCACTATTTGGCACTTGTTAGAATCCCCTGCATTCCTTGGCATGCTTTGGTACTCCCTAGCACATCCTATTATGCCTTGACACCTAACACACATAGAAGTCACTGACGCAAAACTTCAAGCCCTTGAACTTCAAGATAACCCAATATTTACAATTGTTTACAATAATAAGTCCATTATGCATACTTCTCCTCTTAGAGTTGGGCAGAGAGGGAGAATACTTCATTGATTCCAACCTTGTAAATGAACAACCTTACCTACTTATTGGTTGGACTCTCCACCACTAGTTGAAGAAGTATATGTGCCATGAATCAAAGATGATACCATAACATGAGTTATCGACAATTGAACATAGTTGTCATGGATATCGTGGACAATATATGGTGAGAATTTTTGAAACTTAGGAAACATTTTCTCATACTCTACTTAATCTATGGGTGGTAGGGCTTCAATTTTTTCCATTTACTAGGAAATCTCACCCTAAAAGTCAACCATTGAAGAATAAATCCTATGCTAAATCACACCTACCTTCTTATTTTTAAGATCTTTGTGAGAACTCACCTATGACCCTTAAAGTCAGTGCCCTTTAGCAACTCAAATGGTGGAATGGAAGGCATTAAACTCCTTTATCCTTCACCTTTGTCAAGACCTCTAGAGACATCTACAATCTATACCCCTCCTTCGACTCAACATGAAATTTTGTTTTTTTTTCTACTTCCTTTACATACCCTCCCTTCAAGGGCATACTCATAAGAAGAGCTCATGGTTGAAATATTACGACAACAAAATGGGGCACACTATCTCTTTATAAGGTTTCAAGGGAAGGGTATTGGAAAATAACCATCGCATCCCCTACAACCCTTAAGACCTTCTCAACACATAAATGAAATGATAGACTAATAGCTAGACCCAAAGATAGATCTCAATGTTTAAGGCAAAACCCAAATAGAAAGAATCACACCATGGATTAAACATTGGCATTGAGTTTTGGTAAAATTAAGGATCTCCTTTCAAGATCATGACCTTGCTTTTAGCATTTTCAAATCAAAGGTTTAAAACCCACATTAAAAATGGGAGATTTTCACCTTAGAATTCGCAACCTTTACCCAAGACGAATCTATCTAATGGACTAGCTTGGATATGCCAGGTCTTGGATTTCTCAAGTACCCAATCAATGTTTTTGAGGCTAACTCCATAGCTCCAACGAAATTTAATACTATTGAAGAGGCAACTTGAAAAATATCTCTAATAGGAGGCATTTTTCCTTCCTTTTGATTGATTTACAATAAACCTTAGTGCTTCTTCTTTCTTATCTTCCTCTTCCATTCTCCAAAAAAAATCATTAATATTATATCATAAACACTTTATATAGGTAAGCATTGCAATCATTTTCCTCAACTCACGAGGCACCTTTACACCTCAACCATGCAAGTGGACCTAAGTCCATGGTACAACCCATCATACTCTGAGAGGGTTCTAATTATCTCCTCAAAACTAGGGCATAACACATCTTACAATGCCAAATGTTTAGACATCTCAAACTTGTGGGTTTTTTCCTTCATGAAACATTATATAGCTATTGCTCATCAAACACAATGCACTAACATCGCTAACGCACACCAAAAGTACAAGATACCTGTAAGATGTGGCCTACACCCTTGCACCTCCCCGACACTCCATGAAAAATCTACTCCAATGGTCACCTTCTAAGTTCCAATAACTCCTTTTGCAACACGAAAAAACCACCTATATATGTTGCAACAACCTTGCCAACTTCTTTAGTGGGTTCCACATATATTTCACATTTCTTCTTTGTCTTGCAAAGTGGTAGTGCCAAGGAGAGGGTATCAACTTTGATCAAAGAATGTTCAATTAATACCACTGCTAAGTTTTCTTCGTGCAACTTGTCAAATATGTTAAGTTTGCTTCAAAACTTCTCACGGTGCTTAACTTGCTTTTCTACACCTCTAAGTGAGACTACAACCCCCAAAACTTCTCTAAGTATTCCACCTCTTCAACCCTTGTTAGAGTATTCTTAGACGTGCACTCATGCCTCAAGAAGAACACAACACTAGCATACCAAATGTACATGCTCGTTCCATCTTTTAATGCCTTGCTAAAACCACATTATCACACTCCTTAAAATGAAATGTTCACATCTTAAGACAAAACACATATTTTACTTATGACAACCTAAACTATGAGAGTGACTTCGAGATGACTCTATTTTCTCAAGATGAAAACATAGGCTCTTACAACCCCATTCACACAACCATTTGAATATATTTAACCTAAAGAAGAATACACACCCTACTCCTTCCAAATTTGTCATATGACATTTAAGAGACTAACACTTTTTAACTATTAAACCCACTTACCATAAACCCTCTTTTGTTAACACCCACCCAATAATTTAAAATATATATATATATATATATATTAAAATTAATTTAATTTCCAATACAACTAAATTAAAAATACTTTCACATTAAAATTCCAAAAATACTACATTCTTATCCTAACAAATTTTAATAATAAAATCATTACATAAAATAAGTAATCTTAAAAATATATTATTATTATAATAATAAATATGCCAAAATATAACAAAAAAAATGCTTTTATCACAACCAAAATGTACAATAAACGCTTTCAAGTAATATTAAAAAAATTTTGGAAATAAAATTATAGGATTTTAAAACCCGTGGCAACCCAAATGTTCCGAAGGAGTATTTTTTTTTTCAGTTTTTACAGGGCGGGAACGAAAAAATTTAATCTAAATTGCACAGGGGCGAGAGCGAAAACGAGATTGAAGAGAGTTGGGATTTGGCCGGGTTTTACCAGGGACAGACCAAATATCCGATCTCGAACCCCACCATCGGATATTCAGTCCATTGACGGTTGACGGCGCTACATTTGTTCACTGCTTTTCCACAATTTTTAGTGTTCCACAGAGAGGGGTACACACAGGTATCTGGTTCTACTATTTTTTTCGCATCCATCCTTGTGTGTTTCGGCTTAATCGCTGTGCTACATTTTGTTACTATTTGCAGGGATGACGTTGGCTTCTGATGAGTTGGGGAGGCCATTTTTCACAATAAAGGAGCAAGAATAGAAGACCTAAATTAGAGGTTTCGATGAAGGCCAGCATTGCGGCCAACAGAGTTGCTGTGAGAATCCTCTGCACCTCACTCAGCCTCAAGGGAATAGAAAAGATGCTTCAGAGACCCCGACGACAATGTCACCATCAGTAAGCTTCTGTTTCACTTATTTATTCTCTATTTTTAGATCGGTGAAACCTCTTAAATTATGAAAATAAGTAGAATTTATTTTTAAAAAGTATGATTCATAAGTAGAAATTACTTAATTTTTTTTTAGATATTCTGCAAAGAGTGAAATAAGCCAATACTTCACAATCATTTTACTCTTTTTCACAAACTGCGAGGCCCAATTCCACAAACCTGAAGCAATTCCACAAGCCTTTGGGATGTAAAGGGGTAATCACTCAGTGAGTAAAAGAGAAAATCAAACCTAGAGTGATTCTGCAAAACTTTTGGATGCACAAGAGTAGTCAATCAGCCAGTAAAACACCATAGTCGATGACAACCTCCTTCGAAAAACTGTATGAGGCATCTTCAAATACCACACTACACTATCTTATAAATTTTCCCTATTAAGAAGCACTATATACTTAATTCATATACCACACATTTCACAATCTATGCTGGAATTCTGCAAAAAATTTGTGTTTGAAAAAACAGAAACCACATTAAATATGAATCTCCCTTTCCTTCATAAGGATCCCACCTACAATGTGAATGAAAGCCATTCTACCAAGTAAAAAGGATAACAAATTTAGAATATAGAACCCCTTGACATGTACTAAGACCGTGATTGCAGTTATTGATTCATTAGTCACAACAAATAAGGGGACCTGTAATGCATGCCAGCTCCTACCAGTTAACACATCTAAATTTTTGAATTTGTATTTTCCAAGAAGCTTTGTCGTTTCACCTATTGAATGTTTTGGAAGTTGATCTTCAATGTTGGAATGTCCTTCTTGCCTTTTTAAATGTCTAGTATTCTTTGCAACCCTTAAACTTTTGTTGCTACCACTTCCTTTAGCCTTTTAGGGATCATAGTGTTGTATGCTGTAATTGAAGCACTATGAGCATGCTCACAGCTATTAGTGCAACCTTGGATACTACTACACCGGCCATTCTATGCTTCGGCTTTGAATTCTTCAAGAATTGGATACTGCAATTAAGAAAATAATTAAGGCCATTCTAGCATTTCTTTTTTAATTTTTACTATTTTCATCTTTTTTGTCATTTTAATTACAGTGGACTGTTTTATTTGCTTCTCTGGTTGAAGATTTTTTGCAAGCACAACGGTTTGAATGTATATCCTCTTCCTCATCTTTGTCACTAGCAAATGCTAGAGCTTCTTGAATAACAGTTAGTTCTCTGCCACAATGTTCTCTAAGTCTTCTTAGAAGCATGAACCGACTTTCTTCCAAACACATTAGAGTTTCATGTTTATCTATGCTTTGCTACAATTACAATGTCTGTTCAAGCAAAGACAAGTTTAGACTACAACTCTTATAGAATACAATTTGTTATAAGTGTAATGGTGAAAAGTTGAAGACCATTTTAGAAAGTTTGTGTTATTAGGTAAAGGAATATTTCAGAAAACAATGATGGAGAAACACCCTCCTAAATAGATCTTCCACATTGAAAAGTTAGTCTGCAAAGATGCCCGTTTTGTCAAGGCAACACTTAACCTAGCTATGAAAGTTACTATTATCCTAAAAGTATTAGAAAATTCTAATTCAAAATAAAAGCGTATGTTTGAGAAACAAACAACATCACAAATCTAGTTCAAGAAAATTTTCGTATAGAAAACTCAAATTGAACAATCCAGTGATTGTAAAACTTGGAAAGATTGACCCAAATTCAAATATAACAATCACAAAGTCAAAGGAGAAAGCAATTCAAGAAATTTATTAAATTGGAAGGATAAGTCAGAGACCTGTCAGACCTACTACTTGATGTTTTGTCAAATACATAACATCAACATTTTAGGCATACGAAGGAGTGAATGAAACAACGGTTTGTTCCAATGGATCTGTAGAAAAGTTGGTATAGGTTTTAGATTTCTCAAAGAAATGTCTGTCTGAATAGACCATCTATATGAACCAGACGAAGGAAAGGGTGAAGTGTTACTGTTCTACATTTTTTTCTTTTTCACTGAACACTAGCAATAAATTCTTGGTGAGGTGGAGAGGGCCCTTGAGAAGAAGGGCATACATTTTGGAGGTGACCTGGATATTGGCAGACTTGTAATGGAAGGTTGTGTTCTCATAATCTAGTGCTTGTGAGTAAATAGCTCCCCTCCAATTCAGAAGGATTTTATCAGGTAATCCCTTGTTGAAATCAACTTCCACGCATATCCGTGCAAAGGTCACAATACCCTTCGCTAGCTTGTGCATGTTGATATTAATGAATCGGCCTAGGGCATTCCCAATATCGGCTAAAATATCAGGGTGCATTAAGTTAAGAGGTAAATTAGGGAGTTGAACCCAAATAAGAATGGCCAAATCTGGCATTATTAGGGGTTAAAATCTACAAACCATGGTTGAATGGAGAGCCCTAATCAGCCCAAAACCATGCTGCAAGCTCAAGGACCCCCTGTCGATCCCTCTGTTTCTTGAAATATACTATAAAGTATCCCTCTGAGAAGAAGAAAATATAACTGTGCTTAGACCAGGTCTTAGCCACCCAATCTCGAAGTACATATGTTGAAGGCCAAAATCCATTAAATCGACAAATTAGAGCATGCTCCATGTAGTCAACACTGAGAGAGTCGGATT